>OZ005652.1:365510801-365984801 GCA_963930645.1 Salticus scenicus | reverse complement strand
CGTGTAATAATGAGTAATGGAAGTCGTGTGGTTGTGGCACACCAGATTTATTTTTAATGTTTTCGTATTTCATTTGTTTCTAAATTAGATTTTTCCATTATCAAACAGCATTTCTTTTTTTATATTCCCCCCCCCCCCCCCCACACACACACACATACAAATATTTAAAATTTTTATTATCTGTATAACAACTGCTGAGAACAAATGTGCTAGCTAGTTTTAAACAAATTTTCCTACATATATATATATATGAGGAGCAAACATTCAAACCGTGTTTTCTCCTTCAAATGCAATTTTTCAGAAAACACAAAAAACTGATAAATTAAAAAATAACCCTTCTTAGACCCTAATTATCATTTGTTTAGTTGTATTATTGGTTACTAGGAAGATCTGTAGGCCTACTTTACCTAATAAACTTAGAGTTAATTAGAAAAATGCATTTGAAATTTGGAGAAAGCATGTTTTGACCGAAACACAGAGGAGAAAACTTGTTTTGAATGTTTCCAATGTGGAGAAAGCATGTTTTGACCGAAACACAGAGGAGAAAACATGTTTCGAATGTTTCCAATGTGGACAAAACATTTTTTGAATGAAAAAGTATGTAGCTCGAATATTGATGAAATAACATTCTTAATGTAATTAACAGAACAGATTTTGTTATGTAATTATAAAGTTAAATTAAATATTTACGCGTGAAAAATCATCATGGAAATAGTAGGGAAGAACTAAAATTTTTAAGCCAATTTGAAATTTAAATTTTTAAACCAATATCTTCACTTAAGCAATTTCATGCTTCCTCTGTTTCTTCATATTCTACATGAAAGTTATTAGTAATGATATCTTTATACCATTTAAAAACAGGCTGATTTTTTCACTCTTCACCATACATCAATTGTAAAAGTTTGTCTATGTCATTCTGATGCCTTTAAGTTTAAGATGAATTCTCTTACCTTGTTTTTTTTTTTTTTTTTTTTTTTTTTTATTATTAATGCTTAAGTAGCTTTTTCTATCCCCTGCTCTATTTTCCTCAATAGGTTCACCAGCATGTACCTTAGTAACAATATTGGCTAGCATTGTACAACCTATTTTAGTTATAGCCATGAAATTATTTTTACACACAGGAATTCTCCTACCACTGCTACTAGTAATAAAATAAGAAGCAGAAAATGCATGCTGTAAGCCAGATGATTGCGATTTTATTTTATTTTATTTTATTTTATTTTATTTATTTTTTTTTTTTTTTTGGGGGGGGGGGGTTATTAGGTCTACGTCGAGTTACATTTTTTGTAACAACCAATGAGGCTATAATACAATCTTGTCGCTGTTTGTCCGGAATTTCGTAATGTCTATCCCGAAACTTCTTAACGTCATTAGGTCTAACATCAGTGCATGAAAAAGTATTTATTAATAGAATGTTTGCATGGAACATAAATGTTGTTATCTAAAGGTGCTGAATATCGTTTCTTTTTCGCTTCTTTTCTTTTTCCACCAATTCTCTGTATTTTTCTAGTTCCATAATTAGAAGTACTCACTAATACACCATCTATTAATTCTTCCATTTGAAAAAAAAAAATAAATAAATAATAATAATAATAAAGTACACTCCTCTAAAATGAAGAAAACAAGATAGAACTAACGAAAAAACAAACATAAAAAGCTGGTACATGTACGAGTCACGCGACCAGAAAGAGCAGTACTGACTTGGTTGGCTGGAGAAATCACAGTTTGACTGAAAACAGGCTCTGGAGGAAACACTGTTTGATTGAAATCCTAACTTTCTAAGCGCATTTATAATGTGATAAAAATTATTTTGGTTTAAAATAATAGTATAATTTTGTGCTATTTAATGTTGAGTTCACAGAAAAATCGCTAACTCATTTTTTTTTTATTTTTGGAGAAAACACGGTTTGAATGTTTGCTCCTCATATATATATATATATATATATATATATATATATATATATATACTAGTTATTTTTAAATATTTTTTTCTATATTTCTTTTTACGCTATTTTCTTTCTTTTTTTACTACATTCTTCTATTAAAATAAATCATTTTTGAGATTTTTTTTTATTTCTTACTTTTAAATTTTCGTTATGAAAAAGACTACACATTATATTAATTCTTTATTTCCGCCTGCTAATTAGCTTCAATTCATTTCTTTTCTGCCACTTATTTTTTTTATCCTATTTCTTTCTAAGTTTACATTCTTTTAATATCAATAAATTATTTTTCGCATTTACTCAATATATATTTTTATAATTTTATCAACAGCATTGCAGCACCTAATAGTAATTATCTCTTTCTATTAACTAGTTTGTTTTGTTTTGTAAGTCTTTGAGTAAATTGCTTGCTTATTTAATTTAATATTTTTTTTAAATAGAAATTGATATTTTTTTTTCATAAACTTCGTATTTCCTTTACTTTTATTACCCTTATATTCAATTAAATTTAAAGCATTGTTTTCCACAACAAATTTGATTTTTTTTTTTTTTAACAAGAATTTTATTTTTCTTTGTTTGATTTTATTATTATTATTATTATTATTATTATTATTTTCATATCTTTATTTAATTAAAGAATGGAATTCAATAAAAGTATTTTTAAGTCGCATTGATAATTTAAATCCTAACCAGGAAATTGGAATACAGAATTTAATTAATTTTTTTTTTTTTTAAATTGAATTTTCTTAATATCTTGAATATTTGACTCTATATATGTACATGTAATGTTTAACCAATAAAACAAATATAAAACTAATTTTCTGGAATCTGGGAATAGCCATTTATTACTTTCTCTTACGAATATATGATAGAGAAAGTATTGTTTTTTGGGCCAAATTTTCGAAATTGAATATTTCTATACTGACACATTTTGAGGTTTACTGAATCTGAATATCTGGTTTTCAGCGTTCAGTCGATATGACTCTGACAAGGGAAGTATGAATCAATAAAATTCCTATTGAACCCAAACCAAGCTTAAATTAAAGAGCATGGTCTAAAACACAGGGCAGTGTGCAAATTTGCTGCAACAACCCCCCATGGAGCGAGAAAACGACCCTAAATGTTTTAGCTGTTTCCATCAAAACCAACGAAAAAGAATCCATTAATAAGACGGCGTGGCGTAGTGCTCAGATCGCTCAGCTTGAGTGACGAAGATCCTGAGATCAAATCTCTGTGACTGCTCCCATTTTTTTTTTTTTTTTTTTTATAAATATAAATTAAATACAATATAAAAATATATGAATAAGTTCAGGGGGGGGGGGGGAGACATGTAATAAATTCAATTAAAAAAATTATGATATATTTTTGAATTATTAAAATATTTTATTTCAACTAATATATATATATGTATGTATATTATAATTTAAAAATTGTCTTTATTATACATTTTTCTTTTTCCTTAAATTTACTTGAGTTCAAACCCCGACGAAATGCTATTTATTATTATTATTATTATTTTTAAATATTAATGATATAACACAAAACATTAAAATAAATGAATAACTTTAGAGAAAATAATTATTAAACTTAATTAAGGATTAATAAATAAATAAAGATACTCTATATAAAGATACTATTAAGAAATATGTAGGATATCACATTGAAATTTACGAATTTATTTTCAAGTTAATAATCGCTCTGACTGTGATTAGAAGTAAGAAAATGATCAAATCATAAGCACTTTTCACGATGAGAACAACACGTAAAAGAAAATTTATCACGATTAATTTCATTACTATTTTGTTTAATGTTGAAGCGAACATTTTGGAAATTATTCGGTTTTTCTTCGAGATAACCTGCTTTACAAAATGTATATATAACTAGATTTTTAAATTTTGGAAATGTATGTAAACCAAGCTGTGAACATATGCAAGGGCCAACAGAATGATTACAACAAGTAAAAGTTCTTTGTTTGAGTAATGAGTGCTTTGGATGAATATTCCTGGAAAAATCCGAAATAAATAAATAAATATATATATATATAATATTTTCATAGCAAACTTAGATGTTTTATGAATGTACACTGTTAAAAAAAATGCAACTTTGCTGTCAGAAATTCTCCGTATTTACAGAAAAATACAAAAAAATTGTCAACGTAATTTTTTCGTAATTTACGACTTTTATCCCAAATTACAGAGAATTTCTGGCAGCAAAGTCGCATTTTTTTTAACAGTGGGCTACAATATTTAAAAAAGGGTCGAGTCACTTCACACAGCAATGTAGAACTGTTTTTAAAATGCTTTTCAATTGTTTTTAATATACGAAAAGTAATCTAATTACTAGATTTTTTTTTTGCATTTTTTTCTTCTTAATAAATAGAAGATGAAATGGTCTTGAATATGAATGTCCTGAAAGAACATTTATAAACTCACATTTTCCATTATCGATTTGTCACGACTTCAGTTAGGTGACCAACCACAAAATTGAAGATATACACAAATATTTTGGATCCCCCTGTATCATAAAAAGCTACAAATGACTTGTAACTTTAAAACATAATAACAATTACTGTGTATAGTTTTGAATGCTTTTTTGTGGGAATCGCGCGATTATTTAGACTAATATATATATATATATACCGCCCCCTCAACCCACCGTTTCATTATTGCACCTACATTTGTATAGAATTTAATTCGGTTATTAAAAAATAATTATGTTTTTAAAAAATAATTCATTAAAATTATTATTTAAACAAATTATCTTTTATGATAATGCAGACGATTTTCATATTAGATAAGTAGTATAACACTAAATATCCAAAAAAAAGTTGAATTTATTCTCAATATTACATAAAAAAAAAAAAAATCGATAACTTTATTTTAAATTATCGCAGATCGATGGTTCAACCATTCGTTTTAAAGGTATTGGCGAGCTCTTTTGAAAGATACCCAACATGAAAATTTACTCGCTTCGAGGAGGGACTTCCACTCCAGGGAAGTGGGGGAGGGGGAAGGGGAGGCTCCTACATACACAAATTTTTTTTCCCAGTTGGCTATCTCTAATACAAAAAATATATATGTGTTTCATTTGGTTTAGTGCAGTCTATAGATGTTAAACTCTACTTACCTGCAATTTACCACATAGACGTAATGTATTTGAATATTTTTGAGTGTCCCTGTACACGAACCGTTTGCTTCATCTCAACGAAAAGCTTATTGTAGCATCCCTATATGATACACATTTAGAATATCGAGTTTGGAATTTCTGCTATTATTTGTTCTTGAGATATGCTTATAACAGACAGACACACAGACCATTCCCTAAAAACATTATTTTCGCATTCAGGGGACCTCAGAGCATGTAAATAAAACAAAAATTCACGTTTGAAAATTTGACCCTAAAACAATACTTCCTTGACCCTACGGGTAAAAGAAAGTAAAAAATCAATTATTTTCGTTTAAATTATCACAGATCTATGGTTCGAGCAATTGTTTTAAAAGTATTGACGAATTCTTTTGAAAAATACCCATATTGAAATTTTACTCTCCCTTCTCAGGGGCGATACCTCTATATAAACATATTTTTTTCTCCTTATGGTTGACTATTATTATTATAAATATATTTTCTTTAAATTTAAAAATGATTCGTTAAAAATAATTCTGATTGTGCACATTTATCCGAAATTTTGTTCTATACTACCATATTAAAAAATATAAAAAGGAATAGAATGAGAACACTACCTGTATATATATATATATATATATATATATATATATATATATGTTTCCTGTTTTCCTCACATTATATAATGAGATATAATATATACATATTAAATTTGTTTAACAGATACAATTCTTTTTAAACGTCAGTGAAACATTTTGAAGATTTTTTTTTTATTTTGTTTCTTAGCTGGAGAAATTTCAACATTTTAATTTTTATCTTCGTGTCAATACTCAACCACTCTGCACATGCGTTTACTTCACGAAGTATCAGGAGATTTCCGAGACAAGCATCTTTTAAAATTGTTGGCAAAAGCAGAACACCTGTTTCTTCATCTTTAGCACCAAGATTGCCCAGAATTACAGCTCTAGATTTAACCAGGCATCTTGACAGAGCAATAGCAGCAGTTGACAACAGACTGAACACAGAAGAAGTAAATATCTATAAGAGTGGTAATTGTTTAAAGATTATTTCTTTAATATTTTTTATTGTTGTTTAAATAAAAATTTTCATAGTGGATACTAAACTGAAAAAAATAAATAAATAAATAAAAATAAATAAATAAATTACCTAAATAGCAGAACAATTTAACATTAAGTTTTTTCAAATCAAAAGCAAATAATAATAATAATAATAATAATAATAATAATAATAATAAATAAAATAAATAAATAAAAATAAAAATAAAATAAAATAAAACAAATAATTATTGTAAAATATTTTTGAATATCTGTGTGCAACGGCTATTCTCACGACTGATAGTGATGTACATAGTATACTTTTAATTGCAAAATTCTTTTGAATCTTAAAATTTATTATCTTAAAAACAAAGTCAATATAAGTCAATATCTTAAGTCATTAATTACGTTAAAAATTACCTCTAAAAATTACGAAAAACAATTTTTATACAGCTATTGAATCCTATATGCTATATTTTGTGTTCTTTCATGCATTATCTTGTACAAAAGGTCGTTTACACTTTATGAAATGATTTTATAATTAAAATTAAAATTTTCTTTTTTGCAGTTTGAAATAAAATTTTGGCAACTTTAGAATAATCATCTGCTATTTTTATCTTTTGATTGAAATTGAATTCTAACTGTAAAAGTAAAAGATATATTTTGAAAATGGCTCCTAAAATTGATAGATAACTCGAAGGTTACGTAACTGCTCTTTCCAAAGAGAAATATTCCTATCACCAAATTATATGTTCCAAATTCTGTCTTTTTCATTACATTGCAGAATATTTATTCATGGCTGCGCAAGAAATTTTGTATTTTTCATACCATGTTTTCAATAATAATTTTAATAAAGATAATTCAATAATAATAAAGATATTTCAATAATAATTTGCAGGTGCCGTGTTAGAGCCTAATACTCCTGCCTGGTTTGCTGCTGCCTCTGCCAAGACTAAAGTATTGGCTAAAAACATATCAAGAATAGCTTTAGTATCGGAAGAAACTACAAGAAGTTTAGCACAACAGTAAGTTTCGGTTATATTTCTCAAAAAAATTATTATATATAAGCCAATTATATGCATGACATTTCTACTTCAATTTTAATTACGATTCAAACAGTATTTCTATTTGCAAAGATTTCAGTTCTTCCGAATACAATTTTTATAACTTTTAAAAAGGCTGAATTTCTACCCCCGTCATATTACATGCATATTATTACAAGCGCGTGTTGCTAATTTTTCATACGCTTATTTCTCATTTCAGATTTTAAAAAAAATCTGGAGTGACTCCACTCGACTTTCCGAACATTGAGTAATTAGCAGTTTTGTAGATAAAGTAAAGAAAGAGGAGTTGTTAAACAAACAAAAGAGAGAAAACCATAATAGAGTATTTGAGCATTTTTTTCTCCATATATTACACGATGTTTTATTTAACGCTACTGAACTTTGAGCCCATAGATCATAATGATAAAGAATTTTTCGTTGTGTCCCTGTAAAAACCTATAAATGCTAGATTCAACGAAATGCTTATAGTTAGTGCAACAGCGATTTATAATATTCATATAAATTTTCAGCTCAATTGAATAAAGCGTTTTTTTTTAAATTTGGTCCCATAGGCCATAATGATAAAGAAGTTTTCTTTGTGTTCCTGTAAAAAAACTGTAAGTGCTAGATTCACCAAAATATATTCAGTTGGTGCAACTGTGACCTATAACATGTGTACAAAATATTTGCTCAATTGAATAAGGCGTTTAGATGCTATCGCACTTTTAAGGTTTTGGTCCCATAGGCCATAATGATAAAGAATTTTTCTTTATGTCCCCGTAAAAAAAACTATAAGTGCTAGATTCACCAAAATCAAAAGGGTTCGTACTATGGTGACTTACAATATACGTACCAACTTTGAGCTTATTCGAACAAAGCGTTTAGACGCTAGCATGTTCACCCACAGACATACACACATACATACACAGATACATACATCATCGCAAAAATAGTGAAAACGGACTCATTGGACCTCGAAACGTATAGAAACATCAAAATCTCAAATTCAGATTTTTGACATGATTACAATACTTTCCTCTCACTATAGTGTTCGGAAAGTAAAAATTATATTGTATGCATAAAATCTTTAAAAGTTCCCAATTCCGTTTTCTCATTACAAAGTAAAAACGTTTAAAATGCCAAATGATATAAATCATTTTTTTTTTCTGTCTTCTCTTATTTCTTTATACATGACTTCAAAATACTAAAACAGCAAAACAATTTATTAAATCAATTAATTTTTTTTGTTGTTGTTGATATAGCCTCAACAAAAATTTTGTTGTTTCAACAAAACATTTTATTTTTTCATGTGTATGTGCAGAAAGTTAGAAATAGCTGCGCTAACGCTCAACCGAATAAAGATTATCCCACATATCAAGTTTGACGCATATGTTTTAGAAGTTGATATTTTAAATTTTGTTTTTGTTTCAGATCATTATTTTTATTTCGGTCAGTTTATTACCGGCGCCTTAGTCTGTATTTTAGTTCACAAAAGGCTATTGTTTTCAGTCTGTAATAAAAATATTGTTACTTGTAATCTGGAATGAAGTAGGTTAAAATACTTCTCCATATTACGAAGTACGATGTAAAAAAAATAATACTTATAAAATAAAATGCCCTTTTCTTAATGCACTCAAAAGAACAAAATAACTTTTTCAGCTCAGTACCGACGATCTGAATACTTGCATTTTACTACTATTCCAATGAAATTGCACCTCAAATAAAGAAAAGGGCGGCTCAAACCATTTTATACGAAAATTTTCAATCTGGCTAATTTTGACTCATATTTTCATAGATCCATAATAATTTAAAAATTTCACGAAATTTTGGTATAAAATGGTTTGAGCCGCCCTTTTCTTTGTTTGAGGTGCAATTTTATTAGAATAGTAGTAAAATGCAAGTATTCAGATCGGCGGTACTGAGCTGAAAAAGTTCTTTTGTTCTTTTGAGTGCATTAAGAAAACGGCATTATATATTTTTAAAATAAGTGTTATTTTATTATTATTTTTGTAATATTTTCTAATTTTTATATTTTTGACGCGCTACCTAGATTAAAATTGCTGTTGCTGAATTAAACTTCTTGGCGAAAAATCTTCTGTGTACTCAACGCAAAAATTAAAAAAAATCGCCCAGGAGGCGATATATAAATTAAACTGATTTTAGTACAACATATATTAGCATAGTAAACTATATTAGCATTTTATCAATGCACAATTTTTTTTAAGTGATAATGAGGTCAATTTTTGTGATATGCATAATTTATTTTTTTATAATTTTTTATTGATCACGTTTAGATAAATGTATTTATTTTCCTGTCGGGAAAAAAAAAAAAAAAAAAAAAAAAAAATGAACTCGTACATTTTTTTGGCAACAATTAAATTATGGATAAAAGTTAATTGGCTAATTTTTTGCTATTATTAGCTTATTATTTTCATATTTTTATTAATTAAAAGAAAACTAATCAAAAATTCGAAATTTTAACTGTGTTAAGTTGTAGTGTCAGACATGTCTTTAGGTGGTCTGATTGCTGAGATATAAGCAAAAATAAGTGACACATTCGGACAAACGCCGGTGACAGACAGAGCAGGTATAAGAAAAGGTCTTAAAAAAGGAATTCGTGAAATAAATTGCAGTATAGCAGCGCCATCTATCGGCCGATAGATGCTGCTATGCTACAGTCCTGATATGCATATTGAATATGAATATAATTGAATCAGCACAGTCTTTCACAATGTATCTCTCCCATAGCAATTTTTTTTTCAATTATATACATAATGAATCTGAGATATAAGCCTTCCCTTCTAATAGAAAAATATTGAAGCGTAACAGAACCACCTATAGGTCGAAATACACCCACATTGAATCAGAATAAAATTTTATAACGGCTTTCACACACATTAAAATTTGCTCAATTAAACATAGTAGAAACTGAGATATAGCCTTCCCTTAAATGGAATAATTTGCAATAAATTAGTGCCATCTGTTGGGCGATTTGCACGAAAAATTTATAGGTACTAAGATATGTCAAGATGCAACCACCTATAAATTTATATAAATTATAAATTTGTATGTTATATATACCTACCCACCTATAAATTTGTATGTTATTCATTAACTTTTGAGCTATAACTGCTACAAAATTTATGTAACACACACACAGATAAAGAGACTCACAGACACACAGGCAGACATTTTCTAAAATTATTCAAATCGTGTTCTGGACCTCTCCAAGCCAGTAAATCTATCGAAAACTGGAAATGAAAGATTTTTTAGAATCCAATACTTTCTTCTAATATATATAGAACAGGCAAAAAATGTTCTCCCCCCTCATTGGTTGAACATTTATAGTTCATAGAATTTATATAACATTTATCAGGGAGAATAATTATAGTTCTCCCCACTCAGGACGCCCTTAGAGCCCAATATTCCTGCCTGGTTTGCTTCTGCTTCTGCCAAAACTAAAGTATTGGCTAAAAACATGTCAAGAATAGCTTTAGTATCGGAAGAAATTACAAGAAATTTAACACAACAGTAAGTTTCGGTTAAAATTATCAAAAAACATTAACCCTTTCTATTTACATTTCAAAACTGGACCTTTTAAAGACTCCCCGCGTTTTTTTTTTTTTTTTTTTTTTTTTTGCCTGAAAAAAAAAATAAATAAATAAATAAATAAATAAATAATTTGGGGAGATTACTATTTGAATTTCTCATAGATTTATTTTCATGTCATCTGAAATTACAACACAATTTCGGGAAAACAGAGGAAGGGAAGAACTTCGACAGACCTAATCTAAATAAAAATTTAAATAGCTTCTAAAAATCTGCACTAATATGTACATTTACCCATAGTTCTACATGTACATCAAAACTTAGGGAACATTTTGAAGCATAATAAGAATCTTTAAATTTTGACAATGATCTTTTTTCAAACAAATAAATGAAATCGAGAGCACTATTGTCACTAAATAGGTAGTACAGAAAAGTTACATCTAAAGATAAAATTACATCTGAACTGAACTCTAAATTCGAAGAAAACCTCTAAAAGTATTTCTAAAGTTTGAGAAACTTACTTTTCCTTTATAAAAGTCATGAATTAATCATAATATTTAAAACTGAGATAATTTAATACAGTACTCAGTAACTAAATCAACTGAATTTCAAAAACAGCTGCTTTGATATTAACTTCTCAATTTCATGTTTAAATTAAATCAATACATCCAACTTTAACAAAAGTTTAAAAACTTATTTTTCCCTTATTGAAAATAATACGTCAGTGTTTCACCAATTAATAATAGTAATAATAATTTAGTGTGACATTCACACAAAATTGTCTTACCCTGCGTGAGTACTATAAAGACAAATCACAGATTCAAGGGTAAGGTGAGAAGTACTATATATGCGCAGAAAAAAAAAAAAAAAAAAAAAAAAATGATTTGTTGAAACAACAATATTTTGTTAAGGCTACATAAGCAAAAATATTCGGTTGATTTAGCTAAATTTTTGTTGTTTCAAAAATAACTAAATGAATAAATAAATAAATAAAAATTCGTTGAATAAACAAAAGTTTTGTTGAAATAATAAAACAATTTGTTAAATCAACCAGTTTTTTTTGTTGATATATCCTGATCAAAATTTGGTTGCTTCAACAATACCTCTTTTTCTGTTTGAATATACTTTAAAAGCCAGTTCAAAATAGTTTTAGGAACAGATTTATTTCACGCATGTTTCTGTAAAGGGAACTACCGCTCCCAACTCCCCGTTTGATTATAGTACCTACATTCGTAAAAAATGAATAATATAAAATAATAATTAAAAAAAAATAATAATAAAACTGTAATTAAATTAAAATTTTTATTCGAAGTTATTAAGAGAACTTTTGCATACATTATTCCTTGAAACTTATAAATCTTGCTCAAACTGTTCAAATGGCAAATTTGAATACCAAAATTGAATCTTCAAAATACCAAATTTGCATTTTCTGTTATTACGTATTTTTAAGTTATGCTGATTGTGCTATATATTATCACATATTATAAAATTTATATTTTTCTCTTTAAAAGATAGGTAAATTCTCTAAATAAATAAAATTATAAGTTAAATTAGTTAATCTTAAATAACTATTTAGAATATAACGATATAACTGTTTTTTTAACCTATAAATAGTAAATTTACATTATATGCACTGCAAACGCACGCGCACAAAAATAACACATTTAAGAACACATTTTGTCCTCAAATTAACAACACTTTTTGGTGTTCTAAGCTAGCACGCTTCATAAGAAACATAATTGCAACAGACATAATTGCATAAGAAACATAATTTAGTGTTATGCTTATTTGAAATAAAAATCGCTTGCACTCATCATAGAAAAATAATTTTAATAAGTGATAATTAAAAAAATACAATTATTCGAATAAAAAATTTGCTCTGCATGAATTTTAATAGTAAAATGTACAAGAAAATTTTGTGATGGCAACAACATACTAGTTTCGTTTTCTCACCTTTAGCAGCCTTCTGAATCTAATTCCCATAATACACACTGCTGAGCAAATTATTAAGAAAACGTCTGCATATTATTTCACGGGATAGGCTATTCTGTTTAATAAGCGTTTCTAAAGTGTTTCAACGTTAAAGATGAATGTGTTTTAGAAATGTTCTAAAAAGCGTTTAGAATATGTGTGGGATCTTAAATTTTGATCGAAACACTATCTGAACACATTTCTTGTCCTTGTAATTGTCAACAACACTTCCGCAACACTTTTTTTTCCCTATCGCAACACAGTCGCAACACATTCCTGGTACAAACTACACACTTTTAGTTAGAAGTGTTTACTATTACGTTCTAATAGCGTTGCAAAAGTGTTTCACGCATTTGCAGTGTGTTTTATAATTTTTATATCTTCCCTTTCATATCTTTTCCAAATGAAACTGAAACAAAACGTGATCCGTTCCCCGTATTCACTTAGCAATCGTAGCTTGCTTTTCGCTCTGTAAATGATGGTGTTTTGACTTATTTCTATCCTTTTGTTTTGTGAAACCAGAAAATAATTAATTCGGTCTCTTTTAATCTTTCATTGAAATACAACTCATGTGCCCTCTTGTCGCCTGATTTACATCATCAGTTAGATAAAATATTTGCTTAGCTGGTTGTTTCCCAGGAACTAAAATACTTGGCGAAATCATACCAATGTTCACTAATAACGGCCAAAAAATTATTGGTCCCCTTTTTAAAAAAATACATATGAATATTCGTAACATAACCGCAACCATTCTCTATCTTAAATTTTGAAGTTGGCGTCTACAAAATTAAACGCCAAATGCAATGTCATTTTTCGCTCCAATTTTCGAGCTCACTTTCTTACTGACTTTCGTTCATAATGTAACGCAAGGAAGATTAGGACCTGGGGCCCGACCTGACGCCCGGTACTGTTTTCCCCACTCCAGATTGTTTTCGTCAAAAAAACTTATGTTCTTTTAATAGACTACGGTCACGTGCGTTAGAAAATTTTGAATAAGCTTGCAAGGGAACAAAATATGTCTCTGAGTTTAATTCCGAGCCTGGTCTTTGAATGGAAATTAAGTTTTAATAATGTTTTTATTTTTCAGCCATCGTCATCAACGAAACTGTTCTCTTTACGACAGCCGATTCAACGCCTTCACACTGATAAAAGACATTTGCACATATCAATTACTAAAAACTTGATTTTAATATTCAGGAGACCACAAAACGCGCAATTATAGCAAAAAAAAAAAAAAAAAACAGTGTTTATAATTGGACTTAAAAAAATATTTTTCTGACACATGGATATTAGAAAATTATTTTATTCATAAGCAGTTTTTCTGTATTTGCTAAAATTTAGTAAAGGACTTCCATCAACACATATTATAGAAGAGAATGTTTTCACTCAATTTTGGGTAGCTATGTATATTGTTTATAAAGTATATAAACAGTACACAGTGTACGTAAATTTAACTTTATTTCATATTTACCGAAATTAGCGCGCGGACACATAGACAGACGGACATACTCGTTCATAGAATAAATGGATAGGAAGACGAACAGCAGTCATAAATACATTTTACTTTTGTTGAAAAGTGATTAAAAGAAAATAAACCAGTAAAATTTATTATATTTAAATGTAGATATATTTTTTCTACTTGGAGAATAAGATATGCTGTTATATTAAGAAAAGAACATTAATGACTATAATGTGAAAAGTCAACTTTCGCCAAAAGGTTGTAATATGCACTGCATTGTGATTTTTCTTTCATACACTAAGAAAAATAAGAAAAAGAATCATGCACTTGCATTTGCTGAATCAGTATTTATGAATTTTCGTCAATAAACTTCGTTTGTTTCAGCACGCTTTTCTGTTATGATGATGGCCTTGCTTTTTCTTTAAGCCTAGAAATAATAAGCTTTTAGAATTCTAAAAAGGATCGCTTTCAGTTTTTTTTTTCCATCGCTTCTTCTCTATTTTCTTTTCCTTTTTTTCTTTTTTAAAGAATAAGAATGATTCTTTCGACTTTCATACAAGAAGTTATTAAAAGAAAGAAAGAAAACAAAAAGATTAATGTGAAGGTGCTTTTTAATTGGGAGTGTGTGATTGTACCAAGTCTATGATCGACAGTTGATTGAATTACGAAAGACATAATTTTTACAATAAAACCGACATTTAGAAACTTAGAAAAAAGAAGAACCTTCTATTCCTCCTTCCCTTAAATTAATTTCTAAATTATCGAATTTATCTATAAATTCTTGATTTTTTTTTTTTTTTTTTTTTTTTTTTTTTTTTTTTAATTCATTTTTTTAAGTATTACATCTTTCAAAACTTATAATTTTAAGGATAGGACAAATGAAAAATTAAAAATATAATTTTAACATAGGTAAGACATTCAAAACATTAATGAAGAAAATATTGAAAAATATTTTCATTATTCGGTGGTTTAATACACTTGCGGTTGGTTACATGGTTTTGAAAAAAACTTTTTATTTCTTAATTTATCTCCTTTCCTTTTTAAGGAGATCGTTTGCCTTATGATTTTTTTTTTTTTTTTTTCTTTTTATTAAAAAAATATGACAAATGTTTTAAATTTAATACATTTCAATGTTCAAGTATAAACACACCAAGAATTTTCTTTTTAATTAAAAATTGAATTTTTTAAATTCCCCACTAATTTACTAAATATTTACTTTATTTTTATTTATTTATTTATTTATTTTTATTTTTTTCTTTTTTTGAGTAAAAAGATTGACTAGCGTTGTATTGTATACTGTTAGACTGGCGTATAGACTTTTAGATATAGAAAATATTACATTTTTCTTATATATATATATATATAGAAAGTGACAAAATTTAACACTTCTTCATATACTTTTATTTCGAAAAATGGCGATGGAAACTTGAAGACCAACTTCATACGAAGGTTTATCACATCTATCTATCTATCTATCTATCTATATATATATAACTGAAAGTTCCCGTTGTATTTGTCTGGATTTTTAGTTTGCTATGCAAAGCTACTTCAATCAACTGATTGCTACAAAATTTGTACCCTTATTAATCAGGACAAAATTTAGCTAACGCTATATTTTGATAATTGGTTCAAAAGATATTAAATAAAAACTCCAGTTTAAATTTACAATTATTTAAAATAAATAAATAAATAAATATATTACATATTCTTTCTTTCTTTCTTTTTTTTTCCTCCAGACATAAAAGAAAATATATTTATTTATTACATGTGAAAAAAAAAATTAATAATAAAGGGATTTTCAATTTTATTATTTACGTGTAAGTTAATATATTTCTTTTTATGTCAAAAATAAATAATAAATAAATAAACAAATAAATAAAATAAAATAAAATGAATGTAGATATATATATATTTAAATTAATTGCTTCTTTGTGGTTTTATTCGTTTAATGTCTGACAATGAGTTCAAAGTGTTTTTTGAGATAGTACATGCAGTGATTCATTTTACTGTTTTCTTTTTATTCCGTTAATTTTCTCCGAATTTTAACGGTTAAATAATTTTGATTCGAAAACTAAACGGTTATATAGTATAACTAACTTCTGTTTATTCCCACGTTAAGTATTAATACATAAAAACTAGTTGGCATAGGTGGACTCTGCTCAGTTCCCCATCATATGTATGCTCTCATAAATTTCTTGTACAGGACTTATTAAATACATGTTAAGAAAAATGAATTTGAAGAAACGCTTGACACAGTGACAGAACGAAATCCTCGCCTAATAGGCTACCCACCATTCAGTTCGATATCTTATTCTAATCTATTAATTTATTTTATTGAGGTCAATTTCGTAGTTTTTCTAATGCAACTTTCCTAAAAATGCGTATTTTTATGAAATATCTCCCCATTTTGCTATGTTGATAAAATCTTAAATTTCGAATAACTTACGAAATTTTCCTATTAGAATATTTGTAGTCAATCATGTTCATACAAGTATAATAAATGTTATTTTGAAATTGTCTGATATATTTATGATCCTTAAAATGGACGTTTATGCTCGATCTTGACTTATTCTGCCATTTTAAGTTAATCGTAAATTCCAAATAACTTACGAATTTTTTAAATTGGAAAAATCATACTCTATGGTATTCATGTCAGTATCCTAACTAATATTTCGAAAGTGGTTTCACATCTTTACGAGAAAAATATTCCTCAAGATTGACGTTTATGTGAAATTTTGCTCTATTCTGCCATGTTAAGAAATTCGTAAATTTAAAATAACTTACGTAATTTTTATATTGGAAAATTCATAGTCATTAATACTCATGCCAGTGTCCTAAATAATATTTCAAAAGTAGTCTGACATCTTTACGATGAAAATATCTCTCAAAATTGACGTTTATGTGAAATTTTGCCCTATACTGCCATGTTAAGAAATTCGTAAATATCCAATAACTTGCGAAATTTTCAAAGTTCATTCCGGCATCAGAACTGATATTTTAAAACTGGTCAGACATTTTTACAGTAAAAAGTTTCCATTTAATGCACGTTTAAGTGAATTTTTGTCCTATTCTCCCATGTTAAGATAATCGTAAATTTCGAATAACTGCTGAAGTTTTTAAATTCGAATGTTGCAAATAAATAGGGTTTTTGCCAGTGTCGAAAGTAATATTTTAAAACTGATCTGACCTCTCTGCGACAATTTGTTCTTGAGATATCGTGTACACAGACTAACAAACTAACGGACTAACAAACTAACGGACTAACATACTAACCCACTAACAGACTAACCCACTAACAGACTAACACACTAACAGACTAACACACTAACAGACACCCTACAGACAGACACCATACAAATTTTGTCATTTTCTGATTCCTCACACCTGAAAACGTGTAAAAATGAAAAAAACCGAGGTCGAAAATTTTCACGATCACAAAGTTCCCCATACCTATAGTATGATGGGGAACTAAAATTAATGCCAGCAGAAACGCGTATTTCTAATGTAAAGGTTTGTTGCTTGCACACAAGTTCTTTAGATACGTCAACACATATTTTATCGACCTCCTGCATTGGGTTTGGAATCCATTTTTTCAAAACATTCAGTTGCAATATCATAAAGTTGGAAGATTTTAACTTTATTTTCCTGTAATTTTAATTCCATCTCATATTCCTTTATATTTTGTTGTTTCTTTAGTTCAAAAATTTTATAAGCACTACTTTCCGAGCAGCACCGGGTAGACCTGTTAGTTCATAATAAGGAATTTTGACAAAAAGTTTCAATTTTTATCTCATGGTTGTTTATTGTATTATCACACGCTATAAAACTGTGTTTGTGAAATTTGTACAGTTTCAATTTGACGAAGGCCGACCATTAAATCTTGGAATATTTTTACCAAACAAATAGGAAAACAATTAAATAAAAGTGGGTTAATTGTGAAATGACTGGCTGAAGATAGCATAGAATGATGAAATTTTTGAACAATGGAATTTTCGAATTTTGGTGATGTTTGTATATAAAGCACACAATAGTAATAGTAATAATAGTAATAATAATAAATAGAAACTTTCCAGTGTGTCAGAATGGTTTATTTATTTATTTATTATTATTATTATTTTAAACATAGATATTTTCATAAAGAAACGTGTTCATTTTTAAAAGGAATTCTAGCTAAAATGTAAACAAAATTTTCTCATTAATTAAAGCGAAATATTATGACAGCGCATAATATATAGGCATTAAAAAGTTCGCAAACTACATGGATAGTAATCTAAAATAATTCTACTGACAATTTTATTTGATATATAATTCAGCGTGAGAGGAGCTACAGCCCTACTCAACCACCCGTTCAATTATAGTGCTTACATTTATTTAAAAAAAAAAAAAAAAAAAATCGAGGCTGATGTAAATTTGCCTTCAAACTTGCCAATATTGATCAACTTTTCAAGTGGCAAACGTATAGAAACATCAAAATGACAAATTTAAATTTCCTGCAGTTATTTGTTTAGTTATGTTGATAATTGATGGACATACAGATAAACCGCAAAAAGTTTGACTTTCGTATTTAGGCGACTTCAAAAAGTGATACTATACAAAAAAAAAAAAAAGATAATAGGAAATCGAACATAAAAAAATACTTTGTTTACATTATAGGTATGAGAAATTCATTTTCCTTCCTGAGCAGCGTTCGTCGGTATAGTAAAATGTAGCAAAACACTTCCATGAATTACACTCAATAGAAAAGAACATTTAGCTTAATTTTAGGTGGCCCTGTATATTGTCTATAAACTACACATCACATTGTGTATTTAAATTAAGTTATATGAAAAACACATAACATAAAATGAAATACGCTTCAATTTCAAGGTATAGTAAAATATATCCAAACATTTTGGGTAGCCCTATAAATGAATGATGAATAATTGCCTTAATGCTATTTATACAAAATATGCTTTTTTTTTTTTGCATATGAAAAATATGTTTATTCCATTTTGTTTAGAGCAGCCTATAGATGTTACACTGTACTTACCAGAAATTTTGCACATAGACGTAATGCTTTTGAATTGTTTTAGATGGCCTTGTTCACGAACCCTTCACTTGATCTCAACGAAAGGAATTGTATAGCATCTCTATGTGATACAGATTTTTTTTTTTTTTCCAATGGCTAGGCAAAAGTTACAGAGGACTATAAAGATATGAAACAAATTATAAACAATATAACATAGAACAAAAGACCGAAGTCATTGCCTAAGGAGCGATCTTGCCTCCCAATATCTCGACTCTTCTGTAGAACATCGAAGAGCCCTACAACGGGACAGATGGTCCCGGTCCATTACTTCTCCAGAATCACAAAGTGGGCAAGTAGAGTCGTTTAAGATGTAGAATACCGAGTTTGGTCTTCCTTCTACTATTTCTTCTTGAGATATGCTAATAACAGACACACAGACATACACATAGACCAACCGCTAAAAACGTATTTTTCGGATTCAGGGGCCTCAAAACACGCAAATATAACAAAATCTCGTTTTCAGAAATTTGACCCCAAAACAATACTTTCTCTACCATATGTATAGATAAGAGAAAGTAAAAAAAAGAAAAAAAAAACGTTTCTGAGAAACATTTTTTTTTTACTTTCGCTTACCCATAAGGTTGAGAAAATATTGTTTTTGGGTCAAATTTTCGAACGCGAGATTTTGTTATATTTACACGTTTTGACGTCCCCTGAATACGAAAATCATGTTTTTAGCAAATGGTCTGTGTGTCTGTGTGTGTGTCTGTCTGTTATCAGCATATCTCAAAAACAAATTATGGCAGAAAGTTCAAACTTGGTATTCTAAATGTGTATCATATAGGGATACTACAGTAAGCTTTTCGTTAAGATCAAGCAAATGGTTCGTGTACAGGGACAATCAAGAAAATTCTAATACATTACGTCTATGGGGGAAACTGCAGGTAAGTAGAGTTTAACGTCTATAGACTGCACTAAACCAAATGAAACGAATATATATATTTTGTAACAGAGATAGTAACCTGGGAAATTTTTGTTTTGTATGTAGGAGACTCACCTCCCCCCTGGGGGGGAAGTCCCCCCTCGAGGGGAGTAAATTTTCATGATGGGTATCATTCAAAAGAGCTCGCCAATACCTTTAAAACGAATGGTTGAACTATAAATCTGTGATAATTTAAAACAAAGTTATAGATTTTTTTTTTTTACTTTTAACGGGGGAAAAAAAAAATCGCTTTTTTTTTTTTTTTTTTTTTTTTTTTTTTTAAATATTGAGAGTAAAGTGAACTTTTTTTTGGATATTTAGTATTACACTACTTCTTTAATATGGAAATCATCTGCATTATCATAAAAGATAATTTTTTTAAATAATAATTTCAATAAATTATTTCTTTAAAAACAGAATTAATTTTTAAAAACCGAATAAAATTCTATATAAATGTAGGTGCATTAATGAAACGGGGGGTTTCGGACTCACACAGAACTAATTATCATATAAAACTCTTCCGAAACCTAATTTGAATTGTTCAGCTTAGGTTTACATGACAGTTCTCGTTATCTTACCTTTTAATCTGCAGCCTGTATTTATAGTATTAAATTTCAGGGCAAGAGAAAGTCGTGTGAGTGACACACCAGATTATTTCTTTTACTTGATAATATATAAGGTATGATTCCCTGAAATATCTTATTCGATTAATCTTGATTTCGAAGTTTTACAAAGTTTTCTTTTTTTCAACGGCTCCGCACTCGCGATAAAGCATTGGTTGGGTGTCACCGAATTGACGGACATTTGTGAAGGGACACCCAATGGGCGCCATCGTTACCCCTTACAGGAACAACGTATCCATGTCTTATCCGGGATTCGAACCCAGACTCACCCGTGTAAGAGTCAGAAACGCTAACCACTACGCCATCTTAGAGACAGTTTTAGGAACTATACTATTGAATTAATAAATTTTATAAAGGGGCAAAATACATATATATTTATTTTTTTTAAATTACTTCTTCTGATTTGAAACAACAAAACCGTAAATCTTTAAACAGAATTGCTAAATAATAATAAAAAAAAAAAAGAGAGAGAGAGAGAAGACGATAATTAAAAAATTTGCAAAGTTACTCCAGGATGAATTTCTCTTTTGAGGTAAAGAGTTTATTTCTTTCTAATTGAATATTTTTAACACAGCGAAATCTTTCTTTAACACAACTTTAATCTTTCAATAAAATGAATACAGTAAGAAAGAAAGATAAATATACGTATTTTTTGTAACTAAAGTAAAATTATATATCGTAAAATCTAATTAGAAAACATCTAATCACTTTATTTTTACATTATCTTATCTTTCCGGTTATTCAATAACTTGTTTACTTTTGAAAATCATAAACATTATCTGAATTTAACAAAGCTTGACTGAAAAATATCTGTCATTTATTATCTGCTACTGCATTTCTGTCCGTAATTAACTGTAACCTTTAGTTTCAATCAATGATATCGAATTTGTTGAAAAAAAATATATACTAAACGGGAATTGATTTGATGAAAAGGAAGAAAAGAGAATGAAATAATAAAATGTCATAATAAGAATTAATAGCATGAGAAAGAAATTTGTGGATGGTTGGTGAAGGCTGTTGTTTTTTCCAAAAGTAAATTTTCACAGAGATATTACGAATAAATTCAATTATTCCATAATGCATATCCGTGTGAAGGTATATGTTTATACTTCACTGGACTTCTCAGAAGCTTTAATAATGAATTTTAGCTCTAAAAATTCATTCATAACTTTCTAAATTATTATAACTTTTTAAATTATATTAACATAATCTATCATGACTTTCTAAATTATTGATATATTATAAAACTAATATGCCAAAATATGCCTTTTTTTAAAACGTCGTATTTTTCAATACATTCAGAAAGCTTGTATTTTTGATTGGTTCGTTTGCTTATGCTTCTTGAACCTATATAATTAAGTAAAATCTTTTAATCATGAAACAATGAAGATTTGGTCTATACTTTTTCTCCCAATTCCTTTTTGTTACTTTTACGGTGATGAATGTATTTATGTGTGTGTGTATATACAGGGCCAGATTATGGCACGGGCACATGGGGCACTGGCCCAGGGCCTTCAAATTTAGGGGGCCTCATTTCCAAAAATTGAAAAGTGATAGTACGAATTTTTTTATTATATGTCTATTAAAAACAAAAATTGATTAAATTTTTCTTTCTATATTTTATTAGAGAGCTTAAACAATTATTAAATTTTGTGACTAATTTCGTAAACATTGGCTGATCAATGTGCTTCAGTTTTTCATTTGTCTTGAACATAAATAACTAATGATTTTGTTATAGATTGCTAAAAAGATAAGGAAATAGAAGGTATAATTGAATGAAAAATTTAAAAAATGCACTATTTTTATTTATTTATTTTTGTTTTTGAGAATGGGTCCTTTTGGCAAGCTCTTCAGAGCAGGGTAAGGGGGCCTCTAAATAGCATCAGGGCCCCGGGTCATCAAAAAGCATAGTCGGGCTCTGTGTATATATATATATATATATATATATATATATATATATATGCGTGCACTCTATAGCATCTAAACGCTCGAATTCAGTAGGTATATTACAAGCCACCGTCGCTCAAATTGTATAAATTTTCACAATTTAGGATTTATAATTATTTTTCCGTGGATACGAAGAAGAAGTTTACATTCTGGCCTATAAACACAAATTGTTGAAATCCGTTTCAGTATTTTTAATTGCTTAGAACATTGACGCACACACACAAAAGAAAGAGAAAATCGGATACATAGTGCAAACGTCCATTGTGCAAACAACAATGGGGAGAAATGTTCAAGCATCTTATTTTCACTTTTGCTTATTTACTAAATTATTCACAAATTTGTTTAACTACACCCTACACCGTAACTACTGTGTATTTAAACACAAATCTCGTACTAAAAATCAAATGTAGTCATCTTTAAAATTGCAATATTTGATTGAGTTTTTCAGTATTTACAGTTGATTTCTTAAGGGGAAAAAATTAAATTAAATTAAATTTTATCAGTTAGGCTTGAATGAGGTTGGTTTTTTTATGTCACACTAGAGCTACGCAAGGGGCTATGGCAACATTTCCTATAATAATGCCTCCGAACTGAGCTTTGCAGCATGAAAGAACGGAAGATTACATCCAATCAACACTTCCTATAATATCTATAATTCTATAATATCTAATGGTGTGTACTGGATGTAATCGGACGATCTTCTGTAATTTAAAGCTCATTTTGGAGGCTCTTTTGTAGGAGGAGGTGTTTTTGGAGATGTTCTGGGACTCATCCCTAGAGTGATCCAGAATATTGTTTAAAGAATGAGAAGTTATAATTTTAATTATTTTTTAATTAGTTATGCATCTGCCTTTTGGTTTCTACACAACTGCCTAAGACATTCACAATTTTATTATAAAAGTACCCATATAGAGATAATGAAACAATTGGAACAGGAAGTGCCCACCATCGAGCATTGCCAAATTTTCGGTATAAGAAACTTAACCCCCTGCGGAAGAGCTGTCTATTCTAGCGAAACCTCCGAATGTCAAAAGATCTTAGAGGACAAGTTCATTACTTTATTTGGTTACATCAATAGACTTTTCCATATTTCTGGCTAATAGACGGGAAGTGCCGGGGCCAAACCAGGTCGCCCTCGCCGACCTATCCATTCGAAGTTTTCTGTGGATTTTAAGGCATTCGCGTAAATACAGGATTGAAAAGATTTCTCCCTTAACCCGTTAGTAGTCGCTATTGACAGCGCCACCTATTACAGATTGAGAACTTTTTATTTAACTGTCACCAATAATTTTAAGAAGTGGTATGATCGACGTCAGATCGATTTTATTCGCGTTTTATGTATATCAAATGCCACTTCCAAAAATTTTTGGTGGCTATTGAATAAAAAAATCTGGAAAAACTGAAGGATGGGCGGCAAATCGACCAACTAGCGAGAGCGACTACTAACGGGTTAAAAGATTCCTCACGGAAGGCATCCTACCTAGACTTAAGACCCACGTGCAGCGAAACAGATATATATATCCTCCTCCTAAACTACATCTCGAAATATACATTTTGAATACAAAACATATACAAAAGAAACTAGAATGTTTTGTCCATCACAAAAAATTCTGCTATATAATTCTAAATAACAGCGCCATTTACCGGTTAACATAAACAAATATTTAATCCTAGTTTATCGAAATAAAGATGTTTTATATGCAATTTGGTGACGCTTGAACCAACAGATGCTGAGATGCAACTATATCGATACTCGCAGAAGGTGAGTAGTAACAACGCCACCTGTTGGCCGATATATACTCATATTAAGTTATTTTCTTTTTCATATGGGCTACTACATGTATCAAATTCGGTGAATTTATATGTTATAATAGCTAATATGAAACCTTCCAGTTCACTGGTATTACTGCAGCATAGCAGCGTCATCTATGGGACAATGGGCATCCAAATAAAATCGATATAAATTTTCCTTTTGACATATCATATTTTTGGGTAATTATATATATAATATTTCTCTAACGTAAACCAGTTACGATTAAATTTTGTCGAAACGATACGATAATGACGTAAGGTGTTATCTGATTAGTCAACCCAGACTTAAAGCATAAATTCGGCTGCTAGAAACGAATCGATTGGCTAGAGATTTCGGCTACAAAAATTTAATCTAATACACTTAAAATGCACATTTTCTTAAAGAAATTGAAAAAAAAAAAAATCTTTTTCTGTTGAAACATATAGACCGAAATCTCATATTTAGAGTATATTTTGAAGAATTTAAAACAGTTTGGCCTCGCATTTAATAGTGGTTATTCGACAGGAATTTGGTTGCACCGTCTATTATACACTTTTAGATTTTTCATTCATTATAAATAGAATGAACATTACTTCTTTTTACTTAATTATTTAGCTTGTAGATATATTTATTAACTATGGAATTTCTGTTACGTATGGTGATATGGTAATATAATTCCGTCAATTTTTAGGAAATAATTGATTTTTAATATAATCTTTTTATTAATTTGAAACGTGTTTTGTCTGTCTGCACTAAATTGAGAGAATGGCTAGGTGTAAAAATTTGGTTGAGGTGTCCAATAAAAGGTCTTGGTTTGTAGATGTGTCATCAAAAGAGAAAAAGAAAAAAAAAAAAAGTCGAACGCCCCCCCCCCCCTCCCCTGCGGGGGTAGGGGTTAGACACACGTTGGCGAGCATAACTCACCTCCAAATTTACTTCACAGTGAAGAAATGGTTCATGGAGGGACTAGACTCGAATACTAAAAAATCACTTTCTGCGAATTTGGAATTTTCGATTTTAAAGGGGGGGGGGGGATAGATTTGGAGGAGGGAAAAGGGGGGATTAGTTGAGGAGGAAATCCGTTCTAGACCCACACAGGTAGCACCTCATTTTAAAGATCTTGAAATTTCATGTCGATTGGGGATGTTTGTATACAATATAATACGCCCCCTGGTGGTGAAAAAGGGAACTAGGTGATTTTGTTGTAGACCCTATCATGTTGTACCTTACTTTAAATGACTTGGTTATTTCTTGACCGTTGGTGATGTTCGTACAGAACACACTGCGGCCCCTGGTGGTGAAAAGTGCAACTATAGTATTTTGCAGTTGACACCACCATGTGACACCTTATGAAAGGTCTTGGAACGTATAATAAAGATAATAAACTTACCTTTACATACCATTATTACCCGGGTTACATGGGCTATGACCGTATCATGTTACACCTTTTTTTAAAGGTCATGGTATTTCCTGACCGTTGGTGATGTTCGTATGGAACACACTGCGCTCCCTGGCGGTGGAAAGTGCAACTAAGGGATTTTGCATTTGACACCACCATGTGACACCTTATTTGAAAGGTCTTGGAACGTATAATAAAGATAATAAACTTACCTTTACATATCGTTATTACCTAGGTTACATGGACCATGACCCTATCACATTACACCTTATTTCAAAGGTCTTGGTATTCCCTGACCGTTGGTGTCTTTCGTACAGAACACACTGCGTCCCCTGGGGGAGGAAAGTGCAACTAAAGGATTTTGAAGGGAAAGGATTTTTATTACCGTATAATAAAGATAGTTAAAAACAAATTTTAAAGATTTCAATCATTTCGCAGCCATCTAGCGTAGAGTTGCTAAAGTAAGCTGAACTGGCACGAAATTTTTTGTTTACTTTCTGTCACAAGTCATCTCACGTCCGTGTCGCTCTTCGATTGTTCATATCCGTTTTCTCCAAGACCTTGGTGACATTTAAATATGCGGATTTCAAAGACAGAGAGGAACAATCGAAGAACGACGATTTTTGAGACATTACGGTCAATACAGTGACCGTCGAATTCGACGGGTTCCAGCTTTGGGTGCCGTGGTACTTTCAGTCAAGATCACTCTCGAGGTCTCACCTGGACGTCCCGTGGCCGATGGCTGGACCTAAAATATCGTCTTCAATGAAATACTCAATTAGAATTATTAACTGTATTCGTGCTCATTCGTCTTTCTATTTGCACTCTTCTCTTTTTTACTCAATAAAGATAGTTAAAAACAAATTTTAAAGATTTCAATCATTTCACCGCCATCTATCGTAGAGTTGCTAAAGTAAGCTGAACTGGCGCGAAATTTTTTATTTACTTCCTGTCACAAGTTATCTCACATCCGTATCGCTCTTCGATTGTTCCTGTCCGTTTTCTCCAAGACCTTGGTGACATTTAAATATGCGGATTTAAAAAACGGACAGGAACAATCAAAGAGCGACGATTTTTGAAACAGTACGGTCAATAAAGTGACCGTCGAATTCGACGGGTTCCAGCTAGTAATAATTTAATTCTAAAAATGTTTAACTTAGCAGCATAAAAAAAAAAATATTTTTCTAAAATTGAAATTATAATGCAGATGTCAAAAATTTACATCTTTTTTAACAATTAAAATAATCTGGTGTGTCACTCACACGACTTTCTCTTACCCTCAAATTTAATATTATAAATACAGGTTGGAGATTAAGAGTATGTAAACCTATGTTAAACAATTCAAATTAGGCTTCGGAAGAGTTTTATATGATAATTAGTTCTGTCCCCCGTTGTAATGCACCTACATTTATATAGAATTTAATTCTGTTATTAAAAAATAATTCTGTTTTTGAAAAAATATTTTATTAAAATTATTATTTAAAAAAATTATCTTTTGTGATAATACAGACGATTTCCATATTAGAGAAGTAGAATAACACTAAATAGATATAAAAAAAAAAAGTTGAATTTATTCTGAATATTACATTAAAAAAAAAAAAAAAATATTATTATTATTATTATTATTATTATTTTGTTAAAAATGAAAAAAAAAATCGATAACTTTATTTTAAATTATCGCAGACCGATGGTTCAACCATTTGTTTTAAAGGTATTAGCGAGCTCTTTTGAAAGATACCCATCATGAAAATTTACTCCCCTCGAGGGGGGACTTCCCTCCCAGGGGGGAGGCGAGTCTCCTACATACACACACACAAAAAAAAAAAAAAAAAAAAAAAAATCCCAGTTGACTATCTCTATTACAAAAAAATATATATTTGTTTCATTTGGTTTAGTGCAGTCTATAGGTGTTAAACTCTACTTACCTGCAATTTCCCTCATAGACGTAATGTATTTGGATACTTTTGAGTGTCCCTGTACACGAACCATTTGCTTCATCTCAACGAAAAGCTTACTGTAGCATCCCTATATGATACACATTTAGAATACCGAGTTTGGAATTTCTGCTAGTATTTGTTCTTGAGATATGCTGATAACAGAAACACAGACAGACACTCAGACCATTCGCTAAAAACATGATTTTCGTATTTAGGGGACCTCAAAACATGTAAATATAACAAAAATTCCCGTTCGAAAATTTGACTCTAAAACAATAATTTCTCGACCAAGTAAAAATAAATAAATAAAAATTTCCACTGATTATATTTATAATTAAAAAAAAAAAAAAAAATCATATTAAATATGTAGACATATGATAGTATTTACTACCACGCAAATGTTCTTCGCGGGAAAGACTTGTACACAATAAAATCTGACCTTTAGTGGGAGACATTGTAGTATAGTAGCGTCACCTGTTTGGCGAGTTTCCTCAAACGTTGTTAGACACTAACTTATGTCAAGGGAACACTGCATATGAATTTTTATGAAATTCCGACCATTAGTTCTCGAGCTAGAACTGCCAGAAGGTATTTGTTACATCCAGACTGATGAACACTTTCTCAAAATTGTTATTCAATGCTGAGGACAGCTCAAAATCTGTAAATCCATGGAAAACTCATGTCGAAAATTTTGATGAATGTGAATCCAATACTTTCTACATTGAATACAAAAGAATTAAAAAGACAAAATTTCATCGATTTTTTCCAAAAATGACTTTTATCACATTTAAATTTTAATAAGTATAAAGAGTGTTTTTTTTTTTTTTTAACAATAGTAATGATAGGTGCAAACGCTACATGTTTTTTCTTCTCTCCAAAATCAGTGAATATACACTCAAAAAGGAAATTTCTTTTGAGCACTTGTATAATAATAAAATATCAGTATCGATCTATGACATAATCAGACAAAAAAGATGAGTTTCTAAACATAAAAAAAAAATCTATAAAAGTGTTTTTCAAAGAAGATAGTTTATTTTTTGCTGCATTTATTTTTTTCTTTATTTGAGAGGAACTTGTTATGAAGGTAACTTTATTATGCGAGGAAACTAAACAGAAATGACTGCTTCCCGCTTTTCGTAAAGGATTTTTTTCCCGAAAAGATTTTTTTTTTTTTTTTCTAAATACTTAATAAAACTTATAAAACTATACGTTTTGGGAATTAAAGGGGAAAAAATCCAGTTTTGTGTTTGTGTAAATAACGATAATTTTACTAGCAAGAAATTTTGTAAGCGAACACCATTTATTGAAGAAACTAACAACAATTGTTTCATGTTGAAATAATAGCACGACCCTTCGTCAGGAAATGAATATTTAGCCCAAGGGAAATATTAAAGCGGAAACACACTACTTAGAAAGATTAAAAAAAAACTTTCAGAGACATTTAGAAAGATTGCTTGGTACAAAAAGCCCCAAGAGTCAGCAAATAGAGAGAGAGGGGGGGGGGACACCGAAAACCGATGAAAAAGTATTACTTTAAAAACTTTGTTAGCAAAGATCATGACTTGTAAAAACTTGTGGTAATTGTTTCGTTTTGAAATAATAGCGCGATACTTCGTGCCTACTTTTTTTCATCCGATAAAGAGATAGTCGTACAATTATTTCAACTCAAAGCAGTTACGAATTTTTGCAATTATGTTGTTTGCCAATAAAGGTTTTTCATTTATTACTTTTTAGCACAAATTTTTCGGTGAATTTTACTACTAATGATCACTTTTCTAAACAATATATTTGAAAAGTGTTTGTTAGGTATTGATATACTTTTGCCTCACTAGAGGGCGCCAGAGGTCCCGTTGAGATGAGATTCGAATAACATTTTTGTTGTCTCGCGGGACATAGTTTCAGTTTTAGTTCTGTTCTAGAATGGAGAGCAACGAGTCAACATAAAATAGTAGTTTGCTCTCGGGGCCTTTTTGGCCTGATTTTATTATTCATGGAGCTACCGTTGAAGAAATAGAAAAAGTAGCCCATAGATTAGTTAGTTTTAGTTTGTCTTTAGTGAAGAGAGCAACACAATAAAATAGAATGCTCTCAGGCCATCTTTGGCCTAATTTATTTTTATGGAACCACCATTGTCATTACGAAATAGAAAACTGGTGGATTAGTTATTAAAATATTACGAACAGAAAATTGTTTTCGTGAAATTTCGAATATGTAAATACTTTTGTAAATAGTGTTATTTTCATCATGTAACTATTTTTGTTAATAAACTGTATAGATTTTATCATCTTAAAGAAGAAGCTATTATTTCTAGAAAAACAAGTGTCCGTTATTAGTTTTCATTTTTTAACGTCGAAGAATTCTACAGGTAAGAAGAATATTATTATATCAGTTTGAAGATTATTACTTTGAAATATAAAATGATTTGAAATTATTAAATAAGACATTCGATTAAATAAAATAACCTGCAATCTTTATATTACAAAGAATCGAGAAGATTCGCTTGAAGCCATTCAGTAGAATGGCGTTTTATAACATAATTTTATGGCGTCCGCGACAGGACGTATTGTTTATACTAAATACAGGATATATTGTTTATATTAACTGAAAAGAAAAAAATTATTTTCATTTGAAACAATAAATGGTTTAAAGATTATATTATTATTATATGAAATGTTTTTCAAAAGATATCTAGATTGAAATTATTTAGAATATAGAATATTCCTTTTTCAAAGTAAATAAAATTAAAAATGTCTGATTGATTGAAATAAAACAAGATTTTTTATTTGCTATATATTATTTGTACATTTAAAACGTAAATTTATCAAGGTCAAAATAAGATAGTTGTTTTTTTATGATTGAAATAAATAAAAGTAAAAAAAATAAGCAATTGAGTATTGAGTTGACCTTGAAAAAGAAGCATCATTTGATGAAAGAAGGAATAAAAAAGCATTTTTTCATGGTTAAATATTTGATGATGTCAAAATCTGATTGCAGTGAATTTTTATTGTTTTATTTTTTGTTTCGCAATGATTATGAAATAAAGTATTATTTTAGAATTTATGAATGAAAACAGAATGTGCAAGATAGAAGCTTCGATTTTAATTTATTTTTTGGATTACATTTGGTGATTGTTTAATTCAATAAATTTTTACAGTTATTAAATAAATAAAAATTATCATTCAGTTGAAAATAAATATTGCTATAAGAGTAAAATAAAAAATAATAAATGGTTATTTTCTTTTGTTTACATTTTACGAAAAGAAAATGGCTCTCCAAATAGAATTTTTTACAAGTTGTTCTTTAAATAAAATCTTCTTGGTAAATAGAAAAGTGAAGGTTTTTACATTTAAAATAAAATGCATAAATAAAGAATAATTGGTTAATTAACATAAAACTGTTCTGTTTTTGTTTAAAAATCAGAAAATGGAAAAAATAAAAAGGCGTAGAACACCATTACGATCTTCCTTTACTAAAACTTTAAATATTTTAAAAACAGAACTAGATAAAGAAGATCTTGAGAAGGGTATACTTTTAGATAATTTAAATAAATTAGAGGTTTTAATAACAGAATTAAAGACACTCGACAATGAAATATTAGACATTATGTCGGAAGATAGTAAATGCGATGAAGCTTTGATTATAAAAGAAGCTGAAGAAAGCGAAGCATACTCTGATGAATTTATCACAGTTAAAAGACTAATTAATGAAAAATTGAATTCAAGTGTAAATTTTAATTGCACAGGCCAAAATAAAATAGAAAGCGAAAAAAACTTGAAAACAAAGCGATATAAATTACCAAAATTAGCTATCAAGAAATTTGATTCAAAATTAATAAATTATTTGCCCTTTTGGGCCCAATTTAAGAAAATTCATGAGGATGAAGAATTAGACAACGCTGACAAATTTCAGTACCTTTTACAGTGCATAGAACCAGGAACTCGAGCCAGAGAATTACTCGAAAGTTACCCCGTAACATCAGAAAATTATTTAAAGGCAGTAAAGGCTTTTGAAGAACGCTATGGGGATAAAGATATCTTAATCGAAGTATATGTTCGAGAATTTTTGAAATTAATTACAGCTAATGTACAGACTAGGGGAAATAGCAAAAATTTGTGTAATTTAGTGACCAAGATAGAAGCACACTTGAGATCACTGGAAAGCATGGGTGTAAACATTGATCAGAACTCTGCGTGGCTGTACCCAATGATAGAATCCTGTTTACCCGAAGATATTATTAGAACGTTTCAAAGACTTAATGTTGGGGCCAGGGAAGATTCTACTGAGTTAGATGACAAGGAAACCACACAGAAATCGAACTTGTCACTATTGCTGAATTTTTTGAAAAGGGAAGTGGCAGGTGAAGAAAGATTACAATTAGCCAGGTCGGGTTTTGAAATTAATTCACCCAAGGAAAATGTTAAAAATAAATTCCACAAGAGAGATAACAGGGTCCCCACTGCTACAGGCTTATTCGCTGCAAAAGAATTAAGCTGTATATTTTGCGGAAAAACGCATGAGAGTAAAGACTGCATAACAGCCAGATCGCTCTCCCTTGACGAAAAGAAAAATAAAGTAAAAGAAAAAAAATGCTGTTGGAAGTGTTTACGTTTTGGACACCGGGCAAAAACGTGCAAGGTTTTTATTAAGTGCCACGTTTGTTCGAAACCACACACAGAACTATTTTGTCCAGAGATAAGGAAAGGGGGTGAAAATAGTAGAAGCAAACCTCCCGAAGTAATACAGAACACTGTCGCCAAACAATGCTCCCAGGAAATAGCCCTTATGACGTTAGAAATAAATATAAAAGGGGAAAAAGGCCAAAAAAGGGTGCGCTGTCTTATGGACTGTGGTTCCCAGAAAAGTTACATATTAAAGAAAACTGCGAAAGAGCTCAAGCTCAAACCCATTGGAACAGAAGTAATTGCCCATACAGTTTTTGGGGGTGCACAGATAGAAGCTAAACAGCATAATATATTTAGTGTTGCTGTAGGTGCATCGAATAATCGGGTCAGTTCCATACATGAGCTTGATCTTTTAGACCAAGAGAAAATTTGTGGTGAAATTCCTCGAATTCCAAAGGGAAATCTGTGCAGAGAACTCAAGAAAAATAAGCTGTGGTTGTCCGATATCGGCCCTGGTAGTACGGAAATAGAAATCCTGATCGGGAGTGACGTTTACGGTCAACTGTTAACGGGTCGAGTCAAGCAATTAGAAAATGGACTCACAGCGATAGAAACCAAACTTGGGTGGACAATTTGTGGAAAAACAGGGCTTCCATCTCAGGGTTGCTTGAATAGCGGTACATCAGTATTAATGACAAATCTGTACATAAAAGATTGGAATGTTCCAGACTTGTGGCGACTCGAAACGATAGGAATCAACGACCCTGCACAAACCTTGTCCAAAAGAGAAGAAGAAGAGCAAGCCCACGATATGTTTCTTAGACAACTCACCAGAAATGAAGATGGTCGTTATCGAGTGGGCCTTCCATGGATTTCCAACAATGTCAATATTCCCTCAAATAGAAATGAAGCGGAAAGAAGATTATTCAGTACTACCCGAAGATTAAAGAAATTAAATAAATTTGAGGATTACGATCTACTTTTCAAGGAATGGCAAAGAGAAAATGTCATACAGGAAGTCCCTCAGACAGAACTGAAAGAAGTTAGGGAACACTACTTATGCCACCATCCAGTCATCAAGCCTGATAGTTCTACCACCTCCATCAGACCAGTTTTTGATGCATCATGCAAAGTCGGAAGAGCACCGTCACTGAATGATTGTCTCTTTAAAGGACCAAATTTATTAGAAGAGATTCCCGCAATATTGTTAAGATTCAGAGAAAAGGCAATCGCTGTTGTATCCGACATTAGAAGAGCCTTCCTTCAGATCGAAATAAAAGAGGAAGATCGGCATTTTTTAAGGTTCCTGTGGTGGAAGAAGACGAATGAAATTAAAGTCTATCAGCATAATAGAGTGGTGTTTGGTATTACTTCCAGTCCATTTTTACTTGGCGCAGTTATCAGACATCATTTGAATGGGTGTCCAGAAGAACTTAAGGCAATTGCTCAGAAACTTCAGAAGTCATTCTATGTAGATAACTGCGTCACATCTGTAAACAACACGTCCGAATTGGAAGAATTTAAATCTAAGGCAACAGAAATCATGGCTGAAGCTAAAATGGAACTAAGATTGTGGCAATTCGGTCCTGTAAAAGAAATAGAAAAGTTGTCTTTAGAAAATGAAAAGGAAGACTTCTCAACTCCAATTCCAGTTTTAGGAATTAAATGGGACAGAACAGATGATAGCTTGATGGTCTGCAATAAATTTGACTTAGAAATAGTGAATCCATCAAAACGTCAAATTCTATCCATAACTCAAGGAATTTTCGATCCCATCGGTTTTCTAGCACCAGCATTGTTACCAGCCAAGATAATAATTCAAGAATCTTGGTCCAGCAAATCAGCATGGGACACTCCGCTTCCAGAAAAAATTCAAAGAGACTTTCAGAAATGGTACAGCGAATAAAAAAAGCTAACAGAATTGGAGATCCCGAGAAGAATAGGTTATGGAAATAAAGAAGATTGGACCCTACATATTTTCTGCGATGCAAGTCAAAGTGCCTATGCAACAGTAATTTTTCTACGGTGCGAAGAAGAAAAAAGAGTTTCAATTCAATTTTTGGGAGCAAAATCGCGGTTGGCTCCAAAAAAGGCTCTAACGATTCCTCGTCTTGAGCTGCTTGCCTGTGTGTTGGGATCCAGACTATCAAAGTATGTCGTAGAAGCTTTGGACATCCCTACAGTACCAACTTACTTTTGGACTGATTCTTCGACAGTTTTGGCCTGGATTAAAAGAAATGACCAGTGGGGTACCTTTGTGGGCAACAGAATCAGAGAAATATGCCAACTTACGAACCCTAACCAGTGGTACTTAGTTCCAGGAAGTCAAAATCCGTCAGACCTGCCTTCCCGTGGTTGTAGTCCTAAATACCTTCTGGAATCAGGATGGTGGGAGGGTCCTAAATGGCTATCAGATGAAAAAAGTAACTGGCCCCAACCGAAGATTGCCCCTAATGAAGTCTTAGTTATGTCGGAAAGAAAGAAAACTGCAGTGTCATTATTTTCGAGTCAAAATGTACATCCATTTATGAATTATGAAAGAACTTCGAAATTTAGTAAACTTGTAAATATTATTTGTTGGATAAGAAGATTTGCAACAAAATGTAGAAATAGAACTCATATTTTCCCAGCTGAACTTTCGGCAGAAGAAAAGGAAGAGGCGGAAAAATTTCTCTGGTCACGTATACAGTTAGAAAGTTTTGGTGATGTGCGAGAAACAATAAAAGGACTTGTTGTTATGAAAGATCAAGACAATATTCTAAGAGTCAAAACAAAATTGTTAGATCGAGAAGACACTTTTTCTTTCAAGTATCCTATATTGTTGCCATCAAAACATCATGTTGTAAGGTGCCTAATTAGAGACTGCCACTTGAAGAATTGCCATGCTGGACTTCAGACAGTTGGTTCGATCTTACGTGAACATTACTGGATTATTTCTGCAAAACGTAACATCCGAAATGAATTGATAAAATGCACAAAGTGTAAAATTTTTTCTTCCAAACCATTTGTTACTCCTCCGCTCCAGTTACCTTTTGACAGAGTCAGAGACTCAAAAGTTTTTTAAGTTGTTGGCATCGACTTACGTGGCCCTCTTTACCTGAAAAATAAATCCAAAGTATGGATAGTCATTTTTACCTGTGCAGTATATCGAGCCATACACTTGGAATTAGTGACGAATCTATCAACAGAGGGATTCATACAAGCGCTAAGAAGATTTGTAGCCCGAAGAGGAAGAATTTCGACAATCTACAGTGACAATGGAACTAACTTTCGCGGTGCCAACAATCTCTTTAGATCTCTTGACTGGAATCAAATTCAAAAGACGGATGACATAGCTCCAATAAAATGGAAGTTCATCCCCCCAACCGCTGCTTGGTGGGGCGGATGGTGGGAGCGTCTCATTAGAAGTGTAAAAAACCTCCTACTGAGAACTCTTGGAAAATCTTCCCTCAATTTTGAAGATCTCTCTACTATCTTGTGTGAAGTTGAAGCCATAATGAACAGTCGACCTTTAACATACCTATCAGAAGAACCAGACAAGTTCATTCCTTTGACACCTTCTTGTTTTATGCAAGACATTCAAGAAATTGGTGTACCAGATCTGGATGCCATTGATGCTAAAAAACTGAGAGCACGATACAAGCAATGCCAAAGTGTTCGAAGGCAACTACAAAGTAGATTTCGAAAAGAGTATCTAGCGCAGTTGGTACAACGAAGTAGACAGATATGTAAGCATGTTAAACAAGGCGACATTGTGCTAGTAGAAATCAACAGTGTAAAAAGACTACAGTGGCCAATAGGAAGAGTAGTGAAAATTTTTCCCAGTCGAGATGGCCGTGCCAGAGTTGTGGAAGTGAAAATGCATTCTGGGACATTGATTAGACCACTTCAAAAACTCTATCCCTTAGAGATATCAGATGCTGAGGATCCAGTGATACAAGCAGCAAAAGAGACAATAAACTGAAAGTGGTCAAAAACTATAAAAAACTTTTTTAAAGACAATCAAAATGTTTTAAAATTGCATTGAACTTTAAAATATTTTATTTTTATTTTTCTTTATTTTCATTAGTTTGTAACTTTAATTTTTTCTATTTGTAGTTTATAGATTTAATTTTTCTTAGTATGTAGTTTTATAAGTTTAAATTTTCTTAATTAATTAACTGTTTAATTTTTTTAGCTCTCACCTAAAAAATTAAAGGTGGGAGGATGTTAGGTATTGATATACTTTTGCCTCACTAGAGGGCGCCAGAAGTCCCGTTGAGATGAGATTCGAATAACATTTTTGTTGTCTCGCGGGACATAGTTTCAGTTTTAGTTCTGTTCTAGAATGGAGAGCAACGAGTCAACATAAAATAGTAGTTTGCTCTCGGGGCCTTTTTGGCCTGATTTTATTATTCATGGAGCTACCGTTGAAGAAATAGAAAAAGTAGCCCATAGATTAGTTAGTTTTAGTTTGTCTTTAGTGAAGAGAGCAACACAATGAAATAGAATGCTCTCAGGCCATCTTTGGCCTAATTTATTTTTATGGAACCACCATTGTCATAACGAAATAGAAAACTGGTGGATTAGTTATTAAAACATTACGAACAGAAAATTGTTTTCGTGAAATTTCGAATATGTAAATACTTTTGTAAATAGTGTTATTTTCATCATGTAACTATTTTAGTTAATAAACTGTATAGATTTTATCATCTTAAAGAAGAAGCTATTATTTCTAGAAAAACAAGTGTCCGTTATTAGTCTTCATTTTTTAACGTCGAAGAATTCTACAGGTAAGAAGAATATTATTATATCAGTTTGAAGATTATTACTTTGAAATATAAAATGATTTGAAATTATTAAATAAGACATTCGATTAAATAAAATAACCTGCAATCTTTATATTACAAAGAATCGAGAAGATTCGCTTGAAGCCATTCAGTAGAATGGCGTTTTATAACAGTGTTTATAACTTCCGTATATCTTTTTCTCATCCCCTAACGTGCAGTTTTATAACTTCATAACAGTATAAGAAAGTAGTGTATTTAATGTCAATAGTTATTAGTCTTTAGTGTGTTCTTGTGGAATAACGAAATTTCGTTATTTCCCCAGAATGTACTTAAGAATGAATATTAAGATTTTGAATGCAAAGTGTTACCATCAATATGAGTAAATTCTGATCTACCGGAGTTAAATTTTTGAGGTAGAATTTAAAATGTACAACATAACTTAATCTTAAAGATGTGTATTAAGTTAATATTTTACTCTTTCTTTGTACAGGAAAAAATAAATTAACTCTCCGTAGCCAAAGTTTTCAATGAGCGCCTTTTTATAGTATTATTGGCCCTTAACTTCTCCCAATCTATATTAATAAAATCAGACTTTTGTCTGTAAATTTGTCGGAATCGAAAAATTTTGCGATATCTTCACGTTTCACACCCCATGAAAGCGAAAATGACTTCAGAAAATTTTGCCTGTGTGTGTGTGTGTGTGTGTGTCATCGTGTCCGTATGTCGCTTTTTTTTTTGTCCGGGCATCACTTTAGAACGGCAGGACGGAATTCAACGGCGCTCGGCAGGAACTTAGGTCTTCACCCAACTTCAAATTGTATCTATCAACTTTTCAGAAATTCTTCCCCTTTCCCCCCTGGGGGGTAAAAGAATAAAACACGTTTGTCCGGGCATCACTCGAGAACGGCTGGACGGAATTCAACGGCGCTTGGAAAAACTTAGGTCTTCACCCAACTTAGAATTATATCTATAGAAATTTTCAAAATTATGATTAGTGTTTAAATTGTGGGTAAAAAACGCCTGCGCATGCGCCATAAACACTTTTTCACTAAAACGCTTTGAATGGAAAAATAAAACATAAAAATAAATTTGTAAGTTAAAGACTTTTTTATTCGCGTGATTCGCACTACAAATTATGAAAAGATTGAAATGAAGTGTTGCCATCTAAGTTTCACACTTTAGTTAATTTTAAAAAACCTAATTATCGTATCGAAAAACTGTTTACACCCCAGGATGCAGAAAAATCACCCTTTTCATTTGGTACTAAATTTGTAACGATAGGTCTGATATTTCTAATTTATTTTTCTCTTTTTCCGTTTTTCCGTTGCCACTTAAATTTCATTCTTTAGTTATTTTTTAAAAATCTAATAGTCGCATCAAAAAACTGTTTGCACCCCTGGATTCAGAAAAATCGCCCCTTTCATTTGGTACCAAATTTATAAATATAGGTCAGATATTTCTAATTTATTTTCCCCTTTTTCCGTTTTCAGCCCAGATTCGGATACGCATTTATATATATTTTAGTTTTCAAGAAATAAAATGAAATATTTTTAATTTCACGTGATTAATATTAAAAATTAGAGAGAAAAGTAAATAGTTGACCTACAAAAGGTTTTTTTTTTTTTTTTTTTTTTAAATCAGGAATTTGCATGTGGATAAATATTTTCTTAGAGATATTTGGCATTAGTTTAATATTTTTATTTAATTAAGCAGTACTTTTCTTTCCTGCAGTAAAACAAAATTTTTTATTGCTATTATGTACCTTATGAGGTTCTATTATGCTCTCCCCTTAATTGTAAATGATTATAATTTGGATTTTATTAAGATTTTATATTTTTATTTTGTAAATATCAGAAAAGAGTTTTTATTTTATTTTATTTATTTATTTATTTTGTGTATGAAGCAGCTTTAGTATCGGATCCCTTTGGCAAAATTTATAATTCGGCACCGAAGTAGCTCGGACGTTTCTCGCCAAGATCTTTAATTGCACAATTGAGATAGCCAATTCAGTTCATTGCAAAAATGGCTTAAAATACTTAAAGTCACCAAAGGGGTCCCATATTAAAGCTGTGCTTTTTGTATTTATTTATTTATAAAATTTTCTATTAAAGACTTCCGTGGTCGCGAAATTTAGGTACAACTATAGTATTTCCCTACAGCTGAATTTGGCGATTTTTCTTTGGCGCCGATTTGAACGATAACGATGTCGTTCTGAACTGTTTGCGATATAATATGGCAGCCTGCATGCTATTTACTTTGGATTTATGATTTTATGATTTGATTTATAATTTAGCTTACAATTTTATCATTTATGCTATATGATTTATGATTTTTACATTTATGATTTAGCCATAATCGCCAAAAATAAATCGCCAGATTCAGCTGTGGGGAAATATTATAGTTGTTCCCAAATTTGATGCGTGAATTGTTTGTATGCATCTAGCACTTATTGTAACTGGATTTCACAAAATTCGAAATCCCCCCCCCCTTGGAGTCGGAGGGCAATAAACATGTGTAAAAACATGTTTTTCCGTTTGAATTCGCTTTGAATTATCTTAGAATGGCGAATTTTGGTGTGTGGATATTGATTAAGTGAACGCATTATGTACATTAGTGGGATTTTGCAAAACTTCGCACTCACCCGCTGAGGAAGGGGAAGTAAGAAGTGGGTAAGTTGTGCCGAAGACAGAAGGGACCCAGACTCCTCACGTTGCGAGCGAGAATACCTCTACCAATCACAGCGAGAACTTAGGTTATTAATAAAGATATGGTATTTTGACAACTTATTTAAGTTTAATGTCCAGCGAAGTGGGCAAAGCCTGCTAGTAAATATATAAGCACGGTTTCCTATATATGTATGCTAAAAACTATTTGAAGGGAACGTGAACCTTGTTATTCTAGAAAGAATTTTATAATCTATATGTAATGCGGGTTTTTCTTTCTTGTTCCTATTTCGGAAAAATTTAGATTATTTAAATAGTATAACACGGCTTATATAGACTATTTGTGATATAAAACGCTGAAGAATCTCGTGGAATTTCAACGCAAAGAAGCTTAATTGTTTGTATGAAAGTACTCAAAAAACATATCAATTCCACTTATTATTTACTAGCAGGCTTTGCCCGCTTCGCTGGACACTATATTTAAATGATTTCTTTGTAACTGAATATATTTCGATTGGCGACTATATTCGTCACAGCTTTAGTATGGGACCTCCTTGCAATATCAAACATTTTTTGAACTTCTCGAATCTGTGCAAAAAAACTATTATTAAAACAAATATTTTCGAAAATAGTCCAATAGCTGGTGTTAATTATTCGAATATTCTGGAAACAGTTGAAGCTGTTACTCGTACAGTATAAGTCATTATTCGATGAATGTTTCAGGACAGTCTAAAAAATAGTCACTTGTTCCACAGGAGTAAAGCAAATAACATCAACTACACCAGAGCAAAAATTTTCACTCACTCACGAAAAATGTCCAGTTGCTTAGAGCTCAGAATAGGTCTCTGAATAACTCTGGATCGCAGTGAATGCATACTCTTTCGCAAAAATCAACTCACACCTACTTATAACTTTTGGAGATGACTCCATCGAGAATCCCTTGGTAAGCTCAAGGTTTACGTTCCCGTGTGTCGGAGAGCTTTGAAACATCGGGTCCCCTAAACTATAATTTTTCACCAAATTTGGTCGCCCACTCGCCAAGTTTGTCTCCAAGACTATGCTTTCTATTAAACACATCTTTATTTAGTTATTTAAATATTAATTTGAATTAATCAAATATTTCTGCCCGACAGCGTGCAAGTGCAGTCACACACAGCAGCTCATTTATTTGTATGTTAAATAAGCGTTGTGAATGGTATATAAAAAAATAAATAAATAAATAAACATTATCGGGCTACACAACTTTATTAATTTTATATTTTTCTTGAACTACCTAGATTAAAATCGCTGTTGCTAAATTAAACCTCTTTTATATTTTTCTTGAACTACCTAGATTAAAATAGCTGTTACTAAATTAAACCTCTTGGAGAAAAATGTTCGGTGTACTTCAACGCAACAATTTAAAAAATGACGTCAATTTTTGTGAGATGCATAATTTATTTATTTATTTTATTTTTTATTGTTCACGTTTAGATAAATGTATTTATTTTCCTGTTGGAAAAAAAATAAACTCGACAACAATTAAATTATGGACAATTAAATTTAATTTTGGCAACAATTAAATTATGGACAATTAAATTTAATTTTGGCAACAATTAAATTATGGTTAAAATTTAAATGTCTAATTTTTTGCTATTATTAGCTTACAAAATTGCTATTTTATGCATAAAAGTAACAAAAAAAAGTTTTTTTTCGGAATAAAAGGCAGCCAACTTTCTAAGTTAGGGTATAATCTATCTCCATAACAAATTTTATCGGAATCCATCGAGCAGTTTTAGCGTGAAACTCAGTCAAATAAACGGACATTCACATTTATAATATATATAAGATTTTAAGTTTTTCCTTGAACCAAATAGTGAAATATAAAGTTAAGTTTTACAGTGTTTTTAACATATGATTCACTTTTAAATTTAATATAAACCATTGCAAAACAACTACTATTCTTAGAAAATAAATAAGAAATCTCTATTTTCAACAAGGAACTTCTGTCTTTTGGCGAAAGGTTAGCTTAAAACTCAAATAATATAATAATACGTTCATAGGCTGGTTCACCAACTGTTTAAAAATACGTATATGTTATATTAAATGCATAGACATAACGTGTGTATATGTAATGGTTACATAAAAACTACGAAATCGATTTACAAAAGGATAGTTCCAAAATTAAACGAATTTGTTTTCTTTTTTATATTGCCGGGTAGAGTACATCTATGATTTGTTAATTGCCTGTAATTTCAACGTACCGTTTTAGACAATAAATCTGACAATAAATTATTGACGAAATTTTAATATTTAATTGATAACTTCTCTAGTTATTTATTTTTTAACTTTATGTGTAGCTGGAATGTACACAACTAATGAACAAATTTTCCTTTTTTATCCTATGCAGCTAACTGCAATTTACTGTCTCGGATGTTTATAAAAAAATTTCTCAATATTATAATAAATTCAATAGATTTATTTTAACTAATAAAATAGATTTTGCAATATCTTAATTCAAATTTTTTTAGTATGATTGTTTTTGTTTATAAAATAATTAATTTTTATCATTAAATGTGTCTATCTCTCGCTCTTTAGTAACTAAAAATTGATCGATGGGTATTTAAAATAGAGGGAGAAATTAATTAAAAGTATTCATGACGAATGCATTGCAAATGCATTGCATATCTAATTCATACCAGTAGCGAAGCGTCCATGAAAGCAATGGAAGCAGCGCTTCCCCTATTTAAGATTTAAAAATAGTAATCAAGTAACCTCGCTTCGCCGAAAAATTGAATTGATTCTTCCTCTGCTTTTGGAAGCGCTTCGCTTCGGCGCTTTCACAGTTTTCTGAACTACGCCTCGCCCCTGATTCATACACCCATGAATCAAAAATGTTTGGCACAAATACACACATACATATATATATATATATATATATATATATATATATATATCAATTAATCAAATGTTACGAATGCTGAAAAAAAAAAAAAAAAAAAAAAAAAATTCTGGAGTGACTCCACTCGATTTTCCGAACATTGAGTAATTAACAGTTTTGTAGATAAAGTAAAGAAAAAGGAGTTGTTAAACAAACAAAAGAGAGAAAAACATAACAGAGTGTTTGAGTATTTTTTTCCATATATTACACGATGTTTTATTTAACGCTACTGAACTTTGAGCCCATAGATCATAATGATAAAGAATTTTTTGTTGTGTCCCTGTAAAAACCTATAAATGCTAGATTCAACGAAATGCTTATAGTTAGTACAACAGTGATTTATAATATTCATATAAATTTTCAGCTCAATTGAATAAGGCGTTTAGATGTTATCGCACTTTTAAAAATTTGGTACCATAGACCATAACGATAAAGAATTTTTCTTTGTGCCCCTGTAAAAAAACTGTAAGAGCTAAATTCACCAAAATCTATACAGTTCGTGCAACTGTGACCTATAACATGCGTAAAATTTTTTTGCTCAGATTAATGAAGCGTTTAGACGCTATCGCACTTTTAAAAATTTGGCCCCATAGGCCTTAATGATGAAGAATTTTTCCTGGTGTCCCTGTAAAAAAACTATAAGTACTAGATTCACCAAAATCAATAGAGTTCGTACTATGGTGACTTACAATATACGTACCAACTTTCAGCTTATTCGAACAAAGCGTTTAGACGCTAGCGTGTTCACTCACAGACATACACACACATACATACACACATACATACATACATCATCGTAAAAATAGTGAAAACGGACTTAGGGCACCTCGAAACGTATAGAAACATCAAAATCTCAAATTCGGATTTTTGACATGATTACAATACTTTCCTCACTATAGTGTTCGGAAAGTTTAAAAAAAAAAAAAAAAAAAAAAAAAAAATGCGTTTAAATAATATAAAGATCATTTCTAAGTCATGACGTTCGATTTTCAATTATAAGCAAATAACTGAAAAATGTATGAAAAGGTTTTTAGAATCAGTTGTATTGAAATTGAATAATTTTTTCGTTGTTTAATATGTTTACTTCAAAGTTAGTTGCATTCTCTGGTGTATTTTCTTAAACATATTTCTTATAGGTTCAACTTGAATAAAGATCAAATTCTTCGCATTCTACCGACAGTTGATGTTCGTGGAACCATTTTAGAAAGAAACTGTCCCGTGACAGTAGACTTCCCTTGTAGGCCAAAAAAGTACCGAGCCTACAGTGGATATTGCAACAACGTCCAAAATCCACGATGGGGGAATGCCAATACAGCTTATGTCCGATATCTGAATCCTGATTACTCTGACTGTAAGTTATTCCCATATTATAGTCTGTTTTTAAATTAATTAATCGTTTGTAACTTTCGTAATTAATTCTATTTAGCGTAAATTGGATTCAAATTAATACAAATGTTTTCATAAATGACATAGATTGTTATTATTATTATTATTATTAGTAGTAGTAGTAGTAGTATTCTGCTTTGAAGTTACCAGTATCAGAAAGTTATTTCTTTACGTCTGTAAAAAACTCACATGACGAAAAATCTTTCACTTTCAATTCTCAACATTTAAGCGTTCTAAATTATGAAGTCAAAGAGGTAAAAGTTGTAAAAAATCAATTTGCACTCTTTCTTTTATCTCGAAAAGATGCAAATTAAACCTAGATAAATAAAAATAAATAAACAAACATCAGTATGTAGTAAAGTAAATGAAGAACATTTATTTACTTATTTCATGTTTTCCTCTATTTACTCGGTGCAATATTTCTCAGTTGATGTGTCATGACAAATCACATGAAATCTCATTTTTTTTTTTTTTTTTTTTTTTTTTTTTTCTTTTTTAAATTCGATATTGAAATTATATTCGATTTTCCTCTTTTTATAAATGAGAATTTGAATCTTTTGAATTAACTTTTGCTTTGTCCTATTGAAAGTATGAATAAGCATATATCATAATCACTTTATTTATTTATTTTTTGGAGGTGGGGTGGGGGGGACAATATTTATATTAAAATATACAATATATAAAAATTTTGCAAGTGACAAAAAAAATTCCAATAATCAAGATTTAACGTTCATCCAACAAAACACTCAACCAGGCCAAAGCTTAACAATAAATGTTTTCATAATAACTCAAACTGTTTTGATTTTTAGGAACTACATTTAAAAACTAGTATATTGTGGCCGCCACATGACTTTATTTTTTTTTTCTATAAGTATTCACTCAGTACAAATAATTTAATAAAACTAATATTTATTAAAATTATCTGACAAGATGAATGCAGGCGATTTTCCTCTTAGAGAAATCTAACACTAAACATCCAAAGAAAGACAGTTTTATTCTCTATAAATAACATCTTAAAAAATGCGTTTTCATAAGAATTATATCACATATCAAGTTTTGTACAGTTATATGCCATAGAGGTTGAGATATAGCCTGCCCGTTCTTGGGAAAAACTGCAGTATAGCAGAGTCACCTATCAGTCTATATGCATGCAAATTGAATCAGCATAATTGCTCAGAATGGTCTTTTCACATATAAAATTTTGTTTGATTACCGGAAATAAAACCTGGGATATAGTTTACCCTTAAATTGCTGCAATCGCTGTGTATCAGCGTCATCTCTTTAGAGATTGGCACAAAAAGTTCATAGACACTAATTTATGTCAAGATGCATCTACATATAAATTTATATGTAATTCTGTGCTTTGGTTGATGAGACTTTCACTTATATTGGGGAAATCGCTGTATAGCAGCGTTACCTGTAGAGCGATGCACACCAAAAGGTTTATAGGCATTAATTTAGGTCAAAGTGCATGTACATATAAATTTATGTGGAATAGTTCCTGAGATACAGTCGCCAAAAGCTTTTGTCTGACACACACACAGACAGACATTTTCTGAAAATTGTCAAATCATTTTCTGGACCTCTCTAAACGTATAAATACATCGAAAACTTGGAGTCGAAAATTTTTACTAATCCAATACTTTCTTTTATTGAATATAGAAGAAAGTAATTCTACTCATTTATCTCATACTTTCCATTAAAGGAACTTACACACACACACACACACAAAAAAAAAAAAAAAAAAAAAAAAAAAAGTCGATAAACATTTAGGTCTATATTTCTTTCCTCCAATCGGATTGTGAGGCACTGGATAATGAATGTACAGTCGGGGAAAAAAATCGCAGCACTCGGTGTAATTTCATTATTAATTGCCGCAAAAAAATTTAATAGACAACATTCAACAGGAAATTAAATGCACTTTTCGAAAATGCTGCCGAATTTTGAATTAGGGGTCATCTACATATTGAAATGAGCGCCAACTTTAATTTTTTCAATGGCAACACCCAATTTTGACTTCATATTCGAATTTCTGAGAGTCTGTCAGTGCGGAAAAGTATACTGTTTGTATACTTTACCTTGAATATTTATAGAGTTATAATCAAAAATGTGTTAGGGGGTTATCTGTAAATGTAGAAAAATAACATTAAGATCCTTTAAGAAATACACAAAATTTTAATGTTTTACACCGGAAATCTTTCAGGAAAAAAAGAATTATAAAAATTAAAAAAAAAAAAAAATTGAAAATTACATTTGAAAATACTTCAGTACTTTTTTAGATAATTTTAGGTCTATTTAATGCATTACACTGGCGATTTGTCCATACTTTACTCTTTGAAAAAAGTGCAATATTTTTCAAATAAACCAATAAAGCTTTTTTTTTTTTTTTGTTGTTGTTGTAGGTGTAACATAATATACGAAATGAAATAATATAGCTATATATATACAGCAACGCATAAACTAAATCTTTTCTAATAAATTATTGTGAGGTTTCATGAAGTAAATATTAAACAATTTTAATCACACTTACCAGTTTTGGGTCAGTTGAACTCTTTGAAACTATACGATTCGTTTTATAATTTCTATGAAAATATAATCTCTTAATTAACCCTTTCGAGACTGCTGACGTAGATTCACGTCATTTGAAAATATGTAACTCTCTCAATGGGCGTTTCTTTCGTAATTTGTGTGTTACTTATTTCTTAAGTGTGCACCCAGTGTTCATATTTTTGCAATAAAATATACTATGGATAGAAATATTGATTAGAAAAAATATGATTATAATGTATATCCATTTGTAATATAGTTGTGAATACAGAAAATTTGTTCTGAAATATTTTATTTTGAGAGAATAACACTGTGAAAAAGGCAAAATACTGCTGTCGCAAAAAGTGTTAAAATAAATTTATGAAAGTAAAAGTATATTTAAAAATATATGTAAAGTTAAAATATATTAATAAAATTTTAAAGACTAAAGTATCCTTATAATAATAATCCCCCCCTCCCTAAAATATAAGTAAATAAATAAATAAATAAATAAAAATAAAGCATATATGAAGCAAATGATTAAGCTTTTAACTATGACAGTAGTTAAGAAACAATTTTACAAGTCTGTCTCGCATTCCAATTCCATTCGTTTCTTTTTTTTTTAATAAACAATTTTCATATTTAACCAATTTTTCTATTTAAAACTGTAAACCCCGCCTATTTTGTTATTTTTTGCCTTCTAGTGTTCGTTTAAAAGATTCAAAATTTATCACCAGTAATCGATGAAGTAAATACCATTTCTGCATATTTTTGTCAACATAAAATAAGGGGTTTAGCACAATACTCAATGTCATATTTACTTTTCTTTTCTGCATTGTTTTGTTTTGAAGAACGATGAAGGCGGAGCTTGTCTTCTTTAGAAAACAGAAATTCTTGATGCTAATGTCTAAAAATCATCATTTTAATTTCCTTTCTTTGCGTTTAACGTTGTTGTTATATAATTTGACCCGTAAATAAAAAAATAAACATATTTTGTTTAATTTTCTTTGTTATTTTTTAAGATTTGATTTGTTATCGCAAGCAAAACTTTATAAGAGACGGTCCCCTAAACCACTCCAAAAGAAAGATTTATTTATATCTCGAAAACTAATAACTGGAATGAGCTGCAAATTTGCACACCCATATTTTTCAGCATTAGGATTCATTTTATGTAAAAAATAATATAGGTCATAATTCAGAATTTTTATGAATATGAATTTATTAATATTTTTCAAAATTAAAAATATTTTTCAGAATCAAAAGAAATGATGGATTATGTTTGGGTTTCTTCACTGTATCTCGTAAAAAAAAAAAAAATAAATAAATAAATAAATAAATAAAAATAAAAAATAAAATTATATGGATCAAGTTATTTTTTGTGAAGATATTAATAAAAGTTTGAAATATGAATTTAACATTAGCACCTTCAAAGTTTGAACGCTTATAACTCTGTGAAAAAATAAGTAAAATATACAACTAATATACTTTTTCGCGTTGTCCCGATCCCAGGAATTCAAATATAAAATAAAAATGGGGCATTACCATTGAAAAAAATCAAAGTTGATGCGCGTTTTAATATGTAGACGACCCCCAATTCAAAATTTCAGTTCATTTTCTGAAACTACTCATAATTTCCAGTCGAATGATACCTATTACATTTTTCTACATCTATTAGCAACGAAATTACGTCGAGTGCTGCGTTTTTTTTTTTTTTTTCCCCGACTGTACATTATCCAATACCTCATTCCGATACGTTAGAAACTAAAAAAGAGCTTTATGTCCATTATACATGCAGACAGACACAGACACACACTCACACAAAAAAAAGCATACTTAGAAATTTAATTAATAAATTATCAACCATGAATATTCAATTTAAATAGATTGAAGTGTGGGGTTGATTTTTAAACCAACTATGGAAAAAAATACCAGAGCCGGGAATCGAAACCTGGGCCCTCCGCTTAAGGTGCGGATGCTCTTTTACTGAGCCACCCTGACTGATTACCTGTTTGTCATTTTTCACATAATAACCGTTAGCAAGGTCACCTTGTCTGCAAACGCAGATATAACAGGTGAGAATATTAAACGCGGCACAACTAAAAAAAAAAAAAAAAAAAAAAAAATGCATAGTTGCAATTCCTGTCATTCCATCCGGTACAAAACTGAGTCGGAGTAGTTTTCTATAAAATTCATCTAGCATGCCAGTTTTGATGTAGTTCTTGTTTTAAGTGCTAAAATGTATTTATTACAAGCCGCAGAATGTGTAGCAAAAGCAGTGACACAAGTTGACACAAGTTTTAGACCCATGTATATAAAATCTCCTTATAACTATTATATTGCGGCCATCACAAAGCTTTTTTCTGTATTTTTCCATACAAATTCATGCAGCACAAATTATTAAAATTATTAGTTATTAAAAATATTTTCCATGATGAATGCAGATGTTTTTCATCTCAGAGAAATATAACACTAAATGTCGAAAGAAAGCAAAATTTTTACCCTGTTGACGGCATTTGAAAAATGCCTTTTTTCCTCAAATATATATATATATATATACGTACATATGTATGTGTATGTTACATCAACATATTTGTCTTAAATTATCACAGATCTGTGTTTCAAATATTTGCTTCAAAGGTATTCACGAGTTCGAGCTCGTACGAGTTACATAGTATAAAAATAACAATATTAAGTATATAAAATACAATATAAGTATACAATATTAAGTATATAACAATATTAAGTATATAAAAGTTTCAGTAGCGCTATTTAACAATAAATAATAATAATAATAATAATAACATCATTCTAAATTTTCTGAAAATTTAGACATTAAAATTTTGAAAAATTTAAAAATTTAATATTCTACAATATAGTTCAACAACATATTCTAAACCTATCTGAGCATTCTCTTCTGAATTTACTGAAAAGAAAATTAATCTTTAAAACTATTTTTATATTTGAATGCTGAAATTTAATCCAATTTTCAAAAGGCATTTAAACATTATAATATTTAAAATAATAATAATAATAATAATAATAACCAATCCAGAAATTAATATCTAAATCAGGGCGCGAAATTTCCGCTCGCCAGCTCGCCATTGGCGAGTGGAAATCTTAGTATGGCTAGTAAAATTTCGGTCTAAATATTGATAGAATTCTTACAGTATTTGGTGTTACAAATAATAATAATAATAATAATAATAATAATAATAATAGTAATAATATCGATTTAAAAACGTAAAATCATGCTAATCTTAGGTAATGGGAGCAGACATTCTCTTTTTAAGAGGACAGTCTCCTTTTTCAATGTTTATGCCCTCTTAAACGAAAAAAAAAACATTGCAGAACTAAAAAGTCCTCTTTTTTATGCTTTTCGTCCTCTGTCCTCTTTTTCAAATGAAAAGTCTTTAGTCCTTAATTTAAAAAATTTCGCAAAACTGGGAAGCTCAATCGGCTGTTGACTGTATCGAACGGTGAGCACTAACTTTTTTCTGCGTTAGGTTCGCAAAAGAACAGCTTTCTAATAAACTTGCCAAAGCATATTATGGTTTGTGTCTATTCAGATTCTTCGAATCACGAAGAAATAAAAGTATTCCCTGTACTTGTATGGTTCTTTGATCCGGAATACGGAATCACTATTGAAATTGTCATGAAATCATTGTGAAGGTGGTGCTCCAGGTGGTACGCGGTGGGTTGACGTCTGTTCTCACTCTTGCATGAATAATATTCCTCATAAAAATAGGCCCACCTGTGACAGAGAGGTTCTGTCCTCGAAGCTGGTATACGTGAGGCGCTGGGTTCGATACACTTTCGCGCTCGTTGGCTTAGCAGCTAGGAGTTTTCCGTGGTTTTCTCCAAAACTAGCGTAAATGTGGGCTAGGACCTCTTAGAAAGACACCACGAAAGACTCTCCTACTCAGGCCTAGAGCCCCAGTGCAGACAATTGATCTTAATGATAACATACTACCACGACCTCACAAAAATAGGCAAAAGTTAGTTGAATTCATTTTATGTCCTCCTGGCAAAAACGCTCCCACAAAGCGACTGTTTTCTTCACTGAACAAAATGCAGACATGTGAAAAAAATCCCCTTTATGTACCTACTTTAAAAACTTATTAACCACTAAGTCTAATTTAGGTTATACTTGTGAGAAATTTATAAAATGTTTATGAAGAATGACTGTTCGTTGAAACAAACCATTTCATCTGCCGAATATTATATTTTTTCTTTTGCCAATTTTATTTTTTCTTTTATGATTATAATTTTAATTAAAAAAAATGTCTACCAACTATTTTTATGTAACTGCATGAAAGTATCACAAAAAATGTTTTTGTCTATAGAAAAAATTAATAATAAAAAAAAATCTATATTGTCCAGTGACACCTATAAAATTTAAGGATTTTTCCTCTCGTATCCGTATATTATTAATTTAAATTCATCATTTCAGATAAAAAATGTTTGCACCACTTGTGTAAAGTAGCTTTTGAATCGGTTTTTATAATCATTTTCGTTCAATTTTGTGTCCTCTAAAATGGACTCTTTTTCAAAATAGAGTGTCTTCTATTTTCTTATAATATAAAAGGCATTGCGTAATTTCTTCCCCTTTTCCAATAAAAAATTCTGGACACCATATGCGTAAAAAATAGACTAAGTTAATCATATTTTGTGGCGAGTAACTTTTTTTTTCAACGAGTGTAATCTAAGTTGAAATTTCGGGCCCTGATCTAAATACACTGTTTAATTATATATTGTTTAATTATAATAATGTAAAATCAAGGGGTAGAATTTAAAAATTAGTTAGGGAGCAAAGAATTTTTTAAATTTTAGAATTTTGAATATAATTTCATTAAATTTAATTTGTTTTAGCAAAATTTTAATATATTTGATGCTGTTATCTTTCAATTCTTATTTATTCAATTTTTATAGCTCTGATACAGTAATTTAGAAGACAAAATAAGAACGTCCACATACATTTAAAAGACAGTAAAAAAAAAAAAAAAAAATATATATATATATATATATATATAATAAGCATGTAGTCTTACTTAAGAAATCTTATTTTAAGAGATGTCCCTTTTTCTTGAAACACAAAAACTGAAAATTAGGAAAAGAAATGATTATGGGAATAGCTAAACGACCTCTTTATTTAAAAATATCAATGTCATGAACTAGGTTTCAGAGAGTGACCTTAATACATTTAGAAAAGAAAATGACCTCTGCTCTGCATCACAATGGTTGATCTTAGAATCTATAATTGTACATTATACCTTCAAACGTATGCCCTTTCATTTAACCCCTGCTATGCGAAAACCTCATTTAAAACATTCTTTTCAAAATATTTAAATACATACATACATATATTTTAATTTATTCATAAGTGTGAAAGTGTAAAGTTATTTTAATCCCACGAGTTTTTACTTTCATTACACGTACCATTTCATTACTGTAGGTAATGGAAGCACTGCATTCGGTCAAAAATTTCAATATCGAGTTTTCACCTGAATTACACGTTTTAAGGTCACCTGAGTCCAAAAAAAATTAGTTTTTGGCAATTAGGTGTGTATGTATGTATATCTTCTGGCTATTTTATCTCCGAAAATAATAAAGGTAGATCTACGTAGGTCATCTGAGTACAAAAGAGTGGTTTTTGACAACTGATCAATGTGTATGTGTGAATGTACGTGTGCATGGGGGGGGGGGTCTTCTGACTATCATATCTCTAAAGACTAATAAAGATAGAACGACGACATTTTAGAATTAGGTCTATAGTGTATAGATGATTTTTCCAACTGTTGGTGAAAATTGGAAAACCAGAAGTGAGTCCATATCTCCAGAAACAGCTATGACAATTTTCTTTAAGTTTACTATATAAATATACTTTTAGATATCCTTTCATATGTAGTTGGTTAGTTCAGAAAAATTAATAGACGTCCTGTAAAAATAGGCCCATTTTAGGTCTTGTAGGTGCGTTCCTTAAAAAACTGCTCTATTTCTTCAAGCTGGCCAAATTAACTCCCTTATACATATTCTTTCGTATATAATTGTTAATTCCCGGTGAGCAGATGAATTTTCCAACTCTTAGTGAAAATCGGCAGTGGAACCGAATATCAGTATCTCAAAAACGGCTCTAACGATTTTCTTCAAATTTGCTACATAAACCCTTTTTTAAATGTTCTTTAACGTATATAACTTGGTTACCACAGGAAATTTCACAGGTGTTCTGATTAGGTAGGCTAGTTATATATCTCAGAAATAGGTGTTTTAAAATACAGCTCAACCAATTTTATTTATTTATTTATTTATTTATTTATTACTTTCTTTGTATACTTTCTTTTTATGTCTTATACGGGGAACATATTCAAATGAATTGCCGTTTTCAGCTTTACATAATTTGAAAAATCGACTTACATAAAAAACAAAAGCATACACATGTATAAATTTCTTATAATTTATAATTTTCTAAGCAGGGGATCATTTGTAAGTTTTTTTTTTAATTTATATTTTAGAAAATTAAAAAAAAAAGTCTTGACAAGTCACTGCTTTTCTCATAAATGCTACGTTTTAAAAACGTTCTGTAAATGTCCTTCTATCAATAATTAAATGTACAAACCTAGTTCAATTTATTTATTTCACTTGGTCTAAGTTAAATGGAATCAATACATATTTATTTTAATAAATGCTGGTATTTAAACAGATATTTATCTCATGAGTGTTACTTTATTTAATAAAAAAGGTTTTAACTTCTAATAAAAAAAAATGTTTAAGGAAAAATTATACATATCCATCGCAGTTACAATGAATAACTAAAACGTTTTAATTAGCAAAACAACTTATTTGTATGTACTAATCCAATGCTGATATATTTAGCTATAGTGGTGTCTCAATAGCGACAGTAACACTTATGATAGGTAGTAACACACTTGATACAGGTTAACAATCCTGTTGCAATAATGTAAAAAAGAAAAAAAAAAAATCTCTATATAAAAAGAGAAAAACAAAGTAAAAATTTATTATAACATTAGTGATAGGCTATATTACGAAATGTAAATAGAATATTATCATTTACTTTCTGAAATCTGCATAAGCAATATAATTTTCATTCAATTAGAAATTAGAATACAGCGTTATCTTCTCTAGAAATATCACTTTTATTTCCCAATCTTCATAATGTGATGACCGGCACACTACAATACATCTGAATTTAGTTTTTTTTTTTTTTTTTTTTTTTTTTTCAGGAGAGGGGAGGGGGGGGGGACCCCGTTTACAAACTCAAATAATACAAATGGGTTAGCTTTGATTTCAGTTGTAAAAAGGATTATTTCTTTACTGTTGTTTTGCAGGATTATATTTTCAACTTTATTCCCCGTTTCCACATAACTGATTCTTTATCTATTTCACATTGTAAACTACCACATACATTTCCTTTATTTATTTATTTATTTATTATTATTATTATTATTATTATTGATCTGCTATTTTAAGCAAGAAAATTTACCTCTTTATATCTAAAATGGCACAGATACAAATTTCTTCCTCTCCAATCATCATTTTATATATTGAAGCCGAAAATTGGTTGTGCAAGATTCTCTTTTTTATTATTTATGATTTGTAAATAATTTATACTCTAATACTATTGGGTGAGTTCAAAAGTTCTACCCGTTTTTATTACCCATAAAGAAGAGCAAATAAACGCCAAATGAACAGTACCTATTATTGTGCATAATCCACATTGCTATCTCTAACCACTTGCCACCTTTCTGGTGGGAGATGAATCCCATAACGGTAAAATTCCGGCGGTTTCGAGTCAAAAAAGGCTTGGGTGGCAGTTTTCACACCATCAAGATCATCAAAGATTTTCTGACTGAAGGAATTGTTCAACGCACGAAATAGGTGATAGTCAGTTGGTGCCAAGTCAGGAGAATAGGAAGGGTGGGATGAGGTTAAACCTCCCAACCATAGCCCAGTAACTTTTGGCGAGTGATGCATGTGGCCTGGCGTTATCGTTATGAAGGATAGCAACACGGCGATTGATGAGACCTGGCCGTTTATCTACCAGATTTGAATGCAGCCTGTCTAGGCAGTAGAAGGCAGAATTGATGGTTTTGTTGAGTGGCAGGACCTCCCAGTGAATTATTCCCTGCACATCTCACCACACACTCAATAACATCTTCTTAAGATGAAGTTCAGCTTTCGAAGTCGATGCAGGCGGATCAGAAGGGCGACACACAGTCCTACGACGCTTTACGTTACGGTACATAACCCACTTCTCATCTCCTGTCACAATTCGTGTCAGGAATGGGTAATTTTTTGTACCGGGAGAGCAAGGAAATACTGGTGGCGATTCGGTCATCCCGTTGATTAGCTGTCAGGTTGTGTGGAACCCAACGATCCAACTTTCTCGTAAAACCCAACTTAACCAGCCGTCTCTTGACCGTTGTCCGGTGTACATGTAGTCTCCGCTAATTCTTGCAAGGTTGGGTTCGGGTTGTTCCTTATGGCTTGGTCAATATCGTCGTCTCCAACGTGTGATGACCGTCCACTCCAAGCCTGATCTTGGCGGCCTCTGTCTCCTTTATAAATTTACGAAACCGTCGACGATATGTGCTTTCGTCTATTGCATCCTTCCCCATAAACTTGACAAACATTACGACATGCTGCGACTGCCGAACTCTTTTTATCGAACTCGTATAACAAACAATGTCTTATATGCTCCTTCTCGCTTTCCATCTTACACCCTCTAATATATGTTTTTAGATGATTAACTTTGTGAGGCACGATGCATTAATATATGAGGCATCCACACGTTTGATTGGCCGACGATTTCTGTCATTAGAATGTCATGTGTGACGTCACTTCCATTGAAAATCTGCATATCCAAAAACGGCTAGAACTTTCACACTCACCCAATACATAGGTGATATCTTTTCTTTGCATTATAAACACTAGTTGTCAATATATTTGGTAAAGCATTTGTCGTACGATCAAAACTAATTAGAGCTAACACCAAAATTTTGTGCTAAGTGTTCGTTTTATACATATATCTATAACAAAATGTATCTCTGAATTAAAAATTAATGTAATCATGAGTAAAATCTAACATAATATTTATAACTATAGATTTATTTTTTGAATGATTGTTTTAAAATCACGAGTATTACTCCTTTTTAAAGAGTGTTTTACCTTTTGTAAGTAACACTCATGAGATGTAATACTCAGAAGATTTACAGAAAAATTATTCATTAGAATGAATTCTAACAGTTTTTTTTTTTTTTTGAAAAATTCGGAATTCTTCTTAATTAATTAACAAAAGATACACTATTTCCTAATTCCATTATATTTATATTATAAAAAATAGTGTAAAATAAATGGGTAACACCTTTGAGAGGTAATAAAAATACTCACTATAATGAAATACGCATTCCAATGTATAACAATGAAAGAATAAATTTATTCAGTTCTAAAGAGTTAATTAAAAGAAATCTAATTGTCGAGTCATCAAACTTTTTGCATTCCTAGATTCAGAAAAATCACCCGTTTCATTTGGTACCAAATTTGTAACGATAGTACTGATATTTTTAATTTATTTTGGTGTTACACAAAACTGGCCTACAAAAAATCCAGATTGAATCTAATAGCCCTCCTTCCTTAAAAAAAAAAAAAAAAAAAAAAATGGAAAGGGAAAGGAAAGGAAGAAAGAAAGAAAGAAAGAAAAGTAGACACGAGCCTTGCGAGAATAAATTTTCTATTTATTTATTTTTATTAATTTTTTTTAACAAAATTTAAAATATTTACGAATCATCAATTATCTTTGAATAATTGGATAACACTTAGGTGTTTTTTTTTTTTTTCTCCCCACGTGACATAGGAATATATTCTTACAAAATAAAAAGAAAAAATAGGTATGAAAATTGCAAAGAAAACTTTCTATTTATTTATTTTTCAAATAAAATTTAGAAAATTAAAGAAAAATAATGAAATTTTTTTATATTTCTTTAAGGAAAAGCCTATGTTATGTTTCAACTATACAAAATTGCATATTGACTCGATAACATCATCAAACGTTTTTTAATTTTCCCTATTTAATAATAATAATAATAAGATAAGATTTTCCCCTTTTTATAGGGAAAATAAGCTGTGTTTGATGCCAAAATAACTAATTTCTACAAAAGTTCATTATCACGTTTATATCTAAGTTTTGTTTGTATGAGTTATATTTAAATTTTGACTGGATCAATTTCAAGCAGTCATGTTATGATTTAATTGCTTTGATACGAAAAGCCTGATGTTTGACACATATGCATGTAATGAAGATCGGTTGGAAATAGCTTTCTGTGACACATGTCATAATTAGTATACATCAGGACTAATTAAACGTGACTTTAACTTCTGTAAAACTGATGTTTAAAACTTCAGTATTGTCGCTGCATAAAAAGGTAAAATTTCTATAAATACAGGTATATGCAAGCACAATATTTTTAGTTCCCCATAATATTATAGGTATGGGGAACTTAGGTAATCGTGAAAAATTTTTAGTTACCCATCATATTATAGGTATGGGGAACTTAAGTAATCGTGAAAAATTTCGACCTCGGTTTTTTGACTTTTTTATACGTTTTCAGGTGTGAGGAATCCGAAAAGGACAAAATTTGTATGGTGTCTGTCTGTAGTGTGTCTGTTAGTGTGTTAGTCATTTAGTTTGTTAGTCTGTTTACACGATATCTCACGAACAAATGATCGCAGAGAGGTCAGATCAGTTTTAAAATATTACTTTCGATACTGGCAAGAACCCTATTCATTTGGAACATTCTAATTAAAAAACTTCAGAAGTTATTCGAAATTTACGATTTTCTTAACATGGGAGAATAGGACAAAAATTCACTTAAACGTGCATTAAATGGAAACATTTTACTGTAAAAATGTCAGACCAGTTTTAAAGTATCAGTTTTGATGCCGGAATGAACATCAGTAACTATAAATGAGCTACTTTGAAAATTTCGTAAGTTATTGGAAATTTACGAATTTCTTAACATGGCAGTATAGGGCAAAATTTCCCATAAACGTCAATTTCGATCGATATTTTCATCGTAAAGATGTCAGAGTGCTTTTGAAATATTATTTAGGATTTTGGCATGAATATTAATGACTATGGATTTTCCAAAATAAAAATTTCGTAAGTTATTGGAAATTTACGAATTTCTTAACATGGCAGAATAGAGCAAAATTTCACATAAATGTCAATCTTGAGGGATATTTTCATCGTAAAGATGTCAAACCTCTTTCGAAATACTATTTAGGATACTGGCATGAATATCATAGACTATGATTTTTCCAATTTAAAAAATTCGTAAATTATTAGGAATTTAGGATTTACTTAACATGTCAGAATAAGGCAAAATTGAGCATAAACTTCCATTTTGAGGATTATAAATACATTAGACAACTTCAAAATTACATTTATGATATTTGTTTGAACATGATTGAATACAAATATTCTAATAGGAAAATTTCATAAATTATTCGTAATTTACGATTTTATCAACATAGATAAATTGTAGATTTTTCATTTAAATATGAATTTTGAGGATTATAGCATTGGAAATAGTAGCATGAAAACTAAACAAGGGAATTGACCCTGATAAAATAAATTAATAGATTAGAATAAGATAAATATATTGAAGTGAACGGTGGATAACCTATTAGGCGGGGATTTCATTCTGTCACTGTATCAAGCGTTGGTCAAATTCATTTCTTTTAACATGATTATAATATATCTCGCACTAGAAATTGATGAGAACATAAATATTACGGGGAACTAAGCAGAGTCCCCCTATGCCAACTAGTTATTTTAAAAAATAATTAAAGGAAATATTTTGATAAACAATTTTAGAAATGTATTTAGCTGTCATGTTCTTAAAAGTGGGCAATTTCTACCCTTCAGTTAAAGCGTATGTTATTATATAACTGAATTTGTTTATAGAATTATTCATAATCTAATATATTTTTTATAATTTTCACATTAAGAAAATTCACAATCGTTAAATTCGTCTTCGGTTTGCAAAAACTGTTTTATTTTTATTTATATATTTATTTATTTATTAATAAATCTTTAATATTTTATTTTTAATTTAAAAAATGCGAAAAGTGAACAAAGTTTTTTTTTTTTTTATTATTTTTTAGCCGCTAACTGAAATATGTAGAAAATTTTAACATAGTAAAAGAGTTTTCATGAATATCGAATTGAATAACTGAAATAATTTGAAAGGGCTATTAGTCTGATAGCACTTTATTGAAAAATATGCAGTAGACAATTTCGCTAACTAATATATATTTACATATAATTTTGTCAGTCATATGTTCAAATATTCTTATTGCAGATATTGTAAGTCCAAGACAATCCATTACAGGAAAAGAACTACCGCCAGCAAGGCAAGTAAGTCTTGCTGTACACTCTGATTTAGAAAGACCTCATCCGCACTTGACTGTGTTTTTAGCCATATTTGCAGAGTTCGTATTTCACGATATTTTCCACACATCGCAGCATGCCGGTAAGTAAAATTTACTGATATTTTGTTTTCTCAATGATGCTTTTGTTTTTCATGATGCAACAAAAAATTTACGTTCACTTAAAGGTTGTGTCACAACCCAATTGGACTTAAAATAATAATTTTAAGAAAAACTTATTTTGGATAGCTTATTGGAAATTTGATCGAATTAAAGTTTTGTACTGGGCGCGAACACAGTATTTAAATTCAAATCAAATCTTATATGTTTCAGTCTAAAATATTGAAATCTGTACTGAGCATGTAACGTAAAATGAAAGAAAGCATATGGAGCGTTTGAAATCATTACGTAATATTATATTTGCATTCAGTATGCTTATAGATGAAAACAGTATCTGCAAAAAATATCACTAGTATGATTTTTGTTTATTAAAAAAGGAAATTAAATATAATATGCATTCCTTCCATATAAATACAAGGTTTTATTTAAACTAAAACAATAATCCAGATTTTCTTTTTAAAATAGCTGTGTTGGTGTGTTAGGGTTAAAACCAACTGACTAAAAGACGATCCGAGGCCTGGGTGGTGTGACCTACGTGGGGATCTCTTACAAAAAATCGGATTTACTTGAAAACAACTACACCGTGACCAATAAGTTCTCATACACTTTCAAATTTTTATTACAGTAACACAAATTAAATCATACAAAAACTTTTTGCATCAAATTAAAGTAGCATTCATTGAGTATCATTGTAATAAATACTTTGAAGTAATCTCGCCTTTTAGTTTCTTAACGAGCTTAAGTCTATTTTCAAATCCATCGCATGTGGCACGCACGGCTTCCATTGACATTTCCTGCCATATCTTTTGAATTACATTTTTGAATTTGCTCAAATCGGTGTTTTTATAGTCATTCAGCTGAGAGAGCATATATGACCACATAAAATAATCAAGACGGTTCAGATTGGGGGAGTTGGGAGGCCATTCGTTCTTTGTCAAAAAACAGCTAAATTTTGACTACGCCACTCCTGAACTACACGTGCGGTATCAAAACGGGCACCATCTTGTTGGGAGCAAAAATATTCCGCCCCATACATTCTCTGGATATTTGGGAGTAAACTTTTCTCCAAAACCTCAGTTTTATAATATTGGGTATTGGTTTTTACTCCCTTATCAATGAAGACTAACGGGAGTTTTCCTCTTTTGGAAATAGCGGCCCAAACCGTCAGAGACGAAGCATTTTGATAACGCGGAACGTAATTCTGTCTCTCAGGGATGTTATAAATAGAAACTGACCATACTCTGTAATTTTGGGGGTTGAGACTTTGCTGTAAAATGAATAGTTTCTCGTCTGGAAAGACAAATTCATCCCCAGCGTGCCAAGCAAGAATTTCTTCCACGCTTTGCTTCCTTTTCATCTTAGCAGACTCCGAAACTCCGTGAATTTTACGTTTTCCATATGCCTTGCATCCAAGGTCTATTTTTAGGATGTTTAACATTGATCCCTTCGCTATTTCGAGCTCTCATGCTAGTTTTATAGCAGATCTTTGTCCGCTTCATCGTATCACTTCCATGACCCTTTTCGCAGCCTCTTTTGTCCAGTCGGACCTCGGCCGGCCGGATCTTTTTCGGTCATCGACAGAGGACGTCTCATTATACCTTCTGATAGTTCTGTAAATGAAACCTCTCTTCAGCCCCAGGGCTTTCAAGTCACTGAAAATTTCACCCGGCTGCTCTCCTTTGATGAATTTATTTATCGCAACTTTTCTCAATTTCTTCATTTTACCTAGGTTTAGAAAAATTATAATTAGTACAGCATTTACATTTGCAATAGCTTTATACCTTGCCCTAAATTGCCTGCAAAATAATTGTGACTACAGTAACACATATGTACAACTTTTTAACGTGCTTCAAAAGTTGTATGAGAACTTATTGGTCACGGTGTATGTATTTGTACTCATTCTTCTTTATCATTATAAATATGTACCAGAAAATTTACTTTTCATTTCGAAATTGTATCATCGGTGAGTCAGAAATAAAATAATGATAGTAATTTCAGAGAGAAATAGTTCTTAGGTTAATTTCTACTCATTTGATTTAACTAAATTTTTGCACTGGTCATGTTATGCATTTTCCGGATCCGAAAACTTTTCTAGAAATTAGTCCAAATCTAACATGCTTCAGTTTGAAATATTCAAAATTGAATTGAACCCGAAATAAAAAGAAAACAAACAAACAACAACAACAACAACAAAAAAAAAAAAACCTTGCAATATTTGTACACAGTTTATAAGGCTATGTTGTTATGCAGCATGCATATAGATAAAAAAAACAGCATCTTTAAGAATGTTGCTGATGTCAACTTTTTTATTTATTTATTTTTTCTTTTTGAAAATAACGAATATATGCATTCCTTCTTTTTCAGTATCTAAATTTTGTTTACTTTAAAATAATATTCCTGACTCGAGAGAGAGAGAGAAAAAAAAGAGGTATTTATTTAAACTTAACTTTTAAGCAAGTCCTTCCAGCTTAGTCGGAAGGGCAGAAATACATACAAACATATATATATATATATATATATATATATATATATATATATATATATATATATATCATATATATATATATATATATATATACATACATATTAAGTATCTATATACATATAAGAAACAAAATGGAGAATTGTGTGATTTAGTAAACTTTGTTTATATCCTATAGGCGGCGTACATACCTAAATTTTTAAAAATTGGTTTCATAAATACGTTTTTAATGGGAATGTAAAATTTTTAAATGGGAACCTTTTTTAACAAGTTGGCTGAACAAATTGATCAATAAACCTCATAAATTCCGAAAAATACGGAACGATTGTTTCGGTTTGTATTGTTGTTGCCCCTCCAGTGAACAAGAGGTTGTGCTTTTGAAGCTGATAAACGATGGTGCTAAGTTCAAACTTAGGTTGCGCTCGTCGACCTAGCCGTACGGAGTTTTCCGAAGTTTTTTTTTCCGAAATTTGTGTGAATACGGGCTACACTGTTAAAAATTTCAACAGAAAACTCTGTGTAATCTATTATTTTAAGTCTTATGTAAAATTACAGAGAAAAATAAACGGAGATGTTAAAAAACTTATTTTATATATTCACTTTAATAACAAATATTAATTTAATTAATTATTGGTGAGAATATATTTTGGACTTAGAATTCATTTTCTAAAGTAGAAACAGTCATTTTTAATTTTGATTAAAAAAGTAAATAATAAAATTAGTTAAAAATACAGAATAAAGATTGAGAATCTCGATTATTCATTTTTAACTAAGAATTACTGTAAATTTACAGAGACTCTGGATAAATATTTACATTAAATTTACAGAAATTTTTAACAGTGTAGGATCCATTAGAAAACTGCACGAAAGGCATCGCACCCAGACGTAGAACTCTCGTTAAATCGCCTTTAACTTCTGCAACACAATGCAAAATACAATGTAGCTATCTATTCATAATCATCAAAAACTAGTATTTTGGTGAATTTTTCTATGTCAAGTCATATTTGAATCATGGATCTGGTCAAATTCGTATAAAATTGGATTTGCGTTCTATTTAACTTACCTAAGTTTTATATATATATTTTTTATTGAACATATTTTTATAATTGTTTCTTAGAAAGCGTTTCACTCTTATTTCAAGCTTTTGAAAATTTATTCCACGTTTTCAGATTCTTTCATTAGAACATTTTGAGATATTTATATTTCGTTCTGTAAGAACAAAATGATGGTAATAAGATATGATAATAATAGATGATGATGACAACGATGATAATTGCAGATTTAAACCAAGAGTGTGATGAATTCTGCAGAGATGTTTCATATTAAAGGAATCGAAATATATATATATATATATATATATATATATATATATATATATATATATATATATATATATAGTATAAGTATATATATGTAAGGATTTAAATATAACTTACATAGATGTAAAATTTTTAACACATTGATACATTCAAACATTTCAACGCTTGAGACATTCTAGAAATTCCATTTAATAATGTAAAGTGAACAACGCTTTAAACAAGCAAAAAAGTACATCATTTTATTTTTCCTATCTGGATACTCCACTGACTATGTTTATTTTTCTGTCAAAAGTTCACATTTTCAGCTACCAGAACCGACCAAACGCTTTAGAGAAATATAATGATGTTTGTTGGAATTGTTGATTACTTAGCATAGTGAACATCGATCTACACCGGAGGATTAAAATTCTCCTCACAACGTTATTCTTCGTTATTTCATTCAAAAAAATTAAATTTTTTATTATTTCACCCTAGACAATGAAAATTAAGTTAAAATTGTTAGTTGAAGAAAAAAGTTTTTAGTAAAATTCATTAAGCAATATTATTTTTATAATTTTATAAAATATGATTAATTGAGTAAAAATATTATAAAAGTCTTCCAGAGGAACAGATGCGTTCAGTTCTACGAAAATACATTTTAAAAATTACATTACACTCGTGTATATATATACAGTTGGCAGCAAAATCATTGAAGCACACATTCACACTTTTCATATCTTTTTTTTTTTTTTTTTTAGTTTGATCGCTAATTTTTATCATCAACTTACTTTTTTATAAACAGTATAAGACTAAGATGATGACTCGACAAATATTTACTTAATAAAACAGTATTAGGTGCCCATCTTTTAAGTAGGAATTATTGCTAGTGCTTCAATAATTTTGCTGCCGACTGTAACATATTTCTCTAACGTGGTTCACATATATATATGTATCTGTTCATATATATATAATCTATCAATACAATGATCAAATACCAGGAAGGAAGATGTGAATTTATGAATAAAGAACCGCATATAGAAATGAAGCCTTATAAAAGACGGAATATATTTATAAAGGTTGTAAAGTATCACACAGACATATTTTTAAATGAAGGGTAATTATAAAAGTACAGTGTTAATAAAAAACATATACAGAGCAACCCAGTGTCATCACATTATAATAGAATTAAGTATAACGGTAACAAATAATTAATAACAATAAAGTTAATATAATTAAGTTGTAATATACCAATGGATAATGCGCAAAAGCAGCAAAAATCTATGCGTATAATACAATGAAATAAGTTAATTTGCTAAAATTGTCACAAACTAGGGTTTATGTAGAACAACCATAATCCACAAGAGCTTAAATAAATTAATAAGATAATAAATAACTAAAATAAAAATACCCATTAGTAATTTTAAAAAGGATGTGAAAAATTGATAACTATGAATTTTAATGCAGATATGAAAACAATCATAATATTCGCTTTAATATAATTCCAATGAATGATCATTATAATTAAAAATATAAATCGTATATGATTCACAGAATATAATAGGTATGGAAAAGTCCAATTTTACCAAATATGCTTATATTATAAACGCTATTCTGATTTTGCCAACTGATGTCTCAGTAAATTCTCAAATTGATAAATGTTAAAATTAAATTATGAGAGATTAAACGCAGATAGAATTATGCCCCACCTCTCAATCCTGTTGCAAAAATAAAATAAAAAATAAAATAAAATAAATAAATAAAATAAAATAAAACATAAATAAATAAGTCGATGTAGCATCAATTACTATCAATTTCTAACCAAAATATCGGCTTTCGTGAAATTTCGTAAATTTTTCGTGGGATGCAGCCCCCACAAAACTTTGAAAACACAAACAGACAGACAATTTATAAAAATGATGAAACCATCTTCAAGACATCCCAAAATATGTAAATTCGTGGAAAACAGGAAATCAAAGGCTTTCGATAATCCTATTTTTAGTTTTTATGTACATAGAAGAAAGCAACAAGATGTTCAGGCATATTATTTTTATTTATCTGAAATTTTTATTGTATTTTCTAGCTAAGTACTATTTGTTATTGTGATAGTGTTATGAATATTTTTCAGATTTATTAGTGTATGTTTAAATTTTTAAAACTGATTTTGCATTTTTACTTTCCGAACACTATAGTGAGGAAATTATTGTAATCATGTCAAAAATCCGAATGTGAGATTTTGATGTTTCTATACGTTTTGCAGTCCCCTGAGTCCGTTTTCACTATTTTTACGATGATGTATGTATGTGTGTGTGTATGTATGTGTGTATGTGTGTGTGTGTATGTCTGTAAGTAAACACGCTACCTAAATGCTTTGTTCAAATAAGCTGAAAGTTGGTACGCATATTGTAAGTCAGCATAGTACGAACCCTATTGATTTTGGTGAATCTAGCACTTATAGTTTTTTTTACAGAGACACCAGGAAAAATTCTTTATCATTATGCCAAATTTTTAAAAGTGTGATTGCGTCTAAACGCCTTATTAATATGAGCAAAAAATATGTACACATGTTATAGGTCACAGTTGCACCAACTGTATAGATTTTGGTGAATTTAGCACTTGCAGTTTTTTACAGGGACACAAAGAAAAATTCTTTATCATTATGGCCTATGGGACCAAATTTTTAAAAGTGCGATAGCATCTAAACGCCTTATTCAATTGAGCTAAAAATTTATATGAATATTATAAATCACTGTTCCACTAACTATAAGCATTTTGGCGAATCTAGCATCTATAGGTTTTTACAGGGACACAACGAAAAATTCGTTATCATTAAGATCTATGGGCTCAAAGTTCAGTAGCGTTAAATAAAACATCGTGTAATATACGGAGAAAAATACTCAAACACTCTATTATGGCTTTTCTCTCTTTTGTTTGTTTATCAGCTCCTCTTTCTTATTTTATATACAAAACTATTAATTACTGAATATTCGGAAAGTCAAGTGGAGTTACTTCCGATTTTTTTTTTTTTTTCCTTTAAGATCAGGTGCTTTAAATTAATGCCCAGTTTCTTTTGTAGATGCATGCATGAAAGGGAAATTCGTATATTAAGAACTAAAAAGATATTTTTCAAAATAAAACTCCACCGCAGCATTAAGTTCTATTAGTACGACGTAATTAGTACAGTACACAAAAAATTATACCACTATTGTATACTTAGTTTGAAAATATCTGTTATTTAAATTGGTAACATTGGATAATTTCTAAAACATAAGCGCTCATTTTTTTTTTTTTTTTTTTTTTTTTTTTTTTTTAACCATAAATTATTTAAAAAAAAAATCCAGTATGCTTAGAACAAAAAGCATTTGTTCGTACTTCACCAGTATAGTGTAGCGTAAAAAAGAAAATTCAGCCAATTATTCAAATACAGAATCTGTGAACTTAAAACAGCTTTTTTTTTTTTAAAGAAAATAATTTTCTTAGGGCAATTTCGAAGAACATTTATCATGTGTGCCAACAGTCTCAGTTAATCAATACATGATGCAGAAATAGAAAATTCAAGTTCAATGGAATGCCAGGAAAGAAAGTAAAGTTTTCTGTATTGTTCACTTTGTTATGTAAAGTTAATTTTTCATTTAAAGTCAATGTACTCACTCAGTCGATTAGGTTAAAAATTTAAAGTATCTGAAACACGCCAGTCTCATAAACATGTTAAACTATCAATAACAATAAAATTTAATCCTGAAGTGGAAAACTGTTAAGTGAAAAGCATAAATATTATGGGAGTTAATTCCCTTAAATCCAATAAAAATTTACAAAATATTTAAGAACAAACATTATTGAAAAATATTCTATCGTCTCTATCGTTTGCTATTGCATATCAGAATAAATGCATTATATTCATGCGTAATCTTTTAAAAATTCTATTTATATTTCACACATTTTGAATAGATTAACTTATCTCCGAAGGGATTAAACTTCTCTGTTTTTAAACAGAAAGTTATATAAAAATTAAAACTTATGGTGAATTGTAAAACAGAAATTGAAATAATTTAAAACACTAAATTGTGTGGTCCTTAAAACAGTTCATTAAACAAATAAAAAATAATTTGTCTATGGTTACACCATATTGTACAAACATAGATAAAAGGGAAAAAAAAAAAAAAAAACTCTCAAAAACACATTGTTACTTTCTCTTACCCATAAGGTAGAGAAAGTATTGTTTTAGGGTCAAATTTTCGAAAGTGAGTTTTTGTTATATTTACATGTTCTGAGGTCCTCTGAATACGAAAATCATGTTTTTAGCGAATGGTCTGTGTGTGTGTCTGTGTGTCTGTATCTGCTGTGTGTGTGTCATCAGCATATCTCAAGAACAAATAGTAACAGAAATTCCAAACTCGGTATTCTAAACGTGTATCATGTATGGATGCTACACTAAGCTTTTAGTTGAGATAAAGCCGATGGTTCGTGTACAGGGACAGTCAAAAGTATCCAAATACACTCATGTCCATAAACTAAGGATAATTCAGATTCACAATGAAATCGAACGTTAATGCAAAAATTTCACCTGTGGAAATACCACACACATCTTTAAGAATAATATGCAAATTATGTGAAGCCATCAGATGACGCCGATATGATGTTACAATGACGAAAGTGTAAGAATGGGGTAGATAAGGAATGGAAGCAAAGAAGGAAAATCGTTCACAAGCGTTCTGTGTGCCGCTCAGTGCCACAACCGAATAGTTATAACACAGAGGATGCATGCAGATAATTTTTTACGTGGTAGAATTATCGACCGACTATAATGCGGGCATATTCAGATAGAAGTATCGGGGGAACTTAGAATCGCACAAAGTGTCATCTCTAGGCTTTGGCAATGATTCCAAAATGATGCAAATGCCAGTCGACGTTACAGTACTGGTCGGCGACGAGTTACTATTCCGAATGACCACCGGTATTTGGTAGTAACTGCCAAAATAAGCAGATAAAGCACAGCATCAGACCTGTCTCGTCAGCTGTCTGCAGCCACGAGTGCCACAGTTTCAAGAGAAACCGTGGATAGACGTTTGGGAGATATTGGACTATATGCTCGCAGGCCTGTTAGATGTGTTCTACTCACGGCAATGCACTGTGCCAGCGGTTAACTTGGAGTAGAGAACTGCAATGTGGACAGCGGCACAGTGGGCTTGTGTGATGTTTTCCGACGAGTCTAGGTTTAGCTTGCAGTGTGATTCACGCCACATTTTCATATGTAGAACGTCAGGTACCCGTTACCACCAAAACAAAGTCATTGAACGACACCGTGTGGGGCAGGAGTGCTCGTTTGGGGGGGGGGAGGTCATATTGGGCACCAGAACAGATCTGTATGTTCAAATCGGAAGAATGATAGGCCAAATTTATCGGGACATCATTCGGGAACAACATGTACGTTTGTTTAGGGGTACCATGAGCCCAGAATTTGTGTTTATGGATGACAATGCGCGTCCTCACCGTGCAAACGTTGTACACGGATGCCTACAATCTGAAGATATAACCCGCATGGAATGGCCAGCATTCTCACCTGGCTAGAATCCGATAGAGCATGTGTAGGTCATGCTTTTCCGATGAGTTGTAGTCCGTCAACCACCTCCTACATGTGTACCGGAACTTCGGAGAGCATTGCTTACTGAGTAGAGTAACCTTCCCCAAGATCAGATCAATAATTTAATACTCAGCATTCCTAGGCGTTGTAAGGACTGTATTTCATCATCTGAGAGACACACAATGTATTAACCATCATACCAACCATGTAATGTTAAGTTTTTGTAAGGGAGATATTTTTTGTAATTGCTTCAGGGAGCAAAAATCGTAGTTTTTATAAATGATATCCTACATAAACCACCTTTTTTTGTTCTTGATCTTTTGTTTAATAAATGGACTTTATGAATAAGTCATGTTTGTTTTGCTTCTGAACCTTTATTTGCCTCAGCTAGCATTATCCTTAATTTATGGACATGAGTGTACATTACGTCTATGGGGAAAATTACAGGTAAGTAGAGTTTAACATCTATAGACTACACAAAACCAAATGAAACGAATATATATTTTTGAAAATAATACAATAATACAATTTTGAAAATAATACAATAATAAATTTGAATACATAAAAACATGTCTCATGTAGAATAGGGTAGGGAAATCAATGATTGTTCGTTTACAGGGCTACACAAAAGAACTAGGTAAAAGTGCGACAATCGTTGCAAATTGATGGAAGTATATTTCAGGCTGGGCCATGTAGGATTACTATAGGATTATATTTAAATGCGCCATGTGGTCTGTATATAATCTTCGAAAGATATACAGGGCTGCAAATACTTAAACGATAACATTCTTTTTTGTTGTTAGTGAATGTACTTTACTAATAATATTTTACCATTTCCAAGAAAGCTGTTCGGGAATTGAAATAAATTCCTCATAGAGATATGGTAAATAATGTATGTTTTAAGCTTGTTTTTTGCGTAGTCATAGCTTGTTTATTGTATATTTATACGTTTTTAGGCTTTCTGATTACCGTAGTCGAGTTTATTAACATTTGATCTTTGTCTGTGTCTCTTAGAGTGACTTAAAACGAATAATTTTAGGAGATCCAAATGTTGTATTTTGAAGTTCATATACGTTTGTTGCTGGAAAAGTTTGATCAAGATTGATAAGTTTCAAGGAATGTTGCGTGTGAAAATTAACTGTATAATTTTGTGTAAACTTTTAATTTTAATAACAGAATTAAATTCTATATAAATGTATGTGCATTAATGAAACGGGGGTTTGAGAGGGGCGGTAGCCCCCTCACACAGAACTAATTATCACATAAAACTCTTCCGAAGCCTAATTTGAATTGTTTAACATAAGTTTACATAACAGTACTCGTTATCTTCCTCTTAATCTCCAACCTGTATTTATAGTATTAAATTTCAGGGTAAGAGAAAGTCGTGTGAGCGACACACCAGGTTATTTTTTATTCTGAAGACATTTTCGGCTTACTTGATGTCTGAAACGTACAGAAATCGCAAAAGTTTTCCATTCCGTGAACTTGATTGACAAAAGTCTTATCGTCAAACGTTTTTGCTCATGTCTGTAGTACTAACCAGAATTCTGAAATGCGTGATGCATATAATTTTAGGTTTCTACATGCCTAATGTCTAACAAATTGTTCATTTTCTTCCGTGCACCCGTATTGCCCATCTGCGCAGCACTAGTGCAACGTAAAACCCAACCATTCAACCATCCATCCGTGCCCCGTTCAGAAAAAGAAAAAAAAAAAAAAAAAAAAAAAAAAAATACGGCGCTCTTCCCTCTCCCCCAAATCCCCCCAACAATCATACAGAGAAAAAGATATTCCGAAAGCATTTTTTGTTTCCAGAATGTGTAAAATTTAAAGATTTAACTTTTTTTTTTTTTTTTTTTTTTTTTTTTTTTCAATTCTGCGCAATTTACTACCAAAAGTTCTATTGTGATGCGCAAAAGTGTTTTGCCCATATCTCTAAAGCTAATAAAAATTTGGAAATGAGATAGATTCAATGTTGATAGATATAATTTTAAGTTGAATACAGATTGTAACCCCTGACAATTGACTTTCAGTTCTGTTTAGCCGTTTTGCCGTGATACAGGAAGAAAAAAATAAGTTATCGACCTTATACACACACATACATACAATTAAAAAATATTCTTAAGAAATTTTTGGCTTACTTGATGTTTCAAAAATTAAAATTAAACAAGGCTAATAATATTTCAACGAAGGAAAAATCAATATAGCTAAAACGTTAAATCTAATTATGAAGTAAAGTACTACAAAAGAAATAAGATAGAAAACTCTTGAATTTTATTAAAAGTGAAGACTTTTCTCATTTTGAGACGAAAACAAATAATTTTGCATTTTATATACGTACGATTCTCTATTTCGAAATTACACGTCAAAAGCAGTATTTCAATTTAAATAAAAATATTAGAGCTATTATATCCCAGCGGATATTTAGCACAATTCTTCTATTTAAACTACGAAAAACCGGAAAGAATTTACTATTTTCTCTTTTTAACGGTTTCAATTTTCTAGCAATCTTTGTGCGTCAGACGATGCTCCTCTATTCTATTATTAATATATAATGATGTTTGTTCTATTTCGGTTTTCTAAAAGTCTTTTAAATGCTAATTTCTTTTTTTTTATCTTCTACATTTTCATTTAGCTTGTATAAATAGAGGTTCTTTGAACTTCTCAGTTTTCCTTCTATTATCTCGCATAATAATTTCAAAGGTTAGTTGGTGAAATTGAATTAATTTTCTTATGGAAAAATAAAGACTGTTCTCTCCTTTTATATCTAGAGACGTCATGGATTTATTTAAAATTTTTTATCATGAATGGTACTATTTTATATGACGGAGTATTCACTCAGCCTGCAATTCAAAATTCTGTATTATTTTTATTATATAAATGAACTAAATATAATACCGGGTAGTTATAATTAAAATTACCCTCTTAAAACACATGTACATCCCGACCTAGCAGATATATTTTCATAACTGTCAATTTTTCTAAATTTTAAATCAGATTTATCACCACTATTTTTAAAAATGAACCTGTCATACATGTTTTTACGATTAAATAAAATGAAAACATTTGTAAAAACTTTCCAGTTGTAATCTCCCTTGAAAAATAAAAGACTTGGTCTTTATATATTTCGTTGAAACTTGATGCATGAGGTGTATTGGCTATAGGAAAAAAGTCTGTAATAAAAATTAATAATTCAAATTTCGACCGATAGGTGGTGCTTTTTAATGTAATGTAGAGAAGACCAGGGCAACATCACGTATTTCTCAAGTTTATTTTAAAATCAGTATTCATTATCTTCTTCAAGCTCTCCTGTCTCTTCAAATTTAATAATTCTCTCTGAGGCACTGTTTTTACAGAGACTTTCTCCATAAGCCTTTCAAACGTGGATATTCTAATTCTGACTGTGCAGTTAAAAAAATTAGTACCGTTCTAATAAAACAACCTAATCAATAAAGATCTTTCTCCTCTTGTAAAAGCATGATGAGGAATTTTTTTATGACACTGATAATTATTACTTCCATTACACTACTAACGTAGGTAATGGAAGTATTGTATTCGGTTCAGAAATCCGATATCGAGTTTTCACCTGATTTACACGTTTTAAGGCCTCCTGAGTCCAAAAAAGTAGTTTTTGGCAATTGGTTAGTGTGTGTGTATATAGTATATGTGTGGAATCTTCTGACTATCATAGCTCCGAAACTAATAAAGATAGAAATACGAGACTTCAGAATTGATACAGGTCTGGTGTACTGATAATTTTCCAAATTTTGGTGAAAATTGGAAAACCGGAAGAGGGAAATCAGAAACCGGAAGTGGGACCGTAAGTCCGTATCTCAAAAACTGCTCTAACGATTTTCTTCAAAGTTGCTATATAAACACTCTATTAGATATCCTTTCGAATGATATAGTTGGTTAGTTCAGGAAAATTGACAGTCGTCCTGTATAAGTAGCTCAGTTTTAGATCTCGCAAGTGCGTTCCTTTAAAAACGGCTGTACGGATTTTTTTTCAAACTCGCCGTATTAACCAGCTTTTAGATATACCTTTGTATGTAATTATTGTTTTCCGTTCAATAATTGAGTATGCCAAGTTTTGGTAAAAGTTGGTGTCTCAAAAACGGCTTTAACAATTTTCTTGAAAATTGTTACATAAATCCATTTTAGGTACCCTTTCTCATGTATTAAGTGGTTATTACAGAAAAATTAACATCCTGATTAGGTAGTTCAGTTTTAGATCTCGGAAATTTGTGTTTGAGAAAATATCTTTCTTCTTCTTCTTCTTCTTATTTTTTAACGCGCTATCTCAATTCTGTTTTATATGTCTTTACACGTGTATCAAGTTGCTTTTACTGGAAAATTCCAAAAAATTGACATATCTGAAAAAAAAAAAAAAAAAAAAAAAAAATGCATATAATACGTGAAATAGTGGGTAATGGAAGTCGTGTGGTTGTTTCACACCTTTTTTTTTTTTTAACTGATTGAAATTTGTATAAATACTTTTAAATCGCATGAAAAACGCCATCTATCAGTCGAAATTTGAACTATTAATTTTTATTGCAGATTTATTTTTCCCGTCAAGTTTTCGTTGTACACTCCTGTTCTAAAGTTTAGCGAGATTCACAAACGAAATGATTTCCAGATTATAATATTGCCTATTTCATGAAATGTAATTTGAAAATGTAAAGAGGATCGTTCTTATCTTTTTCTGCGAAGATTGGGTTCCGACAATAATTAGGGGGCCGACAACAGACTGAGGGGGAAAAAATAGAATTTACGATTACTTTATATCAACAAAAGTTTGAAATTATCTGTACTGTAACAAATTATAATATAGCTTCAGTACAAATTGTTGGTGCATTTGTGTAACAATAGCATGTCGTAAATTGTTAAAAGCATTTATTTAAGAATAACAACAAAAACAAAAACAAATATATATATATATATATATATATATATATATAATTTAATATATGCAGAATATTCAATAAAATTTAACACTACTTTCACAAAACTTGTAAAAGCAATTTAGAAATAATATACTGTAACAATACAAATATCTATTCAATATATTTTGGAATATAAGCATTTGTATTAAAATTGTTTAAATTGATGCGAACGATAAAATATTTTTTATTGGATAATATTATAGCCAAGTAAATAAGCCATCTCATGCATACTAAAAGCTTTATTAAGTATGATTCAGAAAGTACATATGCAAAAATTTCCTTGAATTTCTCTGAAATTTTATGATATTGAATATTAGAAAAATAAATTAAAGAGAATTTTGTATTTAGATCTTGCCTAAAAATTTCAACAGAGCGATAAAACCTGATACAGATTTTTCTTTGAGGTCTTTCTAGGATTATTTCCAAACTTTTTAAATAGTGAAATAAATTACAATTTTGATAAAATAAAGAAGGAAAAAAAAATCGCATTTATTTTTCCAGGTTATAATAGACTTACACATTTGTCAATCAGGAAATTTAAAATTTTTAATGAATTTTATTTATAATTTTTTCTTTCACATTTATAGTACTAAACTGACATGAATTTATTTTCTAACTTCCGACCAAATTTCTTGATTTCAATACAATTTAGCGGACGTTGTTGATGTGTGTAATAAGGCTGATTTTATTATTTGTATTATTATTATTATTATTTTAATAGGGATTTAGGCCTGAGTGGAGGTCTTTCTAAACGGTCTTAGCTCATATTTACGCCAGTTGCGGATAAACCTACCCAAAACTCCAATGATTAAGCTGACGAGTGCAATCTAGGTTCGAACCCACCACCACCCACCTACTAACTTAGATAGCAGAACTTTATGCAACTGGGGGCTTACTAAATGCGATATTACATAAAATTCAGTCTAATTATTCAACTTTTTTTTTTTTTTTTTTTCGAAATTGAGAGTAAATAATCAATTGGCAATTTAGATACTGTCTTTTTGTAAAATTATTTAAATAAATAAATTTACGAAATTTTACGAAATCCAGATAAACTAGTTTTTATTTATCGGATTAAATTTAAGAAATTATTTTTGACATTTTAAGCAATAACTGCGCGAATAGACTTACAAAATTCATGTAATTTGCCAGAAGTACAATTTTACTTTCCTACATATAAATGAACCGGGCCGCGTATCTCCGAAACGTTGGCGCGTACAGAACAGATTGACAAATTTTCGCCAAGCAGTGCGATTTTAGCCAAATGTGGACGTTCAAAGAGAAAAAAAACCACATTGCTGCTTTTGTTTTTGATTGTTCAATCATGTTATATTTAAAGCTTTAAATCGCAAAATGGAAGCTGACACTATTATTTCAAAATTAAAAGGCAGTTTTCCGCATATAATAATACATTCTAATAATGACAATGTAATAACTTTAAGATCTAATTTAACATGTGAGAAGGAAGCAGAAAAATTTGTCAAAGTGTTTGGTTGAATAACCAATACTCATTGAATTGTATACAGAGTTCTCCACCGTCCAAATCGGTAAGTTAAAAATGTTTTATTATTTTTTAACTAGGGTAGGTGCTCCAGTGATTGGCATGCTCCAGTAGCAGTAATTGACATCTATCGGAAATAGTTAAAAAAAATTATAAAATCATATAGTATTTTACATATAAGAATTTTAACATTTTATGTCTAACACTGGAGCATAGGTAAAATAAAACTGTTAAAATAAAAAACTGGCAGTGTCAATTACTGGAACACTGAGTGGGTGTCAAATAAAATTTATAAAAAAATATAATTGTTATCAAATGTATATATTTTAACATATATGTGGTTCTGAATGTCTTTCATGCCATATGTACTAACTTAAGATTTCTAAACATATTTTCTGATGACTAGAACATTAAAATCATCAGAGATTGATCTAAAAGTGTCAATCACTGGTGCACTTACCCTATTTCTGTTTAACTATTATTTTGTATTATTATTATTATTTTAACTGTATGACTTAACTTTATAAAATATTTATCTTATGATGCAGAGCTTGAATTTTCACTATATATTTAACTATTATGTATTTTTCTAAGAATATCTTAATCATAATAAATATCGATATTTTGTTTTAAATTCCACAGTTAGAGTTCATAAAACCTTCTACATATAATTTTCTTCTTAGTCATCTCAATCTTTACACCTTCCAACGTACATAGTTAAAAAGTGAAACGTTCAAGATTTTGTTAGCACTACTATTTGTTCCTTCTCAGTAGTCATAAAAAATCTAATTGTAATGTGTTATAAAAACAAGGTAATAAGGATATGCATAATCTATCTACAACCTTTTCCTAAGAAACATGTCGGTATAGATGGATTCTGCTCAATTTCTCATCATATATTTTTTCTGATGAAATGCTATTAAGAGCGAACATAATAATATTCTGTTAAGCTTCATATTAAAAAGTAATGAATATGATAGGAAACTAACATAGTCGCAGACTGAAATGCCCCTCTAACTAGGCTAATCTCAATCCGATCCAATACATTTAACTTATTCTAATTTGCTGATTAATTTTATTAGGCGTGCTTTCGTTCTTTAATTTCAAATGCGATATGATAACACTATTTCCAATGCACTAAGACAAAAACATAAGTTTACGTAAAATGTTTTCCTATTTTGCCATATTAAAGAATTTTTAAATTTTAAATTACTTGCGAAAATTTCAAATTAAAATGTTTATACTTTATGAGGTGTAACATAAATGATATTTTTAAAGTGATGTGATATCCTAAAGATAAAATATTTCTCTTAATGGATTTTTAAAAGGAAATTTTGTCCTATTTTGCCATATTGAAAAAAAAAAAAAAAAAAAAAAAAAAAAGTTAAAAGTTTTTCGTTAAAAGTAAAAAAAATCTATAACTTTGTTTTAAATTATCACAGATTTATAGTTCAACCATTCGTTTTAAAGGTATTGGCGAGCTCTTTTGATGATACCCATCATGAAAATTTACTCCCCTCGAGGGGAGACTTCCCCCCGGGGGGGAGGCGAGGCTCCTACATACACAAACATTTTTTTCCCAGTTAACTATCTCTATTACAAAATATATATATTCGTTTCATTTGGTTTAGTGCAGTCTATAGACGTTAAACTCTATTTACCTGCAATTTCCCCCATAGGCGTAATGTATTAGAATTCTCTTGATTGTCCCTGTACGCGAACCATTTGCTTGATCTTAACGAAAATCTTACTGTAGCATCCCTATGTGATACACATTTAGAATACCAAGTTTGAACTTTCTGCCATAATTTGTTTTTGAGATATGCTGATAACAGGCAGACACACACACAGAGCATTTGCTAAAAACATGATTTTCGTATTCAGGGGACCTCAAAACGTGTAAATATAACAAAATCATGCGTTCGGAAATTTGACCCAAAGAAAGTAAAAATAGTAAAAGTGTTTTTTTTTTTTTTTTTTTTTTTTTTGGATTAAGAAAAAAGTAAAAATTAAATAATTTGACAAAAAATAGTTTTTTTTTTCTTTCTAAAATTTGACCTAAGAACAATATTTTCTCTACTCTTTTTATGAATCAGAAAAAGTAAAAATTAAATAAATAATTAGAAAAAAAAAAAGGGTGAAGGTTTCCTACTAAATTTAGACTTTAGACATTAAGTATATTATTTAAAAATAACGACGCTAAAACTCATTAACACACAGTTTCAGCAGTTTATTCTTCTGAGAGGGAGAAAAAAAAAAAAAAAAAGATTGAAGTTTTCACGAATGCGGAATGAAGTATTATCAAGGGTTGCTTTGCGGTAGAGAGATTTTGGCGTTAGCTACGAAAATGCGCCAATCTGTTCTGTATGCGCCAACATTTCGGAGATACGCAACCGGGCCGCGGTTGCCCACTCGGGAGAGCGGCAGGCTCGAAATTGGAAGATTGCAGGTTCGGTACTCGAGCCGGCCAAAGACCGTTGTGTACACTAATGGTGGCTGGTGCTTGTAAAATCTGTCGTGACCACAATGTCCTTCGTGTTCCCATCAAAATTATACCACTGGGGGTCACCGGATCAAAATTGCGATGTCATGTCTCCGAACCACATCTATGGGTAAGTCCCAGACCGTCGACAATTGCCCATTGCGCAGCACTAGTGCGACGTAAAACCCAACCAACCAACCATCTAAATGAACAATAGAGATTAGGTAAAATGTAGAAAAATTTTCGGATACGTGAAGTGAAATAGATTTAATATTGAATTAGGTTTCAATAAACCCGTAACATATAAACCCGTTATATAAAACCGTATGTAAACCCGTTTTATCGTACTAAGTAACCATGGCGGTTTTCCATGATTCGAATATAAAACAAGAAATATGTAATGGTCTCTTAAATGCATATAACTAAATTTTAAGATATGCTTTTGATTATATTTAAGAGGTTTGTTTTAGAAACTGCTTTTTAATAAGATAAAAATTTAAACTTGATAAAAATTTATTAACAAGAAAAAACTTCGAAAGAATCCTATTTGATAATATTTATATTCTAATATTTATATAAAATTATATATATAAATACTAATTTAAGATAAAATTTATTATTTTATTATATATATATTTATATATAACTATTTAGTGAAGGCGTATGTTTTGTTTCAGAAATTGTTACATGTTTTATATTTTTAATTTTTATTTACGTTGTCTGCTATTTATATTTAGCAATATCAGCTATGGTTGGTCTGTTGTTTTAAACTTGTATTCTAACAAAAAATGGCTTAATATCTACAAGAAAATTACAAAATTATTTTCATTGTAGGATTTGGAAATTAGTTATACCACATACATTATGTCTACATGCGTCCCACGGCTTCTATGCTCGACTATTTTTATTTCTTTTGATACTTGTGTCCCTTATAGGCATATATGGGAGACATTTAAAACAATTTTTATTTTTTCTGTACTATTGATCTTTGGTTTTATATAGGTCATCAAATGTCTTTATCTGGGTTAAAATAGGTATTATTATACCTTTGTATTTTGGCACATATATCTCTGAATTAATTTTATGAATGCTAATTTTGAATATTAGTATTGAAGTATTGAATATATAAGTAAAGGTGCCACATGCTTAGTTATACTGCTGTAACTTAATAACTAAAATAATTACAATTGATCAAAGTTCAAACGTAAACTTTTTACTAATTTCTATGGAGAATAAGGGGGCAAAACCACAAAATAAAATATCACACAAATCAATCCATGGAATCACACTAATAAGAAAATTTAATTTCTTAACTACTGCTTAAATATTTATACAAAAGAGAGCAAAAATTTTTAAGATTTTATCATACCTCCTTAAAGTAATTTTGCATTATTACTTTATAAAGAGCATTTATTATTATTATAAAGAGCATTTTAATAATAATAATAATAATAATAATAAAAAGTAGTCTATAATTATTTAATGCAATGTTTAATTTTCTACATTTTTCGCTGGTAACTAAATAAATACGCAATTTGAAACAACTATTTTTTTTTTTTTTTTTTTTTTTTTTTTTACAAATCAAAACCACAAAATAATACACACAGTATACATAATACTTTAATAAATTGTCAAAAAAAAAAAAAAAAAAAATACCCTTTTGGTTTATGGGGGTCTTAAAATGCTATTTTTGTCATTTTCTGACATTACGGGAGGCTATAAACTGTAAAAGGTTAAAAATTAAACAATTACAATTGAATTTCCTCACTAGTGTGGTTCCAAGGTTTAATTTGTGGGATGTTTATATTGTGGTTTAGTCTCTTAGAAGAGTTATTCATTATAGAAATTAGAAAAAAAAATACGTTTGACCTTCACCTTTGCTCTATTGTAATTATTTTAGTTAAGTTAAAGCAGTGAAACTAAACATGAGACATACTTTACCTTACATACCTTACACACTTTAACCCTCGCTCTCCCAAGATCAAGGCGTTACTGCAGAAAAATTGCTTTAAGGTGCCGCTTGGCACGTTTGGCGAAAATCTCCAGCACTGCGCCTTTTTGTATCGTTTAGAAGTTGGAATATTTCACTGGTTATGTTTGCTATCTCTGGCGAATTAGCGCACTTTTTGAATGAGGCGGGCTTAACTAAATATCAACTTCAAAATGGGGTCAAAATGACCCATCTTGGGAAAGCGATGGTTAGTACTAATATTTTGAATTAGTACTTATAAATTAAATTCAGAGAGATTTGTGCCAAAATATAAACGTCTAATAATCCGATTTTTAACTATGAGAACGACTTTTGATGACCTCTCTAAAATCCAAAGTCAATAAATGAGGGAAAACATGTTATAAGCATTTCTCATATGTGCCTATAAAGGACATAAGTATATACACATTTCTAAAATATCTCATGAAATTATATGTACGGATTCATTTTGAACGTAAATAATACAAACACGGTTTGAGATACAAATGCACCTCTTGCAGTACTATTAGGAGAAAAGCAAGAAAATTTGAAAAATGCATACTGTAAAATTAGTTATAAATTTCGCCCCAAGATAGCACTGTCGACAAAAAATTAAATAGCTTACTTTTTACAGAACTGTTTACTTTACAACTTAAATCACTTTTTTAGTTCAAACACACCTTATATCATAGCATGAACTCTCATAAGAAAGGATTGCTTGAAATATAGACGTTCTTTCTCTAATACTGCAGCAGCTCTAATACTTCAGTGCCCTCTCTTGGCGAAATTATTAACTAATTTTTACTTACATATTTTTCAAAATTTATTGTTTTTCTAGTAAGAATGCTGCAAACCATATTTTTATCTCAAACAATATTTTCAATTTATTCAAAATAGGGTCAGTCATTTGTTGGACGCCCGATAAATCCATTTGGATTTTTTTTTTAAACACATGTTATCATATATCACATCTGCAGTTTTCATTACCAATTTGTATATGATCCCTATTTTTCTATAAAACAGCATTCTGAGTGATACGGAAAAATGTCATGAGTGAATAATTTTTCTGCATCATAATTAATTTGTTTTAGATTTTTGTTACTAATGGTCTTTTTTGATTACTTAAAAAAAAAAAAAATAAAATAAAATCGAATCAAATTTGCATGGAGGTTGTATAAAAATTGAAAATGCGTGACTTGGAATTTTAATGGGCTGATTTTTTTCTTAACATAGTATATTTTTCCTACCTTATTTTCAATTTACATTGCTCACTTTTCTCTGACGTTTTAAAGAATTAAAAGTGTATTTTAACTTTTTTGGGACAGTCTGCATATACATTCCGTATTACCAATAAAAATAATTGTAAAGCCATTTTTAGGCGAATATTTAAACGAATACTCCTATTTCTTTCAACTATAACAAGAACGAAAATCATGCGATACGAATTGATTATTAACACTTTCCAACTGTACGTGCTTGTTGTATCGTATAATTTTCAATGTTCTTTGCCTACGTTATCATACAACGAACAGACAGCCAGAAGAACTGAAAGGCTTATAGATAGACCTATTGAATTCATAATCACTCTTAAGCATTGTTGGAAAGTGTTAAAAATGCTTAACACAAAAGAAAATGCAGCCCTTAACGTTTCTGAATATTTTAGCGTAGTCCTGTAAATCTGAAGGTTGACCATATCCCATTCTATACAGAACATTATATTAACGTATTAAAAATAAATTGAACTTTCTTTATGATTTTTGCTGAGGAAAGGTATTTAAATATGATTTATAGAAATGCCTGTCCTAAATCGGAATGCACTGGCATTTTTTGTCTATCTCTGAACACACACCATTTGTACAGAATCTATTAATGCCATTTTAAATGGGGAATATTCCATAATGATCTTGAATAACATATATCATCTCATAAAAATTCTGATAATATTTAAGGACGCAGGAGGCGAGTAGGGTGTCAGATAGACAGATGGACAGCCGGATAGACAAGCACACAAACTGAAATCATATTCATTCTTAAAAATTGTTAGAAAATGTTAAAAACACTTAATGTGAACGAAAATGCAATTCCAGCAAATTTCCAATAATAGACATTAATGTAACTATGAGTATTTTTGTGTGGTCCTGTAAATTTTAATGTTAATCATGCTATATTCAACAAAACACATTCTTTTGTGCATAGAAATGATCTATTTCAATTTCATCAACATTTGTACAAAGTTATTAAAATTTGGTTTATTGAAATACCTCTCATAGAATGCAATACTTTGGTATACTTTCGGGTGTCCCTGTATACAATCCAGTGTTGGAATTTACTTCATTTTCTATAGAAAACAACCAATAGTGAACTTGAGTAACATAGTATTTCAATTTAACTAAGATTTGTGGAAAATAAAGGTATGAAAATATAGTTTATAGAAATAACTCCCATAGAACGCAATGCTTTTGAATAATTTCGTGTGTCTTGTATACAAACCAGCAGAGGTATTCACTCCATTTTCAATAGGGAACATCCGATAGTGAACTTGTATAACATGCATCAGTTTCAAGAAATTCCATGAATCGGGAGTTAGAGCGCGGACTGACAGACAGACAAACCGAAATCATGAACTCTTTTCAACCTTGTTGGAAAGTGTTAAAAATGAACATATTTTCTACTTAATTTTAATTTTATTTGTTTAGGTATTACAATTTTCTACAGCTTTGTAAATTACACCGTTGCTTTTCAATTCCATTTATATTAATTTATAATTATATTTATTCTATTTTGGTTTAATCAAAACCTTTTAAATGCTAATTTTTCTTTGACACTTTAATATCCTCTTATCTTGTATACTCTTTGATTAGTTTCTTCTTCTTTGCTTTTTATTTTACTAAGAAGAACTATTTCAAAGGCTGTCTGGTGAAATTAAATTAATCTTCTTTTGGGAAAATTAATGCATATACATGTTTTTTCTCCTATGATCTTCAGAGGAGTCAAATAAACTCTTGAGAGTTTTCATTACATTCAATTTAACAAAGACATAGTTAAATTACCACATTCTTCTTCAATTAAGATAAAAGTATTTCATTGAATTTTGCGCCGTCATTTATTGATTCACTTTTATTTGTCGATGTTTAAAACTCTACTTATTAACTTTGATTTGAATTCGGGTAATAAGCACGTTTTAATGTTTTCTTTCTTCTCCATTTGAAAGCTTGAAGTTTTATTTGATTTTTGTTCCAATTAAAGCGATAGTAATTTAAATGAAATATAACGATTTGAATGCGGTTCAGTTTACCATTAAAAGTCATGAAAAGAGAAATGTTTACACAACGTAAGAAAAAAAAACATCAGTCGCTTTATTAAAATTGCATAGAAACATTTATTAAAATCGGAAGTAATAGTTAGGTAATGTGTTTTTTGAAAATCATCATTTTAAAAGTTTTATTTTAATAACATTGGTAATTCACATTAAACTCACCATATTTATATTTTATTATTAATTGCTTATTTTCTGTATTGTCTAGAGACTGAATCTATAAAAATTTTCTTATTTATTAAAAAAAAAAAAAAAAAAAAAAAAAAAATGTATATAATAAAGCAAAAGTTATTAATTAAAGAATTCGAAAAGTTAGTAAGGATCCTATTTTAAATTAATCGATTCCATTATATAATTATTTTAACTTTTTTCCTAACATCAGCCATTGAAAGTATTCTTATGGTTAATTTCTTCAAATTAATAATTATTTTACTAATTGGTCAATAGCTAGAATCTTAAAAGTTATGAAGAGAACACCAGAGCAATTTCCGCTGTTATTTTTCTTATAAAGGCTATTGTTTGCTTATGAGTAATTCTATTTTTAAAGTAGGAAATGCTTAATAAAAAGAGCTAATTATATAAATAGTCGTTTAATGATGCTATCATAGAATGTATACTTTCAGTCTTGGAATATGTAATATGAATTCTTGTTTATCCATTTATGGTCACGTTCCTTAATAAAGGTAGTTTTTTATCACTCCAAAATATACATAAGTTACACCATGAATACTAGTATTTTCTTGAAAACTTACAGCATTTTATCGAACAAACTGTTAGTTAACTTCAATACTTGTAAAAATTTGTGTAATACAGATGTATAAATGTGTTATAAAATTGCTATAATATAGAAATTACATCCCATTTCATATACATAATGTTAAATTTGTAAACATTTCGAAATATTCTAGACGCACATTATTCCTAGAATATTAGTTTCAGGATATGAAAGGGGAAAAAATAAAAAGCAGATTTGAACAATAGTTTTAGGTCGAATTAATTAAACGGGTATTACGTTCAACAGGTAGAACATGAGTGCAGCATGAAAGCATTAGCGTTGCTGCACTCGTGAGTACATTTTTCATTGCTTGATGAAGGGTGTATGTGCTTAATTATTTTGAACAAAACAACTATTGCGTACAATTTGAAATTTATAATGTTTTCTCACAACGTTTTTATTCATCAAAATTACGTTTGTTGCAATTTCAAGACTAGAAATTTCGTATCATTTACTAGAAAACAGCAAAAATAAAATAAATATATTCCTAAATATAAGCTATTTAAAAACATGTCTATTTTTTATTTTATTTATTAGGATATAGAGGACATAGAATCAAGTGCTGCGGTGTAGCAAGCCATCTTATTCATCCAGAATGTTACCCTATTATAGAGAGTAATAAGCCAGATTTTTGCGTCAATTACGTCAGATCCTCGAATGTGCCACGTGCTGGATGTACTCTTGGACCACGAGAACAAATTAATCAGGTAAATGCTATAGGGAAATAGGGATGTATCGAATATTCGGTATATATTCGATATTTGGCCATACTCTCGAAAATCTGAAACTGTTCGTCTAGCCAAATACCAAATTATTCGGCTAAACAATTCAGCTAACCGAATCTATAAAATTCAAATTTTTAAAATTAGATTTTCTGAAATTAGAAATTATTTGAAAAAATTCTTATATAGCTACTATTTTTAATTATCATTAAATTAAGATTATTCAGAATAATTAAGAAATAGATTATATTTAAGTGAAAATGATTGTTTTATATTAACTTCTAAATTAACATTAGAGAAAATAAATTATTAACTACATTAATTATAACAATTGATGATATCTAGCAAAAATTGTATTTTTTAATAACAATAATTTAATAAAGATAAATTATGATGAATAAGTTAAAGTTCTAGATATACAATTCACCAGAAACAACAAAATAAAAATTGTATGATTACAATTTTTAACAGTCAATAAATTGGATATTAATTAATAATAATCATGAAATGACCACCAACTTGAACTGGCTTTTTGTAAACATTTTTCAATTTTAAGTTAATTGAATCATTATTTTAATAAATATAACTCTATTTCTATCTTTGTTGTCAAAGAATCGGTTAAGTTAAAACCTTCTGAAGTAATCCACATGATGTGGTTACCTAAGAAATTTTAAGTGTTTACTAAGAAGCTTAACGGTTAATTAACTCTGAATTCAACATCACATATTATTAATGTATAGTAATATTTTCTAATAATTTTATACATTTAAATGAACCACTGTTTCTGAGTAGTATATTTTTTATAATAATTTTTCATGTTCAAGAAAAAAAAAAAAAAAAAAGAAGAAGAAAAAGAAAAAAGAAAATACTAATAAATGTAAATGGTGGTATTGAAAAAATAAGAAAAAAATAGGATATTGATATCTGAATATAAGATTAATCAGTCAGTGAAATAGTTACTGTTCGGATTGTTGATATTCGGTATTCGACCGAATAGGTCGTATTCGGTTGACAGAATATTCGTCATTCGGTATTAAGTGAAAACTTCTATTCAGTACATCTCTGAAATTCAATTCAGATTGCTACAACCCCTGAAAATTGATCGGTTAGATATGATTAATTGTTTATTTTTTTAAGTGGTTAATTTGTCATATTTTCTAATATAAATGATTAAGTTCTGGAAAATTGTTCGTTGTAACTGCTACGGTCATAAATAATATAAACATGGAAATTCAGAGTAATTTTTAATATTAAATTTAACGGCCGATATACACCCAAATTAAATCAGCAAAGTTTTTGATAAAATCATCTCGCATATCAAGCTTAGTGCATTTACATGATGTAGAAGCTGAAATATAGTCTTTTTTATATGTTGGGACGTTCTCAGCAATAGAAACGTCTTCTGTCAGCTGATTTGCACCCAATTATAATAAGCATAGCTCTTTATAACGCCCCCCCCCCCCACATGCCAATTAACAAATTTTGTACACTTACACGCTACAGAAAAATATAGCCTTCTCATTAATCGGGTAAATTGAAGCATAGCAGCGCTTTTTTAGAAGCAATCTATGCCAAAGTCTTATCTGTAACAATTCATATCAAAATCACACTAAAAATAAAATTTTGTGGAATTTCGTAGAGTATTTCAGGAAATAAAGCACACACAAATCTTTTGGTGACACACACACTAAAAGATTTTTATTTTTATTTATTTATTTATTTTTAATAATCAAATCGTGTTTAAAACATATCAAAACGTATAAATCCATTGAAAACTGGAAGTCGAAAATTTTCACGAATTTGTCTTGCAAGAACCAAAATATTGTACAAATCATTGTCTTTCATTTTATTTATTCATTGAATTAAAAAAAAAAAAAAAGTAACAGCGATATTTCTTGTTTATTTATTCTAACGACTTTTTTAGAGTGCAATATACACTTTTCGAGTGTTTTGGATTCCTGTTTTATTCAATTAAGAAAATACTTCAGTAATTTTTTTTTTTTTTTTTTTTTTTTTTTTTAGATATAATAATATAATATTTTTTTAATGGTTCAGTTCACTAATATATAAGTACATATTTTAGGTAACTTCTTTTCTTGATGGTTCTGCTATCTATGGATCATCCGAAGAAGAAGTAAGACGTCTTCGAGCGTATGACAGGGGTTTATTAAAAGTTCAAGATGACTTAAACCTTTTGCCTCCAGATACATGGAATCCTCATGACTGCAGATCAAAAAACAAGAAAACTTGCTTCCTCGCAGGTATAAAATTTAGTTTAATTTAGAAATTTGACTAATAAATATATCAAATAAAAAAATTGAAAAAATTCTAGCACCACTGGCTGCGGTCAGTTCTTGGGAAGGTTACCTCTTTTGATTAGCCTGAAAATGTTCAAGGACATGACAGTGTTTGATGCTCATTGAAGAGCCTTTATATAGAACCATCAAATGGTGAAATTAACGCTACAATGCTTGTCCGGAACAGTTTTTTTTTTCAAAGCAAATTAAAGCTTTGTGTAAAGAAAAAAAAAAAAAATCTTAATATCAGCAACAATAACTTTATACATACATTCGTTTTTTAGTAATAATCCTTCTTTTCAGCAATTGTTTTGAGAGAGGACAATATTTTCAATCCATTAATAGCATTCTAAAATTTATATGACAGAAAAAAAAAAAAAAAAAAGTTGTCAGTATTCAATCAAAGGTTGATTAGCTGTGGACGTCTCTCTTCTTAAGGGCTTTCCAGCCCTCGTTAATTCGTGTTTCACTGCAAATTCATGATGGTATGTCTGCCGACCACCTTAAAGGGTGCGTCCCAGACCATCGCCATTAGCCCACTGCCTAATTCTAGTGCGTGTTAATCCACAAAATTCCCATCTAATTATTATTATTTCTTATAATTCCTTAATTAAATCGAACAATTAAGGTAATTTATTTGCGAGGTTTTATACAAATGAGAACTAAGATCTGTCGTATATTAAAAATTCTGGAAAACTTAGAAATGAAGATTATTGATATAATTCTGTTACTAAAAGTTTTGATATTAACTCAGTAACTTTAATAATAAGAATCACATATTAAGTAAACGCAATGATTAGAAAAAATTCGAGCCTAAAAATTATAATATGTATTTATCGCTTACAAAAGATATTGTATTTTGTTTCGGTTATGGTATAAATTGAATATACTAGGTTTTAAAATTGTGACGACTCATTTATCAGAGTTGTTACAGTTGTCACTATCGCAAAAGAAAATGACAGTAAAAACTTATTAATGTTTTAATATTTTTCACGATTTAAACTTCAAGAATATTTATTTTACTGTAATTTTACATTTCATACAGTTGTTCTATATTTTGTTTTTTCAATTACTTTCAGGCGACGTAAGAGTAAATGAAAATGTTGGTCTCATGGTTATGCACACAATATGGGTAAGGGAACATAATCGTATAGCCAAGAAACTCTCTTCTGTCAATCCGCAGTGGAATGATGAGCAACTTTTTGAAGAAACGAGAAGAATTGTTGGAGCTGAAGTAAAACATTTTTCCCTTTAACAAAATATTAAGACCAATTACTATTTAGCTAAATTTTAGTCTTTATAGTTTTATATTTTTGATGTTGTAATATTATAGTGGAAACTCGATAGCTCGGCGCCGCAAATGATTTATTAGTTTTTTTCACTTCAAATAAATTTCATGCAAGAAGAATAGCTAAATATTTCTTATACATGAGTATTTTCCATCTTTATCACAAATTTCTTTTTTAAAAACCGAAAACATGAATTTGGGCCAACACAATCGAATCTTTTTAAATGCACTTCACAGAGTCTTGAAATAAATAATTCAAATACTTTTAAATTTTTTTTTTCTCTTAAGATTTATTATACATTAAAGGAAATTAAAAGATAGGTTTCTCAATTTTTGCTTTTTGAAGAAACATAGTAAATAATTTCAACTCAAAGTTATTGAAACGCCGTTTCAGATAACTTATTGAAACTAATACTATTACATTTATTATCTCTGATCTCATTTCATTTTTTTTTTTATTTGTTCTTTTCCTAAGACCAACTTTTTCGTAGTCCCATTTGAAGTGATAGGGATACAATAATTTTGCATTGTAGGATGGCCATACAATCTTCCAGTTAAAGCAATCCGGAAAGCTTTCTCTAATAACGCAATTGTAATAATAACCCCTGATCTTTATTATATTGTTATTATTTTGTAAGAAATGATTTCGTCTGTAGTAGCTGACTTTAGTTTAATCTGTATGTCGTCTGAATCTCATAAACTTTTAAATTGTTTATTCGAAGTTGGTAATTACTGCATTTAATGTACTCGGTACTGGCTGCTTATATTTAAAAGCAGTGTTAAATTTCAAATACAGATTCATCTAAAAAATAAAAGGTCTTCGATTGAATAAGTGACATTTTAACTCAATAAAAATTTACTGAAAAGTGAACTCAAAAATTAGTTTGATTTATATACAAATTTCGCTCAATTTACCAACTAGCCATTTAACTAAACAGTTAATGAGATTCATTGTTTGCCAAAGTTTTCTTTCATTAAAGTCAACTTTATAGCAACCTTATGAATCATAAATATTGAATCCTTCCGATAGTTCAGTTTTCTAGGTGTCGATTTATCGCGATTCCACTGTATGACAACATATTTTTTATATAAAATCACTTATTATTTTGTTTATTTACAGCTTCAGCACGTTACATATTCAGAATTATTGCCCGCATTATTAGGCACTCAAGTTATTACTCAGTTCGATCTCGAACCACGCATTGATACTTTCTACAATGGTTATGATATTAACATCAATTCTGGTACATCTAATGCCTTTGCTTCTGCTGTGGGAGCTTCATTTTATTCGATGATGCCATCCCATTTCTTCCTCTACAGTCAGTCTACAGTAAGCAAACTTGCGCCAAAACATGACACAGTTGGGTCTATGCAAACAAGCGAGACGCATTTTTTCCCAGATGCTTTGTACCATAAGGAAGCTCTTGAACAGTTCTTGTTGGGAATGATGAATCAAAGAGCTCAATCCATGGATGAATTTATTACACGAGAAATGAACAACAACTTATTCGAAGATAAAGAAAAAGGTGAGTCTGTACTTAAGTGAACTGTAAAACGAAGTTATTATTATTAGGGTACTTTACTGTTTCAGTTATCACCATGCTTATTACAATAATTCCAAACGAGGGACAACCTACAAATTAATGTTAATATTTATAATATATTTGAATATATGTAAGATATGAAGAATTCACATGTTAACAGATGGTGGTAATGGAAAGTATCTTTTTTATTTAAATTATCTGTTAAATTTTGTGGAAAAAAAAAAAAAAAAAAAAAAAACAATATGAGAAAACTAGCAACAACCTACCCTCTTCTCGAAGACAATGAATAGGATCTAACTTGTTTTCCATGTAAAACTTATATAAAAAATTCTTTAGATTAAAACTTTTATAAATGGCTTCATTAAAGACCATAAAAAAGTAGTTTGGTTTTTATTTCTTGTCTAAGAAGTTGAATTTCAATTATATTTAAATTTTACGATACTTTAACAAACGTTTGATTAGTTGTATTTATTTAAAAGAAAAAAATAGTCTATTTATGATTCCAAGACCCTCAACTCGAACTACATCAACAAGGTATACTTTTGCTATTGAAAACAGCTTCAAATATTATCACTGATTTCATCGATTAAAACAATTTTTATTGGTAATATTAATAAAATCAACATAATCAGGATGAGGAAAGGTGGAAGAATGGGAGATTTTTCCTAAGGCTAGTTTCAATTCACAAACGAATATTTTTTCAGCCTGTGAAAAATAGTTTTGGAGGAGAATAGAGGTCACGAACCAGTACTACAATTGGATTTGGAGTAAATTATCAAATAATTGTTCATATTTAAAAAGTAAAATAAATTAAATATTTCATTTTCCTATTCGAATTCTTTAATTCTCCCAATATATACACTCCTGCTCAAAAGTTTAGCAAGATTTGCAAACGATCATTTTTTTTTTTTTTAATTTAAAAACTTATCTTTCAATGAAATGTTTTCAAACATTGGGTATTTAAAGAACTGGGTCTTCCTCATGTTTTTCAGCGAAGATTGGTTTAAGAAAACAATTAGGGGGCCGGTAACAAATTGAGCAAAATCAATAATGTTTGTGATCACCCTGCATCGTTAAGTGAACGAAAAAACTGTAACTTTAGGGTATGTTAATACAGACCTAGTTTAATTTGTGTATTAATTTCTGCGACGGTAGCATATTAAATAACGGAGATATAAGCATTTATTTTAAAACTCCAAAAAAAATCAGCATGTTTTTAATTTACAATATACAGACACATTAACAAAAATTATTCCCACTTTCAGATAAGTTGGAAAAACACTTCTAAAACAATATACTGTAATCGGAATACAAATATCTCAAATATCTCACGAAATGTGAACATTTTTATGAAAAATGTTTTCGCAGCACATTTGCGCGAAAAAAAAAAAAAAAAAAATTCATAGGTTGAAAGCTAGATATATTGGGCAACTTTTGTCGAAAGTGCATTTGAATAGAGTAAAAATTAAGCAAATTATCTGAAAAAGAACGAGCTAGATTTTAGATATTTTCCATGAATTGAAATTTATTAAGGGGTTTTTCACATGCCGCGTAATTAATTTAAATATCCAATTATTTTAACCACTTAGCAAAAGCTCTTTTTTGTGAAAAATCCTTTATCATCTCACAAATCTCAGTAAATAAACAAAAATATGTCAGAGTTACAATCTTATAAGGGGTTTTTCCCAAAAAAAGTACATTTGGAGCGTGGTATTGAAATACTAATTGGATCTTCAAATTAATTACGCGGCATCTGTAAAGCCCCTTAAGAAATTTCAACTCTTGGAAAATATCTAAAATCTAGCTCGTTCTTTAGCGGATAATTTGCTTATTTTTTACTTATTTTTGCCCCCCAACTCATTCGACTACTGCTCCTTATACTTCGATACATTTACTTTATCCGAATTTACTAATTAACTGATGTCAGTTTCGTATTTTAATTTCGATGCTACACCATGTTATTTCCTATGCAATAATCCTCATTAGGAAGTTTATGCAAACTATTACTCTAATTTGCTCTGTGCCAAGCTTTGAAAATCTTTAATTTCGAATAACTTACGAAGTTTTAAAAAAAGAATGCTTTTGACACACAATAATGTATATGTCAGTACTATAAATGATATTTAAAGTTATTTCGACTTCTTAATGATAAAAATAACTCTCAAAATGTATGTTAATGCGAAATTTTGTCCTGTTTGCTATGTTAAATAATTTTACATTTTGAATAACTTACGAAGTTTCAATGCAGAATGTTAATCTTCATTTAGGTTTACATCGGTGTAATATATGATATTTTGAAACTGGTTCGGTTTCTTCATGATTGTCCTTTCTTCATTTAATGTCTATTCAGAATAGCAAACAAACAAACGAAAACACTAAACAGACGAACACCATATCGATTTTATGATTTTCGGAAACCACAAACCTCAAGATGCTTAAAAACGCAAGATTAAGTGGTTTTAATGTCTCAGTAGCATTACATCTTGGCCAGTTGTCGACGGTCTGGGATTCACCCCGAAGGGTGGTTCAGAGAGGTATCGTCAAAATGTGTCTGAACCGGTAAACTCCCAGTGGTATTATTATTATGGAACACTGTGCATATAGTGTACTGTGCGTATGTGTGTAACAAGGACGGATTTTACGTGCACCAGCTACCATGAATGTGTATGACGCGACGTACTTAATTGGTTCGAGTTTCGAAACAGTAATTTTCCGATTACGTGCTCGACGATCCTCCAGTCTACTGTATCCAGACGAGCACCCAGTCTACTGTGGTCCCTGTAAAAAAGTCAAAACTCCGAGTTCAAAAAAAATTTAACAATAACTGTAGTATATTAGAAAACTAATAATTATCATATTAGTTTTTATTTATTTATTTATTTATTTTTTAATATTAACAATTTTGTTTACTTTAAAAAAAAGTAAATCACGTTTTATGTATTCACATATTTTATTTATATTTTTACATATTTCTGTTATGCTTAATTTATATTTTATCATAAACTGAAGAAATAAATTTTCTTAAAATAACATCGCTCGGAAAGTATTCAAGCATTAATTTTCCGTTATTTTGAGCAGGAGTTTTAAAATTCTCGATAAGAGTGAAGATAAACGAGAATTAAAAATTGTGAAGTGTTCATTTGGGACTACGGTTTTCCACGAGCGTGTTTAAATTACACCGTTGTTTGTATAAGGATTTAAACTCTCTTTGCAGTCGTATTATTTATTGATTTTATAAAAATTAATGTTTTACAGGGATTATTTAAACTCATGATATACTGGAAATAAAATTAAAACTAAAATAATATATCTTCCAAAAAAAAGACATAAATAATGTTAAAGGTAAAATATTGATGATAAATTTTATGCGATACCTACACATTTCATTTTAATTTAGCCCCTACCATAAACAGACGAACTCAGAAAGTGTTATTTAAATAATATGTATGTGACACTGAAAAGACTTCAGCTATTTTTACTTTTCGAATATTATATGTAAAGAAAGTATTGTAGTCATGATTTGTGAAATGGATTTTGCATCTCGCATAGCTCAAAAAAGAATAGTCGTAGAATGCTATAATTATATTTTTGGGAGTATCATGATATCTAAGTGGTACACCTTCAACTTTGGTTTTGATACGAACTTCCCTTTTAGAGATATCTACGATTTTAAACAAATTTTCGTGATGTATGTATGTGTGTAAGTGAACATGATCTAAACACTTTGTTCGAATGAGCTGGAAGTTGGTACGTATGTTATAGGTCACCGTAGCACGAACCTTATTGTTTTTGATGAATCTAGCACTTAAAGTTTTTTTTTTTTTTTTTTTTTTACAGGGACACAACAAATAATTTTTTTTATCATTATGGCCTTTAGACTGAAATTATTTAAAGTGTGATAGCATCTAAATACCTTATCTGATGCAGCTGAAAAATTATATACGAGTTATAGATTACCGTTGAACGAACTGTATATATTTTGAAGAATCTTGCACTTATAGTTTTTACATGGACACAACAAAGAATTCTTTATCATTATGATCTATGCGTTGAAATTATTTGAATTGCGATAGCGTCTAAATGCCTTGTTCGATTGAGCTGAATATTCATATACTTGTTATAAATCACTATCGTACAAAGTATATCGATTTTCGTGAATCTATCACTTATAGTTTTCTTACAGGGATGCAATAAAAAATTCTCTATCATTATGGCCTTTGGAATAAAATTATTTAAAGTGCGATAGTGTCTAAATGCGTTATCCAATTGAGCTGAAAATTTTTATATAAGTTATAGGTCACCATTGCACGAACTGTATACAGATTTTGGTAAATCTAGCACTTATTTATTTTTACAGGGACGCAACGAAATATTCTTTATCATTAGGAACTTTGGGCTAAAATTATTTGAAGTGCGATAGCGTTAAACGCCTTATTTGATTGAACTAATTGATTTCAGACTTTTCTTACTCAACTTTATTGCTGAAAGGTCAATGGAGGCCTGCATGTGAAGATTCAAAATGTTTTTGGATTCTGTGTGTCTATCTATCTTTATGCTTGTGTGTACTGCGAATGTGGCTGCACAAATTACCGGATTGAGTTCCAAATTGGTGAGCATGTTCATGACGTGGAATTAGATGTATAATTTTGGGTGTACATTCTATTTGTAGTTCGTGTACAGAGACTCAACACAGTTCTTCTGATCATTACGGCCTACTGACAGAAATTGTATAATAGAGGCTATAAGGCCTCTTAGAGACGATACAGAATTTTAGAGATGATAGAGGCCATAAAAATTATCCCGTTGGATTTGAAAATTCGTACACATGTTCAGGCGCTATAGAAATATAGATCTGTAGTTTTTTATGTTTATATTGTTTCCGGCTCGTGTAGAGGGACACGTCGAAGTATTTTTTTTTTTATCATTACGGCTCATGGATAGAATTTCTCGCATTTTAACGTTGTTACACTGTATTCAAGAAAATGAAATAAACATACATTACTGAGGAGCTTGAAGACGTATTTTATGTAAAAAACTTGTGCTTAAACAAAATAATTAATGTATAAAGGACCTCACAAAAATGTTCCGACAATATTAAGTAATCCTACAAATTATGTAAAATTTCGAACAATAATTCTTGAGCCATATAGAATAAGTTGTACCATTTTTATTGACATATATAATATTTACCGCGGGTTTTCAGGGACACAAGAAAGAATTTTATAACATTAGAGTCAATGGGCAGATTTTTATTTAAGTTCATTTTAAATCGTTTATGCTGCATTCAACATAATATAACTGACATATATTATTAATATTATTATGATTTTTTTTTTCAGAAAAAATGTGTGTATAGACAAAATAATTTATTTACAGACCTGCACAATTCCTGCTTTTATTTGCTATTTTCAATATAGAGAACATCCGATAACATATATCAGTTTCAATAAATTCCATCAATATTTTCGGGAGTTAGAGCTCATACATACAGACAAATGGAAGTCATAAACAATTTTCAACATTTTTGGAAAGTGTTAAAAAGGATTCATATATATATATATATATATGTGTGTGTGTGTGTGTGTGTGTGTGTGTGTGTACACATCTCACAGATTTTAATTTAGTGCGACAGACGTGCAGATGTTGATGCAGATGAATGCTTTTGTCGAATCGTGAAAGAAGAGTCAGCAAGCATTTTATTGAAATACTCAGCACTATTAGCTTTTTATAATGCATTTTATTTATTTATTTTTCTGAGAGTTTGAGAGTACACTTTAGACATTTCAATTACATATACTTTTTTAACCCAATGATTTTTATTTATGATAAATTTTAAGTATAAAAAATGTATTCAATATTTTCAGATAGTGTGGACAGCAGCTATATGGATCTAGCAGCTTGGATCATTCAGCAAGGACGTGACCATGGAATTCCGGCTTATGTTGAATGGCGCAGAGTTTGCAGGTTAACGCCTTCTATTCTTAATTTCACAGATCTACGCCTAGTCATGACAGCTGGAGCAGCAGAGAAAATATCAAAAGTTTATGAGTAAGACTTCATTGCAATTAATTTCTACTTTTTAACATACATTATGTAAGGAAAGTATTGTAATCTTAAAGAAAATTCGATTGTGCAATTCTGGTGTATTTATACGTTTTGACGTCTCCATAGATCTTTTTTGCCGGTCTTTATGATGATGTATGTATGTATGGGTGAGTGTGTGTGTGAATGAACATGATAACGTTTAAACTCTTTATTCGACTGAGCTGAAAGCTGGTAGGTAATAATAGGTCACTCTCTAATGAACTGTATAGATTTTGATAAGCTTTATGACTTATACTTTTTTTTTTAAGGATACAAAGAAAAATTCTTTATCATTATGGCCAATGGACTCAAATTATTTAACCCTTTAACATTCATTGGTTTCGCAGCGAAACCAAACATTTGACATAATTTAACAATTTTTTATGCAGCAGTTTTTTAACATTTCCCCCTTGTTTTAATCGGGTTTTAAACTTTTGTTCCTTTTCTGTTCAGTAGAGAGCAGCATTATTTCAAAATTTAACAAATAATGTTTCAATGAAAGCTAAATGCATAAGTCACTTGAAGTTTCTTAGTGTGGGCGAGTGCGAATTGCTGGTTTGATGATGCACTCACGTCCAGTTTTTTTCATCTAATGAAGATCTGGACTATTATTTTCACCTGAAACAGCTCAGGTTTCCCTTCATTTCTCGAACTTTTACGAGTTTCTGTAGTCGACAATGTTTACTTACAAAGTGTTTTATTTATTAAATTAAATATTATTTGAATTTAATAAGATTAACTTATAGATGTTTCAAACCAAAAATTTCTCGAAAAGGAACAATGCTATATATATATATATATATATATTTAAATATTTATGATCAGCTATGTGTCTAAAAGCCATTTTTACAATTAGTTTAGTAATTTTTAAAATAAATTAAGTAATGAACGTTAAAGGGTTAAAACGCGATAACGACAACGCCTCATTTGATTGAGCTAAAAGTTAACGTATGTTATGGGACACTGTCGCACATATGTACAAATTTTAATGATTGTCTATCTGTCTACTTGTCCGTCTGTCCACACTCTAATATCAATATAAATTTTTCTATAATGCTTTGAACCTGATATCAACTATATATCGAGATTATTACAGTATATTCTCTTCCGAAAATGTTATAAATATCGCAGCTCGTGTGTATACAGTTTTTCACCTCACATTTCCGATGTGTTACGATCTGTGGGAGTTATTTTTTTAAAGCATATTCTAATGGCTTTATATTGCACAAGATATAACGAAATTAAGATACATTATAAACACAAAGAAATTTTTCTTGTAGAATAAGGTATAATCAATGTAATGATCCAGAGCCATAGGAATTTACTCAGACACATTGCTTGATATATAAATGGAAACTACACAATGTAAATTTTTAGTGTTATGAAGATTCATTTTAATTTATAGAAATAAATTTACAAAGATACTTTTGTAAAATTATTTCTTTCGTAGTTGAAAAATAAATATATTTTTTTGTAGCCTTGCTGTTTTAAACAATACAAAGGTTACAAATATATATATATATATATATATTGTATTGTTTTTCTTTAAGAGTAAATCTAAAAAGATATTTGCAAAAAAAAATTCTGACAAAAATAAATAAATAAATAAAATAAAAATAAACAAAAAAAAAATATAAACATATATACATATATAAATAAATAAATACATAAAAAGTGTTTTAAGGTGTCATCATGGAGGTAAAATTAATTGAATGTTAAACTATGTAACGGTTAAATACAGTTGGACACTAATAATAAGAAAGCACCACAGAACTGGCGTTTTAAAGTAATAAGTACAAAATTTTGAATAAACACTATAAAATGCAATAAAATCGCAACAATTGTTTCGGGTCGGAAAAACACATGACCCTTCGTCAGGCGAACAAAGTGGACACGGGTGCTGCAATAAAAGCGGCAACGCACAAAGTCGTTTTAAGTGAAGAGCAAAAATATATAAGGACGATTGTAAATATAAATACTGGTGTATTCAAAATTATCAAGTGAAAGAAGAAAATAAATAAATAAATAAATAAGGTAAAAAATATAACAAAATCTTAAAAATATCAAAATTATACGAAAATCGAAGTTATGTGAGTAATTTTCAAGCATCAGACAAGAACGGCGTGGAAGAAATACTATCAACAAGATTTTTCGAAATTTTAAATATGTAAAAAGCTCTTCATGGATATCCAAATGGAAAGAGGAGACAGGAGATAAAATTATGTTAGTTTTAGAAAAATTAAACGATGACCATGAGCCCAGCAGTGGGACGCAATAAAAGGTTTTGAAATATCTTCATTACAAACATTCCGACGGTGTTCATTTATTGTATATTTCAAACTGTATATTTATTGACCAATCAAACCTAAATTGCACGGAGAACACGGGATTAAATAAATGCCAGCTCGGTTTTCAGTAGGAATGGGATCTTTAAGAAAAGATAATTTAATTTTGTTGATGAGTTTGTAAATGACTTTAAAACCAAATGGTGAAAGAAATTTAGAAATTTTAAAAGAAAGTGATTAATAAAAAGGTAAAACAACTGGGATAAGACGGTAATAGAATTTCTACAAATTTAAACAGAAAGGGTTCAAACACAAAATTCCTTCTCTCAAGTCTCAAGAACTATATTTCGTGGTGGTTTTATACTAGTTTGCTAAAGAATACATGAATGAGAATCTGTGTCTAGGATATTGAGATTCACGATGGTCGATGCCAATTTTTGTTCAAGTACTCAATAATACGTAAATGGGATTTTTAAATTTGAGTTTATTTGTTTCGAAGCTATTTTGTGTGCGTGACATACTCAAATTTAACACAATTTTCGTCATTTTTGAGTACTTTTGCTCTTTTATTATTTTTTTAATGTAATTGTCAATGAATATCGATCTATAGATCGAAAAGCTATGTTATACATATCTCTTTACACAGCCAATAAGCAAAACTGTTTGTTTATATCAACAAAATAATTTGTTGATTTAAACAAATATTTGTTGAATCAACAAAACTGTTTAGTTAAAATAACAAAATAATTTGGGTTCTGGAAACAAAAATTTTGTTGAGGTTATTAAACAAAAAATAAAAAATTGGATTCGTCTAACGAAATGTTTGTTGTTTCAACAAAACACTTTTTTCTGTGTAAAAGCTTTTACGTATGGGCGTGTTTTTTTATTTCTGAAAAAATAGATTTAACCTACTATTCTTAAATTTTTCAAAACAACAATATTAACAAAATTTTTGGACCATTTTTTGTAAATATTTGTTTATCTAACAATTTCTGTGTGCGTAACAAAAATTTTGTGGCAACTGTAGCACAGTAACTACTGCACAGAATTTCATACAAATTGATATGCAGTTGCTATTTGACATAAATTAGTGCCTATCAACTTTTGGTGAAAATCATCCAAGAGATGATGTTGCCATTCCACCTTTTCTAAATGTTTAACATGGTGGTATAAGACAAAAATTTCCTGTAAATGTGCACAGTGAGAATTATCTTAACGATCATTATGAAATTAAAAAGAATTATTTGTGATAGTAAAAGTCAACAAGTTTTTTTTTTTTTTTTGACATTTTCTGATTTCCCATCAGAGACGTTTCTCCACCGAGTGGGAAAATTTTCAATATGTGTATCTTTCACAAGAACACGTCAATACTTTTAAAACGAAGGGTTGAACCATTGATCTGTGATAATTTAAAACAAAGTTATCAACTTTTTTTATTTTTAGCAAAACAAACTAAGAAAAGTAAAAAAAATTAAAGATGTTTTTAGTAGAACATAAAATCGGCTTTCTTTGGACATTTAGTGTTACACTTTTGTTAGTAAAAAAGCCTTCTGAATTTATGATGGAAAATAATTTCAATAAATAATTTGTATTAAGTGAATTTATATAGAAAAATACAGATGAAAATTTTGTAAAAGCCACAACATACTAGTTTTTCTGTATTTAAAAAATAAATAAATAAATAAATAAATAAATAAATAAATAAAGTTGTTTTATTTGATTTGATTATCTGTCGCTTTAAGTTGATGTTCCTCACGAAAAGCACTAAAAACAATAGATCATTTTAAAGTCATTGAACTTATTTAATTTGTTTTATAAGAACCCATTTTAATTTAATATCATTCTATTTCTATTTAAAATAATATAAAAACAAAACAAAAAAATATATATCCAAATTCATCTATGCTTTTTTAATAGTTTTCTACTAATCTTTTAAAATTTTAATATAGCAAAAGCTGACAATATCTTTCAATTTATTTATATTGTAATGTTTGTATGTTAATCTTTTGTTTTTAATTTCCCACAGTTATTCTCTAAATCATACAGGCATTTTGTGTTTAGCATAATGAATCTGCAAGAAAACTTTAATGCGTAAATTCTTTTAGAAAAATAATTTTGAAAAATCTTATAAATTTAGCAAATTTTCTATGGCAGTTTTGTTCAAAAGTATAAATTAATTAAAAGTTTTGAAAATAGAGATTAAAAATTGTCTTTTACATAGTGCTTAAATTTTATGAATAATATAATTGCGTGTGATCAAAATTAGAATACGATTACTTCATTATCTATATATAATAAAAGAGGAAACGATGTTTTAAGAGATTTACACATATATGTTTTTCTTTTTTTAATTTTTATTTATAATGTGATTTAAAATACACTGATTAATGTTTTCTGAAAATTCCTTTAAATATAGTAAATACCGAAGCAGTCAAAGTCTGCTAGTTATTATGTATTAGGCATCCAGATCTTTTGAACATTTAGCTTCGCAAAGGTGGAACTACAGAGCAAATTTCTTTTCTTTCTTTTTCTTTCTTTCTTTCTTTCTTTTTTTTCATTTTTTCTACGTTAATCAGTGGGTTCAGGAGAATTTTCGATATTTCATTTTACATTCTTTTACTTATATAATGATAGAGAAAGTGTTTGGTTTGGGGGGTCAAATATTAAAAATGGAATTTTCTCTATATTTACATGTTTTGAGGTCCCTTGAATTCCATAATTATGTTTCTAGCGATTGCACTGCGTGTCTGCGTGCGAACATACTATCAGCGTAATTCAAGAAGATATATTAGCAGGAAGCCCAAACTCGGAATTCTAAATCTGTTTCATTCGGAAATGATATTTTAAACTTTTTATTGAAATCGGACAAATGATTTTCATTCATGGACATCCAAGAGAATTCAATTACGATTATGGACTTCATTCCTGGTAGGTACAGTTAAACATCTTTAGACTGCTCTAAACAAAATGAAATGAACACTTATACACAAATATATATTTCATATGTATTTAAGTATATTTAGTATAAAACATTGTATGAAAATCATTCATCATTCGTTTACAAAATCACACAAAAAAATTCGAATACATTGAGATTAAGACTATATTTGGATATCGCTAGAAATGTATTTCAGACTGTATTATGTGATTTTCATTCTATGCTAAATTAAAGTATTCTATGTCGTCTGTACATAATTTAGAAAACGTACCGGGCTACCCAAAATTAAGCGAAAAAATTCTTTTTTATAGAATGTAGTTGATGGAAATGCTTTATTAAATTTTACTAAGTCGAGACAAAATGCGTCAGAATGATAATTTATGTTTTCATACCTATATGGTAAACGAATTATTGGTTTGGATTCCAAATTTCAACGCTGATTTTTAGCTATAATTGCACTTTATATGATTTGCTGAATAAGAAAAATCAAGATATTAGCAGTTGATCTCTCTCTCTCTCTCTCTCTCTCTCTCTCTCTCTCTCTATATATATATATATATATATATATATATATATATATATATCTGTTATCAGCGTAACTAAAAGACAAACAATTACAGGAAACTTAAATTGTTATTTAGAATTAGAAGATCATATGACGTTGCCACTTGAAATTGTTGACCGAGGTTGGTAAGATTCAAGGAGTGATGTGGGTCATGAATAATCTGGAATAAATCTTTAAATTTAATATCAGCTTTAATATTTTTATGAATGTATGTACTACGTTCAGTCAGAGGAAGATTCGACGGTAGCTTACCTTACACAGGAACACAGGTCAAATAAAGCTATTTTTACTTTCTCTTACCCATAAGGTAGAGAAATTGTTTTTTACTTTCTCTTACCCATAAGGTAGAGAAAGTATTGTTTTTGGGTCAAATTTTTGAACGCGAGATTTTGTTATATTTACACGTTTTGAGGTCCCCTGAATACGAAAATCATGTGTTTAGCAAATGGTCTGTGTGTGTGGCTGTGTGTGTGTCTGTGTGTGTGTCTGTGTGTCTGTGTGTATGTGTGTGTCTGTGTGTATGTGTGTCTGTTATCAGCATATCTCAAGAACAAATAGTGGCAGAAATTCCAAACTTGGTATTCTAAATGTGTATCATATATAGATGCTACAGTAAGCTTTTCGTTAAGATCAAGCAAATGGTTCGTGTACAGGGACAATCAAGAGAATTCTAATACATTACGTCTATGGGGAAAATTGCAGGTAAGTAGAGTTTAACGTCTATAGACTGCACTAAACCAAATGAAACGAATATATATATTTTGTAATAGAGATAGTCAACTGGGAAAAAAACTTTGTGTATGTAGGAGTCTCGCCTCCCCCCCTGGGGGGAAGTCCCCCCTCGAGGGGAGTAAATTTTCATGATGGGTATCTTTCAAAAGAGCTCGCCAATACCTTTAAAACGAATGGTTGAACTATCGATCTCCGATAATTTAAAACAAAGTTATCGATTTTTTTCACTTTTAACAAAAAAAAAAAAAAAAAACCTTAGAAATTTTTTTTTTTTTTTTTTTTTTTTTTTTTTAAATATTGAGAATAAAATGAACTTTTTTAGGATATTTAGCGTTATACTACTTCTCTAATATGGAAATCTTCTGCATTATCATAAAAGATATATATATATTTTTTTTAAATAAATTATTTTTTAAAAACAGAATTATTTTTTAATAACCGAATTAAATTTTATATAAATCTAGGTGCATTAATGAAACGGGGGGTTGAGGGGTCGGTAGCCCCCCTCACACAGAATTAATTATCATATAAAACTCTTTCGAAGCCTGATTTGAATTGTTTAACATAGGTTTACATAACATCGTTATCTTACCTCTTAATCTCCAACCTGTATTTATAGTATTAAATTTCAGGGTAAGAGAAAGTCGTGTGAGTGACACACCAGATTATTAAAACTGTTTTCAGCAGTGTTTAAACTAGTGCTGGGCGATATCAGAAATTAAATATCGCGATATATCACCAAGTTAATATCGATATTAATGATATATTGCGATATTTCTTTCAAGAAAAGGAAAATAGACATTTGCTACTTTTTAAAGACAAATGAACACCAATTTTAATGTATACAAACGTGGACTGTTTTCTATATATTTTCAGGTATATTACTTCCATAACGTTTTCATAAAAAGAAAATAATAATAATAATAAAAACAAAAAACTGCATAAAGAGTGAATCAATGTTTTGTATTTATTTTAATATATATCATTGCTAAGTATACATTGAGAAAAAATATTTGTATGCCACCTTCTTCTAGAATGAATAAGATTTTCTATGTCGTTTAACTAGAAATACAGATTTCCGAGCTATGTGCATAAGGCACATCAGTAAACTAAATAGACGAAATGATCGAGAATTTCTAGTTTGCATAATTCTATATGGTGAAACAATATTCTGAATATTCTGAATTGCGATAAATTCTCGCTTATTTTCTAGAATTGGGTAATAAACCAAGATTATAGTTGCTGAAACCCGCCTCTTGTAGTCTCAATTATTTACAGAGATTTTTAAATAACTTTGCCCTCGATAGTATAGGCAAACGCTCTAGAACTCTAATAGGGGCTTCTAGAACTCGATTTCCAAGCGGATTAGAATTTATAAGAATGATATGGAACTATTTTTTCTTGAGCCACAATTTAGATTCTAGATGTCGGTTACAGAATTTTTTCTAAGTGTACTTGTGTATAATTTGTCCTCCATTCTTCCGATTTTCACCTTTAATTATTTTAAAATGACATTTTAACAGAGTTAATATGTGATATGGGTTTTATTTACACATTATATCATAAAACTTCATAATTATAATAAACATAAAAGCTTAACAAAAGCGAAATTGCTTAGAATGTAGATGATTAATACAATTTTTCGCAGAAATCATCCTTATAATATATATAAATCAATATCAATGATTCACTCATATGCAGAATTTTTAAAAAATAAATATTAGTATGCGTTCTGCGCCAAATTTCCATTCCTAAGTATAAAGAAAGCTTATTTACTAGTAGTCATGACATGGCAGTCATTGATGGTTATAATTAAAATAATTTCAGTGAAAAAGAAACGCACAGTATATATATATATATATATATATAAATGATAGATATCTTAATAAATTTTAACCATAAAATTTAGCATTTAATAGATACAAGTCAATACCAATACTACAATAATAGAAACACATTGGTAAAGCTAGCACAAAAATGTTGCAGTACAGATTAAGAACCAATAAGAGACAAAAACAATTTAAATTACTTACGGCAACTTGAATAATAAAAAAGGGACATTAAACTTAATGACGGAGAAAGTAAATATAGGACCACAGAAATAATAATTGGACAAAAATGCTTAAAGTTAGAAGCAAACTCATCAGGGGGCGAGTACTTCATAAAGCTGTGAAAGCTGCATCGATTTCGTAAAACAATACTGCTATCCATAGCAAATTCTATTGATCTAGCCCCGATCGAGGCAGCAAAACCATTTGAAATAAGAAATAAAATATTATATATATATATATAGAAATGTTGTTTATAAACTTTCTTCAGTATTGTCATAGAATAATCTTTCTCGGTTGTAGAGTAATATTTTTAATTTGAAATCCTCATAACTCATAAGTATTCTAAAAGTCAGTTATTTGCCGCTTTTGTTTTTGCATTTACTTACCATACAATTATATATATATACTAGCTGACCCGACAAACGTTGTTTTGTAATATAAATTATTTCTAGAGAATATTTTGCTAGAAAAAAATAACTAACTTATTGTAAGTGTGTAAGGATGTGGTATATAAGTGGAAGATGTATGGAGCGCTGTGAACGGTAAAAGAATATAAAAATAACAAAACACCAATCATTTATTTTTTTAATTTATTAAAATTGATTCTTTAAAATTATATACATATCGCTACTTATAACAATATTACTAAAAAACAATATCAATCCCTTAATGCAACAGAGTGTACAATATTTTTTGTTATCCCATCTTTCGCCAATACAAACAAACTGGATGGTTTGCCCACTCGAGAGCCACGTATAATTGTCCGTGTGAAAAACATGATGTGCTCAAATCTAAGCCACAGACAGACATCGTTTGGCCCTGAGACTTATTGATAGTCATTGCAAAAATGCCAATCTAATTGGAAATTGAGGGCGTTTAAATTGAATTGGCACATCTGTGGGTATAATAGGGATTCGCAGTAGTAATATATTTTCACCTCGGAATTTGTCATTTAAAATGATGGCTTCGATAACATTTTTCATTAATTTTTTTATGACTAATCGCGTGCCGTTGCACAACCGTGGTGTGTTCAAATTACGAAGCAAAATAACCGGAGATCCAACCTTCAGTTGTAAAATATGCGGTGGCATGCCTGGTAAATCCAATGAGTTTAAAAACTTTGTTGGATAATTTACAGCTTCGGTGGCATCGCAAACTGTATCATTAGATTTGCAAGACACCAAGTCTCCTGGTAACAAATGTTGTATCTTGAGATTCAATTCGTTGACGTCCACATTTTTTGCTGCTAAAATTGCTCTTTCTGCCAGCCACTCATGATTTGTGTATCGCCTGTGCATATCGGGAAATATCCGGTCAATAAGAGCATCTTGAGAATCAATGATTGTGCAGAAATCGGTCGGTAATTTTATGCATCCAGTTTCATCTGTAGTAACTTTTCCATCGCCGATATCTAACAATTGTTTTGAGAATGTTTCAGCGGATGGATCTTGAAGCTTTTGAACGCACAAATTTACTTTCAGTTGTACTTTTTCAACATTACGCCACAATGACGATTATTTTAAGCACGCGTTGATCTCATTAGCGTATGTTGAACGCGGAATAACGGGAAGTGCTTGTCTGAAATCACCTGAAAAGAGTAACAGAGTGCCGCCAAATAGTTTGTCGTTGTTTTTTATATCTTTCAATGTCCTGTTCGATGCCTCAATCTAATGTTTGTGTGCCATATTGCATTCATCCCAGATAAGAATTTTACACTATTTCAGCACTGTGGCCATGGACGATTGTTTTTTTTTTATGTTGCACACTGCGTCTGGGTTATTTTGAATATTTAGTGGCAGTTTAAATATTGAATGAACTGTTCTGCCTCCATCCAATAAAGTTGCCGCAATGCCAGATGATGCAACAGCCAATGCGATGCCATTATTTGATCGTATTTCGGCGAGAATTAGCTAAATAAGGAATGTTTTGCCTGTTCCACCTGGTGCATCCCCCCCAAAAAAAAGAATCCATCTTGTTCTGCCAAAACTGCAAGCATGATGCGGTCGTAAATGGTTCTTCGTTCTACATTCATTAGTGGGACATTGCGAGCAACAATCGCTGCCATTTCTACAGTATTGTATTGTAGTTCACGCTTCAATTCAGTGCTTATTAAATCAGATGCATTTCGATTTATTGAATGCGTACGGAAATGACTGAGTGATAAGTTGGTAATGATAATGCAAAGATCTTCAATAGCAATCAATGCTTCATTGTACATAGCGTCACTGAATACTATCGTTAGATCGTTGCACTGTGAACGATGTTGATGCAATATATCATCAGTCATTGAATCTTTGTGATTATCCCATAATGTCTCTGCTCGGGCCGGGAAACATGTAGTCAACACTATAGCGAATAGTAGACGAATTTGTTTTGCTGTACAGTTTAGTCCTACTTCAGCAAGCATACACTCCCACTGGTTGTCGTCTTCCAGCAAGCCGAGTGCAAGGCATGCATCTTTATAAGTTGGATACTGTTGTCCATTCACTTTACGTAAATCTTGAAATGACAAAGGGCCGATGACATTAACCAATAACAGTCGAAGATAAAAGCACTCAGTCTGCCTTGGATTGACTGTAAATACTCGTCCCAAGGTGTTTGATTTGAATAAACCGGGACATGCATCAATCTTCGTGCCTTGCTTGCGGGGCATCCATTTTTTCTTTTTTTGTTGGAGCCCATGTGAAATAGCGTGGTTCTTCTGAATAGAGTAATGTCCGTGCAAAAGCACCAAAAGCATCCGCACGATTACACAACTCAAAAAATTCGGTGAGTGTAGTTTTTGGTGGATTTATAGCACGATCAATCGTTGTCTCGCTCGTGAAATATACGCGCTGGCCATTTTCAAGATGGACGGCTAAATGAAGAACTGCTGGATCCCGTTCATGAATTGGGAAACCAAAGATACGCCAAACAGCTTCATTGGAGCTGACGTACCGGCCAATTTGGTAAAGTGTTATTTCATCGTTGTTATTCACCGGAGGAGAATTCACATTGGTATTTTCAACTCGAAATACAGCCATATCACTGCCTTTATTCACATACTTGGAAATGTATTTGATGCTCTTTACTGAACTGCAGAACTGAACATTAATATGAGCATTGAATGTTTTGCTCAACAGAGGCGAATATGGGACCACCCAACGGTTATCAATGTCAATATCTATGTTGTTGACATAGATGACCGCCATAGATGATAAGATTGTCCGCCATTATCGGGATTTCTTCGACGATATATTGGATATCCGTCAACATTTGTGATCGTGAAATTTTTCGGAAAACTTTTAGTACATTTTCCATCTGCACAAATAATAATGGCCTAAAAATTCATTTTTCATTTTAACATAAAATACTCCGTCTGATATTGACGAATTTTTTAAAAGAATACACCATTTTAACTAATTTTAACATTTTAACAATATTAACGTTGAAAAAATATTTTAAACACTTACGGTTAAAATTCATTTTTCATTTCAACATTAAATAAATTCTGACATCGTGTTTACGATTCTAAAATATTAACTTTGAAAAATATTTTAAACACTTCGTAAGATACGGTTACGATTCTAAAAATATTAATTTTGAAAAAATATTTTAAACACTTCGTAAGATACGGTCAAAAATTCATTTTTCATTTCAACATTAAATAAATTCTGACATCGTGTTTACGACAACTCACGCCATCTAGGTGGAAAAGTTGTTGAAAGAGTTGGTTAAAAATTAATTAAGAAAGAACTAATTAAGTTACAACTTTCATTTGTAAATCTAAACCATTCTCGAATCCACCTGAAGACACACAAAAAATTTCATTAAACTCAGTCCAGCCGTTTAGGAGGAGTTCAGTGACATACACACGCACAAAAGAAATATATATATAAAGATATATTTAATATATATATATTGTCAGTATTTAAATAGTAATATGCTAAGTAAAGAAAAAAAATAATAATAATTATAAACTTTTTACGTTGAAGTTTTATTCTGTTATTTAAAATAACTCATTTTGCATTTAAAACATTATTTTATTTATTTATTTTAGTACGATAATTTTACCATTTAATTTCAGAAGCTGTCTTAAAATACCAAGTCAAATCTAGAAAAAACAAACAAAAATAAATAAGTAAATATCTTAGAAATTAAATAAATGAATGCGTACGTAAATATATTTACTTTTATGTCGAAAAAAATATTTAAATGTACAAACTTAAAGCTAAAGAAATGGAACCTCTTCAGCATAGAACCCCTTGGCAAAATTTAATTTTGGTACCGAAGTAACCCGGATATCTCTTTCCAAAATATTCACTTATGCAATTTCGATAGCCACTTTAATTTAATAAATTGTCAACAAAAATTTAAAAACCACAAAGGGGTTCCTTTGCTAAAGTTACGCCAAAGACATTTTAAGAAATGAATATAGTAATTGATGCTAGTGAATGAAACACAGTTAGTGCATGCTTTAATGGAAGAATAGATAAAATAAGTAAAGTCGTACTAAATTAAATTATGTTTCTATAGAATGTAAGCAGAGTTTCTTTCTTTCTTTTCACTTTTCTTTTCTTATAAATCTCTTATATTTAATAAGAACAGCTAAAGTAATAACAATAATAATAAAAATAAAATGCTGCACAAAAAATAAAAATGAATAAATAAAATAATAATAAAATGCTCAGTATTATATCATAGTTCAATCGAAAAACTGTCGCTATAAAATTTCTGATGATAAAAATCTATTTTACTAGCTAAATAATGAAATAAGTTTATTAAATATTTAATAATAATAATAGAAGTAAACATGTATACAAACAAATTTACATTCTATGATACCGCTCACGAACACAAATTACAGATCGAAATATGTTTGGATATTATATTTTACTATTTTCATCTCCAGGACATCTTAAATATTTTTTAATTTGCATTTTTTTTTTTTTTCTTTTTTAAATACCACTTAATATTACTTCGAACAATCGATGCGACTGCAAACGTTCATTTCATTTTACATTCAATATTCGAAATCTTTCTATCCCGTAAACCGCAAATATATCGATATCAGTGAGTGAATGGAGTGATTAACAGGCAGACGAGTTTTCGCGATCAAAGTTGATCCGATCAATATTTCAGAACACACAGTAGATATCTCGGACAGAGATATATCGTTTCGACTAACATCATTGGAATATGTCTGAGGCTGATGAATTTCTTCTGAAGGGGTAGAACTAAGTCAGCTTATTCACGAGATAATCAAAGCAGATGGCTTTCAATAAATACTGGTTTATTTTTTTATTATGTGGTGGCCTTTTTAAAGCAGTGATGTTTATGCTTAGATTTGAGGTTTTGCAGGAATGAAGGATGAGGAAGTATATGTATTGTAATACAGATCATTTAGCGTGGGGTTATTTTTTCTAGTTTATCAGTGAGTAATGAGAGGAAAGAAGAGAATGGGTATTAGAATAAGATTTATTCGGCGTTTTTTTTCTTCGGGTCTCGTTCGCTGTTGTATGTTCGTTGATCGGGTATCGTTCGCTCGAGTTTCGTTCACTCGGGTTTCGTTCGTGAGGCGTGCTAGCACGGTAGCATAATTTGAAGAAGATATTGTAAGGTCGGCGTTCAACGTTAGTTATTGGCATATCGATCGATCTCGCAGTGCGCACTAGGCAATATCGTTATAGGGATATATCGGCGGAGCTAGATCTTAAATATTGTTATCGGGATATTAAAAAAATATCGATACTTGGGGATATATTGATAAATAATCCAGCCCTAGTTTAAACCACATTTTTAGTACTTGTTACCTTATATATCTTAATTTGTAATCTCTCTTTTTAATATTTAAATGCAGGGTAAGAAAAAGTCGTTTCTGTACCATACAAGATTATTATTTTATTTATTTATGTTTTGAGGTATCTTAAACACAATTTCACTAATTTTACAAAATGTCTGTTTATATGGGTGTTACAGAAATTTCGTAGGATATGTAACTCAAGAATAATATAGAACTCAAGAAGGAATCCTATAACACTTTACATTTTGCTGGATCTTAGAACAAACTGCCGCATTTTTTAACTTTGTGCTTGTTACTTAACAGAGTGAACTGCTGTGCTTCTGTTAGATAACAATAAAACAAGAATGAAAAATCATGCGATTGTCAACACTTTCCAACGGTACGTACTCATCGTTTATCCTTCAATGTACTTTGCATACGTGATAACACAACAAACAGACTGGAGGACATAAACCAAGACAGGTACTCTAATAAATAGACCAATGTAGTGCTAAAATATAAGTTTACTTTAAAAAATTGTTGGAAAGTGTTAAAAACTTTTAACGAAACGGAAATGCAATTCCAGCAATTTCCAATTATAGCCCTTAACATATCTGAATATTTTTGTCTAGCCCTGTAAGTATTAAAGTTAATCGTAGTTTATTCCATACTAAACTTTTTTTGTGCTTTTGAAAAATAAATGTCAATTTCCTTATGGTTTGTACTGTACAAAGTTATTTAAATATGATCTATAAAAATGCCTCTCATTAAACACAGTGCAATGGCATTATTCTGGTGTTCATATACACAAATCAGTTGTGCTATTTAACCATAAAATTTATAGTTTATAGTTAGCAGCGAGGTTTGAATTTTTTACAGCGTAGCTTGTGCGAAGAGAGGTGGCAGCCATTTTTTAAAATATTTTGCCATGTTTTTTATAACTCGCTTTCTTGTTTGTTTGTACAGTACAAAAATATTGCAGTCGATTTTTAACTAACTTCCCGACTAGCTAGACATTTGAAACTTTTAGAATAGCTCAGAACACGGTGACAATGCATTCTTTAATACTTTTATTCAATTAATAAATATTTGAAAATTTCTTATAATTGCTCTCTTTATTACACATTTGATCATTTTCTTTCAATTTGATGGGATAATTCATCAAAAAAAAATTTTTTTTAAAGTATTTATTAATATATAGAATTGTCAAGTTTATATGGTTCAACAGATAATTTAAAAACGTGGTATATAAAAAGTTCTTTTTTCTTGTAATTATGTAAGTTCAGTTTATACAAATCGAGTAAGTGTGTTGAAAGTTTTGCTATAATAGTGTCATTTTTGTTAATTAATAAAAATCTTAAATTTAAAGTGAAGCAATCTCGGAAAAGGTTTAAAGTTTTTTTTTTTTTTTTTTAACAGTCACTTTTTGTTAAAACTAATCGAGAGTTTATAATAACGAACAAAATTTCTGAATACATTTATTTTAGTTTATGCATTTTATTCATGTCTATTACATTCAAAGTATTTTTTATAAAATATCCATAAAATTATTTGAAAAATTTTCTTGATAACATGAAAAGGGTTTAAATTTAGCATTTGAAATACGTCGAAATCTAGTTTATTACTATCATTATCATCATTACTATAAAAATAATGTTGGAAAAATTTGATTTGATAATTTCAGCTGATACATCTGTTTTTTGGTGTGCTAAAAACGAAAAGGAAGCCAGTTTTTCTCTATCACGGTAAGATTTTTGTCAATACAGTGTGTCTACCGACACAATTTCTTCATTTTCGGTAATTTGTAGTACGTTTCCCTAATTAATTATAATTAATCAGGGAAATGTACTACAAAAATTATCATATAATTATTTTGGTGTAAGAGTCACTCCAGAAAGTATGTTGGTAAACACCCTTTATTGGCAAAAATCTATTCCTGATAGAGAAATACTGGCTTCAGTTTCAGTTTTGGCACCCCAAAAAACGTAAAGATCAGCCAAACTATTAAATCGAAATTTTAGATGTAGACTTGTGCAATTATTCCTTACTTTTTACGATTTTTGTTTAGACTGATTTTTTTTTTTTTTTTTTTTTTTTTGTGTACTATGTACACAAAAAACCATGTACACATTTTTTGTACCATGTAAAAAATAAGGGAGGAAATAAGAAAGTAGGAGAAATATTTTAGGACTTCTAATTAAACATTTTGGTTTTCAATATTTTATTTTATTTTATTTTATTTCTAAATTCGTTTATTTTTTTTTTCTCTGATATATGTACATACAGCAAGATCTTTTATCTGAAATCACTTTGGTTGAATTTAAATATTAATTTTTCTGACAGATTTTTGATTCCGGTGGGGCACGTGCGAAAAACATTATCATATCATTATATTCGGATTAAATGTTTTTGATGTGATTGTCGACTTTTCATAATTTTCCTCGTTATATATCGTTGTTGATTTTCATTTACTTTTTTTTCTTCAGCAATGTTCGAGACATTGATCTCTTCACTGGCGGATTGTCTGAAAAACCCTTAATAGGAGGTGTTGTGGGACCTACATTCGCCTGCATTCTGAGTAGACAGTTTCAGCACTTGAAAAAAGGAGACAGATTTTGGTATGAAAATGATGTTCCCCCAAATGCTTTTTCAGCAGGTAATTTTTTCTAATAAATTGTAACAATCTAATAGCACCAATAAAAATAAATTCTTAAAAAGTTTATATTAAGTCTTTAAAAAATGCTTGGTGTATACTTGTATTGCAATTATTTGTTTGTAAAAACGTTTCATATTATTTCGATAGTAGTGTTCGGTTTCATTAGGTCTTTTGCTATTATTTCTTTATTCGTCACTGACGCCTTACACGATTTTACAATAAGCAAATAAATAAATAAATAAAAATAAATAAAGATTTATTAAAGATGTAAAAAATTTGTGAGATAAAACCCGAATTTCCTATCAAAAATCTTCTTTTCTATAATCCCATAGAATAATTTCACTCGGTAATCTAAACTTTAATCGTGAATCCTACAGATAAATTTCACATCAAAGGCCTGTAAGTATAACCAATAAACAACTAATAATTATTTTTCAAATAATACTTAATAAGATAATATGGAGCAGTGCATAACCAAGTAGTTTAATATTTGTATTATGACTAGCAGGTTTTGCCCACTTCGCTGATCTCTATATTTAAATGATTTCTTTAGTTGGATAATTGAAGAATTTAAATAAATATGCAATGTAACGTCTAAGTACAGTTGAATGGTGTTTATAATATACATGCATGGGGGGGGGGGGGGATTTGTATATATTCAGTGGAGTTTTGGTTTGATGTAGTGGTTGTTTCTTGGTTTAAGAAAAAAAAAAGTTTGGCCAATTTCATAAAATTTTACAGTTGACATATTTGCTTATAAAAATGTACTTTACTATAAAGAGAAAAATATCGGAATTTTATATTCCTGAATCTCCTCTCCTCATCATGTTTCTTGTGGAACCTATATCGCCATCGCCGCTATTAGATATACTCATCTATGTAAAAAATGCAACTAAATATAAATCTTCTAGAAGCTTTACAATGTTATGTTCAATATCAGGTAAAAGCCCTATCAGAATTTTATCTGAATAAAAATGATTTAAAATAAACTGAGGAATAAAATAATTAATCATGTTATCAGTAATTTAAAAACTAATCTTCTTCTTGATGGGGATTGTGGAAACAGTTCATGTTAAAAGTAATTCATGTTAAGCGTGTTCACATTAACAAGATTCGACTGTATTTGTACACTTATACACACACACTAAGGGACAAAAACAAATTAATTAATAAGTAAAATTAAATTAAAAAAGGCCGTGCTTGGATACTTTCATATTTTCTTTCAAAAAAACCAATTTTATCATGTAAATGGAAGGATAAAATAGATAGGGATTTAGCCTGATATAGAATATCTAGAACTAGGTCTCTATCGCCTGCTGAATACGGATATCCGATATCTGCCAAAATCACTGTCCGTTTTATCCTTATTTTTAAATCATTAAATAAAAAATAAAGTGCGCACTTTTTTTTTTTATTATTCTGTGCCTTAATGTGTACAAAACTTTTCTGGACATTATTTATTCAATCATTAAACAAAAAAAAAAAAAGAAAAAAAAAAAAAAAAAAGAAAAAGAAAAAAGATAGAATGAATTTTTATGCTTGAAATATTATATCTTCATCAATTCATACGTGTTTAAAAAAAAAAAAAAAAAAAAAAAAAGCATGTTTTATCATTAGATGATCACGCATCGTTGTGCCTATAGTTATCATTACAATTTGTATTTATATATATATATATATATATTACCACATGTTATAAATTTCGTTAAAAAAAAATAATTTAAATTTTCCTTTCTTGAAGATCAGTTGCAAGAAATCCGCAAAGTGACGTTATCCAGAATCATTTGCGATAATGCAGGTAAACTAGTTCGCCTCTTACAGCCTTCCCCGTTACTGATGCCTGATCAATATCTGTGAGTATATTATGGCTATAAATCTTCATTTCTATCTCCTTTTTTTGTTGATTATGACAGATATTATCCTTTCCTTTCTTTTTCTTTAATATTTTCAATTTCTTCGTTTTGTTCTAGAAATGCTTTTCAAAACTGCAGTGAAGCTAAGCCACCTATGGATTTTTCAAAATGGAAAACAGGTTTGTGAATTTTAAAATATACATGCAAATAAAAACTTAAATTAGTTTATGCTTAAATATTTTTATCACTGTTATTTCTTTAGAAGTATTTAATAAATAAACAAGTATTTTGTTAACGAAGATGTGTTTTGAACTGATAAATGTTTACAACTTATTCGCCATTTACATATTTATATCTGTTTTTTTTTATATATATTTTCGTATGGAAACAATTTTAATTCAATATTGGAAATGCATTTTTAAACTCGTGAAAAAATTACCTTAACAAGAAAAAAATCTGAAGTGACACCACTCGACTTTTCAAACATTAAGTAATTAACGGTTGTATGAATAAATGAAAATAAGACAAATCGTCAAATAAACAAAAGTGAAAATCATAAAAGGATGTTTGAGTATTTTTTCTCCATTGTTTAATTTTACGCTATTGCACTCCAAATAATTTGAGCCCACAGATCATAATGATAAAGGATTTTTGTTGTATCCCTGTAAAAATCAGGGTTAGATTCACTAAAATCTATACAATTTGTGTGACAGTGACCTATAATATGTGTATAAATTTTCAGCTGAATCGAATAAGGCATTTAGATGCTATCGTACTTTAAAAAAATTTGGTCCCATAGATCATAATGATAAAGAATATTTCTTTGTGTTCCTGTAAAAAAAAAAAAACTCTAAGTGCTAGATTCACCAAAATACATATATTTCGTGCGACTGTGGCCTGTAATATGTGTAAAAAATTTCAGCTCAATCGAATAATACGTTTAGACGCTATCGCACTTTAAAATATTTGGACCCATAGGCCATAACGATAACGAATTTTTCTTTGTGTCCCTGTAAAAAAAAAAAAAAAACTATAAGTTGCATATTTACCAAAATCAATAGAGTTCGTGCTATGATGACCTATAACATATATTCCAACTCTCAGCTAATTTGAACAAAGCGTTTAGCCGCTGTCGTGTTCACTCACATATATACACACACACAGAGAGACATACATGCATCATCGTAAAAATAGTCCAAATGAACTTAGGGCACCTCAAAACGTACGGAAACACCAAAATCGGATTTTTGACATGATTACAATACTTTTCTTACATATGTATGTTCGGAAAGTAAAAACTTGAGATTTATTTACTAAGTAGCGACCTGATATATTCCGATATTTAACTCTGATATATTCCAAATTTTTTTCTTATTATTATAAATAAATAAATAAATAAGTAATCCGAAGCCTGTTTTTGTTTTCTAAGTAACAAATATAAAATTCTACAGAAGACAGAATTTAATTTAGTACGACAGGACATTTTTTTGGTCTATTTTTCTGTATAAAGTAACGCGGTAACTGCATTGGGTCCCTTAGCAATGGATTCTATACTCATTTGTTAAAATTTTTGAGCTATAGCTAATATAGGGCCCTCTGACAGATTTGAAAATTTTTATGTTATTTTGACGATGAATTAAATTACCTGTCGCAAATGCACAGGCCAAGATTTTGGCGAGAAACGTTCAAGCTACTTCAGTGCCACATTTCAAATTTCACCAAGAGGTTCAAGCTGTTCCATTGCTTTAGCATAATGTTTTCAATTTTATTTTAAATATAATATATATATATATTAACTTAATGCGAGAAGGAAGAATGAAAAACTTTTTTTAACTGGTCTAAATATACAAAATGTCTCTAGGTAAAATATTATCCGTTTTCTGTTCTGTTTATTAAAAAAAAAAAAAAAAAAGGGCTAAAGTAGTTTTTTTCTTTATCATTGACATCTCTATAAATTAAAGTAAATTATCCAGTGCCATTATATTTCATTTTCCACGAACACTTTTTCTCTTCTAAATTAAACCTTATCTAAATTAAAAAAAAAAAAAAAAAAAAATCAAGGTGTAATACGATAAATATCGACAAAGCAAAATCGCTGTCTGAAAGAAATAGTCTTGTCATACTAAAAGTACAGTGACATTCCACGATTTCTTTCAACAAACTTGATAAATTAACAAAAACTCAGTAGTTAGAACCAGTGGAACGCAACGACACAACGTTTGTAGCGTTTTATGGGGATGGTGTATATATAAAGTATTTTACTAAATTACTGTCTTATAGTTATGAAATTTTATATACATGTGCGGTTAAATATAACAGTATTAAGTATACTAAAATTCCTTTAAATCAACAAAAATTTAAAAACAAAATCAGCAAAAAACAAAAATTTAAATATCAAAATTTTTATTAATTTTTATTAATTTTATTTCATTTAATAACTTTTTTTTTTTTTTTTTTTTTTTTAGTTTTTTAAATGTTTCATGCTAGCAAATTTTTATTTTTCCCCTCGATTTTATATTGTTATCTCTATACATTAAAAAAAAAAAAAAAAAAAAGTTACTGTTACTGGCGTCATTTTTTTTTTTTTTTTTTTTTTTTTTGTCTGCGACCGCATTTTCTCGCGGAGGGCAGTCTTCTTCGCACCATGAGAGTTATCAATGTGTGCCGAATACTCCCATTAAGACATTTCAGTCAGTTAAAAATTTCTGTATTCTTAATTAACAAAGTTATTAATTAAAAACACCGGGTTAATAAAGGTATTCTATTTGCCATTTTCAAAAAAATTCTGAAATCGTTGTTCTTTCATTCTTATGCCGTCATTTTGCACAGGAAAATTAAAATAAGATCAATGGTGTAAAATATAAATAAATAAAAATTTATGTCAATGTTGCTGTTGGTAACAAAGAAATTTTTTGTCTGCAAATTAAAAATAAAAAGCTTTATCTTTGATATTTTTCAATGAAAAACCTAATTTAGGACTATAATTTGTCGTATGCAGATACAAATATATTATACAAATATACACATATATATTTTCTACTTTTAGAAAATTAATTTTCTTACTGGTAAGTTCTTATGTTGTGTATATATATATATATATTTTTTTTTATTATATGTTTCGTGTCCGTATAACTGACTGTATTTCTGTGTATCTTTAAAGTGTATTTATCTTTTTTATTCAAATGCATATTTTAAATACTTCGGATATATTTTGGCATAAAAAAATATTTTAGATTCAAATTCAAATTCATTTATAGCTTTTTTTTAATTTAGCACTGATAATTTTTAACATTACAAAATTAGATATTTCTATGATACATTTCACATTTCTAATTATGGAGGGGGGGGGGGGGGGGATTCACCCCCTAAAACTTTTATAAATAATCGGGTAGATTTTATCCTCCATTATTTTAAAAAGTAGTTAGGAGAGAATTAAAAATTAAAGCTGTAGGAGGATTTTCCAAATTAAAATAATAATATATTTTTTTTCTTTTGAGATATTTTCGATTTTTTTTCTTTTGAGATATTTGTGTAAAATTATTATCTATTTGTACATTAAAAACATATAGAGAGTATTATATACTGCACTAAATTAACTAAAAAATTCAGTGGTAAAAGTATAAACATTAGAAAAAGTAGGTACTAGTTTAACAAGCAATTATACCAAAAAACTCATCGCCGTATAGTGGTAAAAATTTAAAAGTCGCTATCCTAACAGCACTTTTACCCATATTACATCCTAAGGATGTCCATTGGATGTACTTTCATTCACAGGACATCTTGAGATCTTCCTGGGGAGAAGATGTGTTGTTAGGGTAAGTGGGTCATACACTAAATCTGTAACGCAAAATGGTCTAGATATTACGAATTTCTTCCTATTCTGAAAAAAATTACTGGTTTTTAGCATCATATTTCATTAAAAGAAAACGGCTAATAAATATTATGTATTTCAATTTGAAATTGAATATGGGGGTTTTAATAACATTTTTCTGCTTTTGTCATGTGTTATGCACTATTAATATATTCAGTGAAAGGCAAAGAAGCGAATAGGCGGGCAGAGCTCCACGGGATTAATAAGTGAAGCGAGTTGGGGGGAGACGAAACCTCCCTCGGGGATTGGTGAGCGCCGCGAGCAGGGGGCCGAGCCCCCTAGTTGTTTAAAAATAAATTCTTAACATATTTTTGCATTACTTTGATAATTCTTTGGAAAGTTAGTTTTAAGATTATAATTGAACTAGTCAATCTTCGACCGCTTTGCAATCGATATTTTCAAATACACCTATTTTCAAATGTACCATATTCATCAAATTAAAAATAGTGGTCAAATGTCGTGATAAAGAATGGGAAAAAAAATCTCGAAAGGCTTCACTCGACTTTCCGAGTATTAAGTAATTTAACGGTTGTTTAAATAAGGAAGAGAAAACATTACATAAACAAAAGAGAAAATTATAATAGGGTATTAGGATATTTTTACGCACATAGTATATTGTTTCATTTCACACTATTGCGCTTCAAATAACTTGATATCATAGGACATAATGATAAAAAAATTTACATTGTGTCCCTGTAAAAATGTTTAAATGCTAGATTCACCAAAATCTATAACATTCGTGAAATCGTAACCTATAACATGTATATAAATTTGCAGCTGAATCGAATAAGGCGTTTAGACGCACTTTTAGTAATTTGAGCCATCATGATAAAATATTTTTACTCCCTTCTATATTCAATACAAGAAAGTATTGGATTCGTAAAAATTTTCGACCTCGGGTTTTTGATGGATTTACACGTTTTGAGAGATGTAGAACACGATTTAACGATGTTTAGAAATGTCTGTCTGTCTGTGTATGTGTGACAAAATTTTGTGGCAACTGTATCTCATGTACTACTGCACAGAATTTCATACAAATTGGTATGTAGTTACACATTGACATAAATTAGTGCCTATCAACTTTTGGTAAAAATTGTCGAACAGCTTGCGTTGCCATACCGCTTTTTCTAAATTTTTAACATAGTGGTATAGGACAAAATTTGGTATAAATGTGTTTAAAAAGAATTATTTTTTAATAATCCTTATGAAATTTAAAAGAATTACTTATAATAGAGATAGTCAACTGGGAAGAAAAATTGTGTATGTAGGAGCCTCGCATCCCCCCTGGAGGAAAGTCCCCACTCGAGGGGAGTAAATTTTCATGATGGATATCTTTCAAAAGAGTTCGCCAATACCTTTAAAACGAATGGTTGAACCATCGATTTGCGATAATTTAAAATAAAATTATCGTTTTTTTTTTTCCTTTTTAACCAAAAAAAAAATAAATAAAAGTGTAATATTGAGAATAAAATTGACTTTTTTTTTTTTTTTTTAAATATATTTAGTATTATACTACTTCTCTAATATGGAAATCGTCTGCATTGTCATGGAAGATAATTTTTACTTTTACTTTCTCTTACCCTTACGGTAGAGACTTATGGAAACTATCTTCATTATTTTATGGATTATTAAAAATTAAAGTGTCACACATTAAACATTAAACCTTTTATCGACAAACAATATTTTTTCAAAAATTAGGATGCAGGGAGTATTTTAAAAATATGAAGTTCCGAAATATTCTCGTTTTGGGAGAAAGCTTTTTAAAAGACAAGTTTCAATTTAGCTCTAAAACTTACTCTTCCAGATCGATAATTTTTAATTTTATTCAATTCAACACTTAAAAAAAAATAATAAATTATTGAAATATTAGCATATTTTATTGGTCAATTTTGAGAACTCTAAAACCTCCCCTTAAGATTAACTCTTCAGTTTATAATTTCAGAATTGCAAGAGGCGAATATGTTTAATAAAAAAAATAAAAATAAAGTTGCAATTACAGAAAATATAGCTGTTTTTAAAAAAGTTGAAAATCACTTCTATGTTTTTTTTTTTTTTTTTTTTTTTTTTAACGTGAAAGTGCCGAAGATGTAAATACAATCAATCTTTTAGGTTGATTTCTTTAGAAATCGACCTGTTGCAATCTCTTTGTTTATTTACCTGTACCTGTATAATGAAAATTTTGTCATCACGATAACTTTCGAAATAATAATCCAAATCAAACCAAAATTGGACAGCGAACATATCTTATAAATATCTTGGATGAGTTCGTTAACCAAGTTGCTCCGCCATTTTCTTTTCAAGTGGCGTCCACTTGAAAATTTCAAATACACAGTATAAAAAGCGTATTTAAAACCCGATTTTCTTGCATTTTGATGTATACATAGACCATATAAGGGTCTCAACCAAGTTTAGAAATGAACATCATCTTCCATTTTTAACAAAGTGGCAGAGATCTTAATTTAAGCGTGGCCATTTGAAGTCAGACTACCACTTGAAAATTTATCATCCCGATAACTTTTGAGTTTCTGAATCATTTCGAACCAAAGTTGGACAAGGAATTTATCATAGAAATATCTTGGATAGGCAAGTTATTCCGACATTTCGTTTCCAAGTTGCGGCCACTTGAAATCAGGCTGCCACTTGAAAATGTGCAATCACAATAACTTTTGAAGTACTAAACTGACTCAAACCAAAGTTGGATAGTAAACTTATCATATAAATATCTTGGATGATTTCGCTGAGCAAGTTGCTCAGCCATTTTTTTTTCCAAGTGGCGGCCATTTGAATATTTATCATCCATGATAACTTCTGTAATACTGAATCAATTCCAATCAAATTTGCGCAATGGATTTATCATTCAAATATCTTAGTTAAGTTTGCTGGGCATCTCACTTCGCCCTTTTGTTTCCAGGTGGTGACCACTTGAAATCACAGTGCCACTTAAAAAATTCTTATCAAGATAACTTTCGAAATACTGAATTAATTAACCGACTTCAAAAAAGGAGGAAGGTTCTCAATTCAAACCGTATGTTTTTTTTTTTTTTTTTTTTTGTTAGCTTATAACTTCTGAACGGATGCTCCGATTTTTATACTTTTTGTTTTTTTGAAAAGGTCTTGGTCTGAAATAGATCCCATTGTAATATCTTTACAATCTAAGGAAAATACAGTGTGCCCAAAAAAATCTGTCCCATCTCTTTTAACTGCTAAACGGCTGCAGGTATAGTGATAAAAATGGTATGTAAATATAGCAATGTGGCCATACAGTACAAGGTTAAACCGCTTGCAGCGCCACCTGATGGAAAATAGCGGAGTTAGTGTTCCTATCTCGAAAACGGTTCTAGAGAAAAAAGTGAATTACAAAGTTGAAGAGTATCACCGATTTAGTACAAAAAGATAGTTTAGGCATTCATGCTAGCGTTCCTATCTCGGAAACGGTTCAAGACAGGGGGAAAAGTGAATTATAAAATTGCAGAGTATCATCGATTTAGTACGAAAAGATAGTTTAGACAATGATGCTAAAAATACAATGCTAAAAACATGCATTTGTTTGTTCGCAATTTCTTACACTATTTCTCACACACTTGAGCTACACTGCACACGTTGTAGCGTAGCTGGTGAGATGCTATATAGTTCAAAATATGGTTACTTGATACTTTCTGTTTTGTTGTAAAAGATCTTGGTCTGAAGTAGGTCCCATTGTAATACCTTTACAATCTAAAGAAAATAAAGCGCCATCTGGTGAAAAACAGCGGAATTAGCGCTCCTATCTCAAAAACGGTTCAAGATGGGAGAAAAGTTAATTACGAAGTTGTAGAGCATCGTCGATTTACTACTAAAAGACAGTTTTTAGATATTATTGCTAAAAATAGAACGCTTAAAACGTGCAGTTGTTTGTTCGCAATTTCCTACACTGTGCACACTTGAACTACGTTGCACACTTTGCTGCGTAGCGGATGACACGTATACTCTGTTGTTCAATGTACTGTTACTGTAAGCGATCAAATCTATTAGCGCAAAGTCGTTTGCAAACAACTTTAGAAAGGAGGGTGTTCTTAATCCGAGCTATGTGTTGTTGTTGGCGTTTGTAAGCTTATAAATTCGTAAGAGATGCTCTAATTAACCGACTTCAAAAAAGAGGAGGTTCTCAATTCAAAGCGTGTGTTTTTTTGTTTTTGTTTTTGTTTTTGTTTTTGTTTGTTAGCTCATAACTTCTGAACGGATGATCCGATTTTGATACTTTTTGTTTTATTGTAAAGGTCTTGGTCTTAAATAGGTCCCTTTGTAAGATCTTTACTATCAAAAGAAAATACTGGGTGCCCAAAACAGTCAGTCCCGACTCTTTTAACTGCTGAACAGCTGCAGCTATAGTCATAAAAGTGGCATGTAGGTATAGTAAAGTGGACATGTGCTACGCGATTCGCCTACAGCGCCACCTGGTGGAAAACAGTGGAGTTAGCGTTCCTATGTATATCTTGCATCTCGTCTCAATCCACTGGGCCGATTTGAACCAAACTTGACACAGTCACTGCTTATGACCATAGTTAATGTACTGCGGGTGTTTAAAACTCTAGCGCATGTGCAATGGGAGGGGGTAAGGAAAAACCTTATTTTTGTGTGATTTCTTTAGTATTATTGTAGCTAGAAATTTCAAATTTGATATATAGGTTACTTCTAATGTATATATTCTAAGTTGAGGTTTATAAAAATTCGAAATTAGAAAGGTTGAAATCATTAAAAAGTACGTTATAAAATACGCTTTCGTCGAAATTTTCATGCCTGTAATTTTAACATTTTACTGTGAATACGTTAAAATGACTTAGTATCTTAATATAATTAAATATATTATATATATAATATGTTAGAATTATATCACTTTCATAAAATATCCCAAATGAAGTACTATCGTCTTTGAAAATGACGTAATTTTTTAGAAGTTATTCAATCAAAAAACTGAATTTTAACAGAGAAAACTGCTACGCTTTACTATGATTGTACGGGGCTTTCATTTACTAGCTATAGAATAAGTAGTAAGAAATAGTAATCTTAACTCCAAATTATAATACAACTAGCAGTTCTACCTGTTTTTCGCACAGAGAAAAATTAAAAAGAAAAATTGAAAGTAAAGCTAATTAATTTGACCTTATTTATTTATTATCTCCCAATATCTGAAAGAAACTTCCCTTGAAAGTGCAAGTTTCTTTCAGATAACTTATATACATTTTGTGTGTATATATATTTGTTTAATCTAATGTTTTTGAAATCATGGATGTTCTCATTCTGCCATTCAAGTGCTTCTATAACTTATTTATGATATTTACAAAATTATTTAGTTTAATTATTTAAAATAGTAATAATACTAAAAAGTAATGTTACTAAAGAAAAAATCTGATGATTGAATCTTGAAACCAATGCAGGATCTAAAATTAGTTTTTGTGCTGCATTCCGTAAACTTCCCACTATAAAAGTATATTTCTTAAGCAAGTTTGCATACTTTTAATTTTTCTAAACTGAAAACATGATAATTTTCCATGGCTTCAATCTGAATATTGATGCTGATTTTACTTTATTTTTGATAGTAATACAATGATAACTAATAAGTTATTCTTTTAACTAGTTTCACCGGTGTATGAGGTCCCCAAGGAAACATTGCTCACTTCGTTGAAAGAAGCTATGCGACAAGCTAAAAAGAGAATAGAAGCTGAACAAAAAGTTTTTAGCAACAGTAAGTAATTCAGTTAACATTCATGCCGGCGTTATTCATTATTATTACCATATGTTTATGAATCCTGATTTACAATTTTTAGTAATATTCCAATACATTTCAGTTTTGATTTAAGAAAACTTATACCCTTAAGGGGGAACAATACCTAATCCTGCGGACAACCGTGGCCAATGTTATTCTATGGAAAATGTTGTTTTCACAATTACTCATTACCTAATGTATATTTTTTAATTCTGTTTTTACAGTCAGAAAATTCATAAAGGTTAAACGTATACACATTTTCGAAAAATTTTACACTTTAATTTTGGATTCAAAAATGCGATTTTTCACAAAGTACATTTTTTTTCATTTTCTAGTCGCAAAATGAAATACTAAAAATTTAAAAAATCAATTTTTGGAAAACAAGTACTAATTTAACACTTATGAATTTTCTAAATGTGAAAACAGAATTCAAAAATATTCATTAGGTAATAAGTAATTATGGAAACAAATTTTCCCATAGAATAACATGGGCCACGGATTTCGGCGAGATTAGGTATTACCCGCTCTTAAGCATATTTTATACGTCTTAAAATGATTTCTGTTATAATTAAAATTATATCTTTAATATTTTTTATAGACTAAGACGTATAATTAATTTAAAAAAAAAAAATCTAAAACGAATCTAAAGCATAAATGTAAAAAAAACGTATAATAAACGGCGAAAACTTCTTCAGAAAAGTATTCTCTATGTAAATTTATTAATGATTTCATCATCATCATTATTATTATTGTTGTGTTGTTATATAAATTAGTCAGTCATTTTCGGACTAGAAGGTCGTCGTGAGATCCAAGTTGCTTTCAGCAACGTGTAAATAAATTCAGAAATAGACGGCTTTCCTTATGAACACACCTGCAATAAAAATGTCGGTTCTATAAATAACAGAAAAAAAATGTATATCAGAATAAAAAATAATGCTTAGTGTGGTTACTTGATTAAATTTTCTTTTGTTTATTATACATATTCAAAGGTCGATCCACATTTTAGTTTTTAGGACACATTTTATTTAAAAATAAATATTTTTAAGAATTTATTTTATTTTATTTATATTATTTATTTACTTATTCTGAAAAACAAAATATTTTTGTAAAATTTTAATTTATTTTTGTGGAAAAAAAAAATCGTGAAAACTTTCCATTTAGCAGTAATTCTATAAAACATTTAATATCAAGTTTATAAACCAAATATGAACAGTCATTTGAAAAAATACTTAAAACATAGAATAATATATATATATATGGATTATTTCTTAAAACAGCATTTTGTAAAAAGGCCGTTTTTATGAGTTTAAATTTTGTGAAGGGTCCCATTTTATAAATTTGAATTTTGTGAAGGGGCTCATTTTATAGATAGTTTTGTGAAAGGGTCCATTTTACCAATGTGAATTTTTTGATGAGGCAATTTTATTAAGTGGAATTTTGTAAAAAGAGAATTAAGGAGCTATATTTTTCGCCGGTTATGAAATTTGTTCCTCCGTAGAGACTAAACCTAACAGATTTCAGATATATGAAAATCCCTAGAGAGCAATAAGTTTATACTGAAGTTTCAGTTTAATGATACATAAGATTCACACCGAGATCTTCAAGGAATTAACTTTCACTGAAAAGGATTGAGAAAAATTATTTATTAAAACAATATCACCGTCTGTTTATAAATTTTTACAAAAATATATTTCATTAAATAGATCGCAGAATTCATGCACACTGTAATTCCCCTTCCTTAAATATATATATATATATATATTAAACTACAGCACATTACATGTATTAAGATCCGAACACGCACACACTCACGCACAATTTTTTTTTTCTCAAATTATAATTTAAAAAAGTAATAATCATTCCCTTCCCACCCACCTACGTTCTAAAATTTGTCGTCTAATAAGCTGCTCATGAAAAATAAATTAATCGTTTTTCTTAAATTATTAAAATAAATAAATAAATAAATAAAAATAAAAAATTCAATTGGCAATATGGCAATTTTTTCAAATAAAAATAAATCTTTTTTTTTCTTTATATAGAGCAATTATTCTTTTAATAAATTAATTACTTATTGAAAAATGAAGAGAGATACATTCTGAAATGTTCAAAAATTTGATAATCATAACTATATCACCGTCTATTGTCCAATTTCCAAAAAAAAAAAAAAATTATTTTGTTTATACAGATTACGTTGCTGAATCAATAAATCTCCCTCCTCAGTTACATTGCTAGAAATAAAATAGTATATTGTGGCCGCCACAAGACTTTTTTTTTTATATTTTCCTATACAAATTCACTCAGTACAAATAATTTATTAAAACTATTATTTATAAAAATACCTATCATGATGAATGCAGGCGATTTTCATATTAAAGTAAACTAACACGAAATATACAAAGAAAGACAGTTTTATTTTGTATAAATCACATCTTAAAAATGCGTTTTCAAAATGATTATCTCACATAACAAGTTCCGTACAGTTACATGCTATAGAAGTTGAGATACAACCTTCCCGTTTTCGGGAGAAATTGCAGTATAGTAATGCCACCTATTGGTCGTTATTATATAAGTTGAATCAATAAAATGTCGCATAATGGGGAGCGGTCGGCACCAAAAGTTGATAGGCAGTAATTCATGTTAGGATACAACTAGATAGAAATTTATATGTAATTCTGAGCAATAGTTTCTGAGATACAGTTGAAACAAAATTTTGTTACACACATACAGACGCACAGACAGATATTTTTTAAAAAGGGTCAAATCATGTTCTACACCGCTCAAAACATGTAAATCCATCGATAACTTGAAGTTGAAAATTTTTACGAATCCAATACATTTTTCTACTGAATATAGAAGAAAGTAATAACTAATGAATATGGACATTCCGGCTCGAATATTATGACAAATAAATTTTAACATTTCATTAAACAGAAAACAAGGTATAACGACATACATTAAACAAACGCTGATTTATTATTATTATTATTATTTCGTCAGAAGGACGCTTCGCCGTTCTCCTTTTTTTAGGTTTCTACAAAATAATTTCCAAAACCAAGAGCATTCTTAAAAATGAGTTCTAATTCGTAATTTATTTATTTGAACTTCTACTTATATGCCGCTTAATCAAGCGGCATATAAGTAGAATTTACTTGCATTTTCATCTTCTCCTTATAAATTAACTTTCTCTTTGAGTGTAACACATTTGACTACATTTATGCTCTGAATCAAATGAAGAAGAGAATAAGCAATTCTCTTTGCTTGTTTTATAAAATTTATTTTGCATCTTTGTTTAATGACAGATATTGGTGTAGCCGATTATCGAAGCGCCCAAGCAGTACATCATGTGTTTCTTCGACCAAAAAGACAAGCTATGTTAATTGCTAATAAATCGCTGGTGTTGGAGCTAGCTTCCAGACAGTTTATGCAAGAAACACAAATGTAAGTATTCTACGTAAATATATTCTTCGTAATTATTTGATACATAATTTAACTTTTAGAGAATCGTGGTATTAATTTGGACTGTTACGTATTTGATCGAACTAATTAAAGAGAAATCTATGAAAAATATACTGTATCGAATTGTATCCCATTAAAAAGAACAATCCTTCTATTCGTTTTGTTTCCATTGAATCTTTGTCTCCTTTCTTCGTTTAATTATATTCGTAGGTCTCGAAATTTAATTTCCATCGGAACGCATGGAAACTCAGTTTCATACTTCTTTTATTTTAGTGAATAGGCGGAACGCATGGGAACTCATTAACCCTTTCAGGGGCACTAAGTAAAAATGGTTGAATTTCCTTTTAAATATATATATATCATAAAGTAAACATCCCCTACAAGTCATATTTGATGAAGAAAAAAATTCAGCATGTGGGGATTTTTTTGTGGGTGGTGGCTAGGCATTCTAGCCTCCGTGTCTATCCACCTAAAAGATGCTCCTAAAAATCAAACTAAAATTAATGATCTAAGATAATATGTAAATCTGTTGTATTTAAAAGGTGCATTACAGTATATTTACACTACCAAATACTTTTGAATAAAAAATTATTTTTCATAAAAATATATAAAAGAAACTTCAAAAAATTTTCCCGCAACTTGTCCATTTAAAAAAGTCACAGGCACATCCTGCCTAAAGTTACTGTAGTTCTGCCATCTCTATTTCAATTTTAGAAGTACACATTAACTTTTCATAAAAGTGGATAAAAAAAAGTAGCCACTGCACACCTAGAAAAAATTTCTAAAGTAGGTGGATAGACACTCTAGCCACCGCCCCTGAAAGGGTTAATACACATACTGCAGCTCACACCAAGCTAAATTGAAGTACATGCAACAATATTTCTACAGCATTTTTTAAAAACATAAATTTAGTGGTACACACAAGTATCACATGTATTTAAGTATCTAAGTATCACATGTTTGTGCTTGGTATTGTATTTTTATCTTGTTATTTCCATTTATGTAATATTTTTTGTTTAATAATTCATTTTTTATCGTCAAGTACATCCTTTTATTTGATAATATTCTTGAGTATACTTTTGGTAATTATTTGCTAAAAACCTTCACCATTACAGAAATAACGTTATTTTTTTCAACGTAACGGTTACAAGTATCCCTAATTAAATGATCTTTTTTTTTCTTCGAGGGGAGGGAGGAGGAGTTTCATAGTTATTTCATGAAATTTTATTCTTTTACCATATTTAAATAAAATTAGGCATTTTTCAGCATGTAACGTTCACAGTAGCTATGAATATGTTTTAAATTCTAAATATTTTTTATCATGATCTGTTTCCTAGTTTCTTCGCATTGTTGTGATTAATATATATATATATATACAAATTTCAGCTGCTTGAGGATACTGAAGACATCAATGAGTTCGAGGTGAATTTTGTTAATATTGTTCTGTAATTAGCAAAAAATGTTGCTGTTTGAAAAATGATAGACTTATTAAGAAAATCTTGAAGAGACATAACATCTTATGGAGGAAAGAAGAAAAATGATACATAAGAAGGAAAGTATTACTACAAGGATTAAATTTTCAAAACTATGTAAACCTCTGAGGAAAACGATTGTAGAAGATACCAAGAAATTTAATTGTGAAATCATCCAGCAAACTAATTGAAGAAAATAAAAGTTTGAAGACTGAAAAAAAAAAAGTTTGTCGCTTGGTAGGAAAAGAATTCTAGCTTTGAAGACAAGAACAGGAAATATCACTCGGAATCAAACGTAAATTCCAAAAGAGTCAACAAATTTTTATTCAGATTTGTACAGCTCACCAGAACAACTCAGTGGTTCACCTACTCCATCAAATAAAAACGATGCTATACCAGCAATATTGAAGGAAGGCAAGTTATGGCAATAAAAATTACGGAAAATAAAAAAGCTTCAGGAGAAACAGAGAGCGAAAGAGGAGGAGAAGACAAAATGACTATGCATATTCTAAAAGATGCAGAGAATGAAGTCATTGAAGTTCTTACTGAACTGTTAAACAAATGGATAACATTACGTGATGTTCCAAAGGACTTCAAAAATGCTATCATAATCTTACTTTTTAAGAAAGAAGAAAAAGAAGATATAGAAACTGTCGTTCATCAACCTACTCTCAATCCTGTGTAAAATTCTGATGAAAGTTCTGAGAAATCGCTTACAGAAACAATTTGATTTAGCACAACCTAAAGAACAAGCAGGATTCCGAAGTGGTTTTAGTACCATAGACCATAATTATACAATTAGAAAAATTATTAAAAGAAGTAATGATCCCTCTCAGTGCGGCTTTTGAGGACTATGAAAAAACTTTTGATTCGTATGATCGCTAATAGTTATAGATGCATTAAGGAATACTAATATTAGTTCAGAATAAATTCACCTTATTGAAAACATTTATGAAGAAATAAAAACCAAATTACGATTCCACAAAACGAGTAATGCATTTAGAATCAGAAATTGTATAAGACAAGGGAACACAATTTCACCTAAACTATTCAATGCAGTACTTCAAGAAGGTTTAAAAAACTAAATTAGGACGAGAACGACATAAAAATTGATGGAGAATTAATAAATCATTTGAGATTTTTGGATGACATTGTAATGCTTGCTTCCTCATTTGAGGATTTGCAAGAAATGCTTCAAGAATTAAATGAAGAAAACAAGCTCGCTGGATTGAAAATGAATCTCAGTAAGACAAAAATTATGTCAAATTCCTTAGTTTCTCCACCGAAGATCAATGTTGATATGGATAAATTTGAAATGGTATGCAGTTACACTTATTTCGGACAAATCATTACGATGGATGGAAACATCATGAAGAAATTAACAACCAAATTAAACTTACATGGAGAGCATTCGGAAGAAATAGCTCTATATTCAAAAGCGACTCCCAGTTTCTTTGAAAGGAAAAGTTTTTGTTCAGTATATTTTGCCTGTAATAACTTATGCTTTAGAAACTTGGACATTAATGTATAAAACTATTCAAAAGCTTCAAACTACCCATAGAAGCATGGAGAGATGCATATTAGGATTTACACGAAGAAATAGAAAGCTAAACACATTAATTGGGTAGCAAACCAAAGTTACTGATGTCATTTGTAGAGTTAAGAAGTTAAAACGGAGTTGGGCTGTGCACTTTACAAAAAGAAACGATAATAGATGGATCACCAAAGTCCTATTTGGATACCGAGAGATAAGAAAACACCAAGAAATAGACTGGAGATAATTTCATTGGAGATATGAAATTGTGAAAAAAGCAGAATGGAGAAGAATTGCAGAAAACGAGGTAGATTGGAATTACCTAGGTGAGGCCTTCATGCCTAACCTAAACACAACTTTAATTTTTCGGTACTTCACTCAGTGGAAGATTTATGCGGCACATGAACTGTGAACTATAGTTGTTTTAAAACGACTATAAATAACACAATTTTTCAATTTTTTAAAATTTGAATTCTCACTTTAATGGAATTCATTCAGCAGTATTCGAATATAGTTTTTTTTTTTTTTTAATATTATCAGAATCTTACTTTTCAATTGTATAATTTGTAAATAGTTTTGTAAATATTAATTTTGTTTCGTAAAAATGTTGTAATATTAAACATTTTCTGCATTTATTTGAATGCACAATAACACAAAACATCTATACAAATTTTTTGTGTTTATTTTAAAGCTTGTCTTTTATTATAATGTTTATTCAGATATGACACATTTTAAAATGTGTGTGTTCAATTAAAAAAATTTTTAAACACTATGAGAATCCACCTCAACCTGTCTGGTGTTTTGTCACCAGATAAACTCTACCAAAAGCAACAAAGCCCATTTTCCTCTTTGCTGTGTCAAAAGGAGTCAGCAAGTAGTATTAAATAATCCAATGTTACAAATAATAAAAATTAAAGAAACGTTAACCAATAAATGATTTATTAAATAAAAGCTTTCAAACTATGTTAATTCAAAATTTATTAATAGTATAAAAAAAAAGAAAAACATCTTTTCCCTTTCCAGTATTTTATTTTATTTATTTATTTTCGTAAAAAAAAAAAAAAGAAGAATTATTTCATTCTTCTTCGGAAATAATCTCATTGAAAAGGAAATGATTTAATTTGCTAAATTAAAAGTAAAGATTTTTGGATGCAAGAAATCAAAGATTCTAATTGCATACCTCAACAAACGCCTCATTAATTTATTATGTTTCACATTCAGTTAAGCAAAACCGTTCTTTTTTTTTTTTTTTTTTTTTTTTTTTCGTGTAGTTAAATTTAATTAATTGCACTTTTTCAATTAATGTACTTCTTTTATTGTCTGTACATAATTTATCACATTAAAAGAAAAAAAAAGAATAAAAGAATAAAAGCACAACCTAAAAAAAAACATTCTTTTAAATAGTTACTTTTTCTTTTAACCAATTGGAAAGTGAATATTAATTTATATTTAAACGTCAGAATCTAATAGAAGATTATTATCGATATATTATGGAAATTCAGTACAATTATATATTATTATGATTTTTATTTGTGCATTAAAGTAAGCTGCATAACATTAATAAATTCTTTCCTTCTTACGTATTCCTTGATATCCTGTTTCATATTCCTACTGTACTGTATACATCACACATGTATACATGTACATTTTATTTGCGTCATTTCGAAGTCGGATAAAAGGAATTTCTGCTTAATTCGAACTAAAACTAAAGTCTTAAAATTTTCTATGGCAGAGTAATTTTAAGCATTTTCATTAATTGTTACTCTAGTTAATTTTACTTTTGTAGCACAAGGGTGATTTAGTTCACTTGGTCTCATTGTAAAAACCATTCCTAGTTTGGATACAATTATTTATTTTCAGATAATTATATTTCTTATTTGTTTGCCCAGGGCTTAGTGCGGATTATCACTGAATGTTAAGTTTCCTGGAGGTAGGGAAAATTGTAATCGAATTATCACATCAAACCTCTAACTATAATTTCTTATCAAATTCGTTTAAGCAGTTTCCTAGATGACAAGATTTCAACTAAGACAAGATTTTCCACATATTGATTGATTCCATAGAAAAACTAGTTTTTATAAAATGACTATCGTTACTGAACAAATAGACTATGTTGCTAAATCGTACAGTCGGTAACAAAAGTGTCCGAACACTAGCAAAAATTCATATGTAAAAAAAGTACACTTCATGCGGTTTTGTTAAATAAATCCTTATCGAATCATGTTCTTAGACTGACTAAGAACAGAATTCGACAAGGATTTATTTAACAAAACCGTATGAAGTGTATTTTTTTTACTTCGGAATTTTTGTTAGTGTTCGGACACTTTTGTTACCGACTGTAGACTTCACACAAAAGTACGCTTTTGGAACTGATCTATCTAATATTTAAGGCTTTTAAATTTATTACATAAAAAATGAAAATATGAGTTTTATATCCATTAGAGAAATATTTTTATTTGGAAATTTTACGAAAACTATCGTAATTCTTGCTTGGATGCAAGAAAACTCTTATAAACTTGCATAATCACTTTCCTTAATTATATTACAGAAATATTATAGAAAATAAACTTATTTTATCTTTAATATCATTCAACTATTTGAAACATGGTAGTTTTTATTTCATCCCAGAATTATTTCACAAACTTTTGCTTTTAAAAATTAGCGGAAAAAATCCTTTATTTCTTCTCTTCTAACTTTTATCGTAAATTCTGGTTAAATGAGCAAAATTACGTTGTGCATCAAAGGGTTAAATGCCTTTAAAGGGACTTGGCACCACTGAAGTAGGTTTCCTATAAAAGATTATATTCTTATTGAATATTTTTAAATGGGGCTATATTAGGTTTGTTCGATAAAATATATATTCAGACAGCAATTATTAGGGTTTCTGATACGTTTTTTTTACAGATTTGAAATCTGTTAATCGTGTTTTCTCAGTTTGCATTTTTTCATGAATTTATGATCTCAATAATGCTAAAACTTCTACAGATATTTAAGAAAAGGCTTAATATTTTTTTAGTTGTTTAATAGAACCTATTTAAAATAATTTGGGATGGATTTTTAAATTCTTTAATTTGTTTTTTTTTTGGGAAAAAAAAACTTAAAAGTTCATGCCTGAGTAAAAATTTACAAAAAAAAAAAAAAAAAAAAAAAAAAAAAGTTTTTTGTTATATTTTTATTTTAAAGATTTTTTCTTTTAAAGATATTGCTAAATCCATCACCAATTCTTTTAGGCAGGTTTTATTGAACATCCAAATAAATATTTTTTCTTAAATATCTGTAGAAATTGTAGCATTTTGAATTCATGAAAAAATGCAGATTGAGAAAAATTAAAGTTTTCAAATCTGTAAGAATTATATAAAAACTGTAAGAATTTTTGCCTGAATGTACATTGTATTGAACAAACCTAATAATATACACTGCCTGGCATAGAAAATGCAACACCATAAAAGAGTGGGTAGAATATGATGGAAATTGATACAAAGACAGAGAATACATATCTTGATAAGTAATTTTATTGACAAGGAGATCACTTTAATACAGAGATGGAATACAGGGTGAACAGTAGGAAGTAGAACTGCCTCTCGCGATGATGCAAGCAGCAGCTGTACGAGGTGCTGATTCAATTAGCGTGCGGATTGCGTCCTGAGAAATGGAATCCCATATACTCTCAACCATCGTCCATAGTTCGTCCTCCGAGTGATGTTGAGGCAGAGTAAGCAAACGACGGCCAATCATATCCCACACATTCTCAATGGGTGAGAGATCTGATGACATTGCAGGCCAAGGAAGCAACTGGACATCTTGCAAGGCTTGTCTGCTAATGATTGCCGTATATGGTCGCGCGTTGCTCTGCTGGAAAATACCATTTTTAAGCCTCTGCATGTAGGGTAGCACCACTGGCTGCAGCACCTCATCAACATATCGTCGTGCCGTCAATATCCCTCTGATGCGTACCAGGGGTGACCTGCTGTCGTAACTGTTGGCGCCCCAAACCATTATGCCACGCTGACGAGTAGGATGGCGTTCAACAGTAATGATCGGGTTGGCTCTCTCTCTCCAACGTCTCCATACTCTTGCCTAGCGACTGTCATCAAACAAGTAGAACCGAGCCTCGTCACTGAACACTACACTGTGCCATTCAGTCGTCCAAGTGGCTCGGTCCCGACACGATCTCAATCTTTCACGTCGGTGAGTTAGCGTCAATGGCAGTGTTCTCATAGGCCGACTTGTGCGCAAGCCGCTTTCAGCCAATCGTCGTGAAATCGTTCTCGTAGATATTGGAATATCCAAAGCTCCCTGCACGTTCTGCAAAATGCCGAGAGTAGGTGATTGAGAGGCCGTCACCGCCTCCCTTCGGATGGGTCAATCTGTGCGTTCTGTTGTACGCCTAATTGGACCTGGTCTTTCGCGGGGATTCACATTTCCTTCTTCGAGCCATCTGGTTCAAATTCTGTACGCAGTGGAGGCATCAACGTGCGTTTCAACAGCGATACGACGGTAAGACCAACCAGCCCGACGCAAGCCTACAATTTGATTCCTCGTGAAATCGCCCGATTGCCGGAACTGCCTTCGGTGTCGTCTCCCCGGTTCTGGAAAAAGAAACTTCTCGAACTTCTGGATTCTTCAGGCAACAGAGAGAAGCGACTGTTGGTTCACCCACCGTTTCCTTCCCTTTAGTCTCGTGCTATAATCACGTGATCAACTTGCATGTCAGATCATCTGCAAAAGTTGCTCAGCTGCGCATTCTTCGAAATTGGCATATTTATACGACTGAATCTTCATGGTGTTGAATTTTCTATGTTGGACAGTGTAGTTCAATTTATCAGTGTTAAATGGTAACATAAGCTTTTATATGAATTCTAATTCAATGGTGCCAAATCAAAGGTGCCAGGTCCCCTTAATTAGGAATTAAATAAAAAATATTTATTTTTAAAACTGTTAAGCAACAAAATGAGAATTTTAGAAGAAATGCAGAAATCCATCGTTAAGAAAAATTCAAACAAGTAGTAAATTGAGAATAATGTAATTTCAATGTTTATAAATGAAGCCCTTCCCTTGATGCAAAACGGAAAAAATAACCAGAAAATTATAAACAGTAGAGCAATATGTGTGTTCAAAATTGCTGCTGGAACTCTTTTTATTTTATTTTATTTTATTTTTTAAAGATTTACCCTAATATCTTTTTATTATCATTTATAAGATTTAAATTTATACCAAACATTCATTAAATAAAAGTTTGTGCAAATATCAAAAGAAATTTATCCAGTAATACACTTCGAATGCATAATAAAGGAACAAAACTTCATATTGCAGAAGATTCTGCCTTTCTCTAAATACTACTTAAAATTTTCAATATAAGACTTGGAGAAAACACATTTATCTTTAAGACAATGAATTCTACGGTATAGCAGTATAAACTTTATCTCATCAAATATGAAGTTGAAAAATAAAATAATAAAAAAAGTACAAAAGTTTGATAATAGATTATATTTCAATCTCATTTCCATTTCTTTTTAACCTTTAGATAATGTTCCAGTTACAGACTGAAATCCAATTCTCATTTAATTCGATAAATAGTTGACATTTCTCGTTAAACTGCAAAAGTTAACTCGTGTTTGCGAACGTATCTTTTGAAATGTAATTTTAGAGATAATCTAGATGAGAAATAATAATATTATAGTTTTAAAAAATTAAAAAACGCGCTTTTATAGAAATGTGAACTAAAAAGCACAAAATATCTATCTTAGTATTAAAATGCAGGGTAATAGAAAATCGTGTGAGTGACACACCATAATATTTACATGCATTTAAATCTTAAATTAAAATAATTTAGAATTAAACAAAAACCATTTTTAAAAAATCTCCCCTGACTGGGCTCGAACACTAGACCTTTAGGTTCGTAGCGCGGAGCTTTACCTCACAGCCACGGCGTTCACGTAGGGAAAGTCTTTTTTTACAATATAGATTTTTTGTTTGCTCCCAGAGCGGTTACAAACATACATACAGGTGAAGCTAATAAAAGCGTGTTAAAAATGGAATTAAAAAGCCCTTTTACACAGGTTCTCTTTTTTTTACTTTTCTAAATTTTAGAATGTAACAAGTATTTAACGATTACGTAATTTAGTATGTAACGATTTTGACAATTTAGACATTTTTTTTTCATTTGTGTTCTTTGGGTACGAAGGGATTTCTATATACTTTAAGAATTATTCCAATAATGTTCTTTTACCATTCAATTCACAAGAAAGCATTTTTACTTCGTTGTTTCTTTGCAAATAACAGAGAAAAATATTTAAGCTTTAATAAGGAAAAGAAAGAATAGATATGTATTAACGTATCCGTTGTTGATATATTTGGATTTTACAATGCTAGAGAACTTAATCTCGAAAATTTGTTTGGAAGTTATCGTCAACAGTAAGGCAGAAAAATCATCAGGATAGGATTTTACTCACATGAAGAGTTAGAAAACATAGAGATGGATTTGGAGCATAGAACTATTTTTGAAAAAGCAGGGGGCGGGAAATCATGTTTATTCCACAGTTAACAACGCTTTTTCCTGAAGGAAAAAAATTTTAAACTTCTGGTAGTTTTCAAAAAGTTTCAAAGAAGCAAAATCATTATGATTATTATTTTAATGATTTTCAATTTCAGAAGTGTTTGATTATCTCGGGTTATTAAGTTACTCGAAACATTAGAGAAAAAATAAAAATGTTTCCTATAAAGATGTATTTGACATCATTTAAATTTTTCCAAACGATACTTAAGTAGAACGTACTTATTTTGAAATTATGAGACAGCAAAAAGGTGATTTTAAAAGAAAGAAAATTTTGGGCACAAAAATTAATCAGATAAATATAAAACCTTCGCCTGAAACTCAATGCCAGGAAAATTTCAACAATAATAATTAATATTATTACTATTAAAAAAAAAAGATTCAAACAATTTCTTGAACAAAATGTCAGGTCTAATGAATATACAAATGCGAGAATATGCCCCGTTAAAAAAAAAAAAATAAATAAATAAATAAAAAATAAAAAATCTAGTCTTTTACGCATACTAATTTTACTTACCCTGCATTTTAGTACTAAAAAAGTAGAAGGCAGATTAAATCGTAAGATAATAAAATTCAATCTACTTTAAAAATAATCTGAAATAGATTTAGGAACAGTTTCATTTGACGTATAATTATGTAGGGGGGGGGGGACTGCCGCCCCCTCAAACCCCGTTCAGTTACAGTACCTACATTAATTTTAAAAAAATATTCAAGGTTGTTATTAATTTGTCTTCAAACTTGCCAATGTTGCTCAAATTTTTTAAGTGGAAAACTATTACAAACTTTAAAATACCAAATTTGAATTTCCTGCAGCTATTTGTTTTTAAGTTATACTGATTACAAATATTATATACAGATCAACGGTTAAGAATTGGATTTTTATATTCAAGGTAACTCGAAACGGGATATTATAAAAAAAAAAAAAAAAAAAAAAAAAAAACAGAGTTAAAGTGTAAAACTTCAAAAAATTCTTTGTTTACAGTACGGGTATGAAAAATTAATTTTCCTTCCCCAGAAATGATCGTCGACATAGTAAAATATATCAGAGCACTTCCATCAATTACATTCAATTAGCCCTGTATATTTTCTACAAACTATATGCACATCACGTTGCGTAAATAAATTTAGCCTTATAGCCATATCACACGTGAGCATATATACTCAACACAACATTATACGCAACATGTTCACTATGCTGAACGAACAAGAAACCGGTCAGCTGTCCGTAGGGTTCCCCCGAATTGATAGCGTGATGTATTCTCTCCTCTAAAGGTATTCCAGGGAAAAATCCTGTTTATTCCTCCTATTGGTCAATTTTGATCAGCACGTTCAACATACTCAGCTTTTTCTAAACGGTTTCGTAAAAGTTGATCATTCGAAAACTTGCTGTCCTTTAACAAAATCAGGCTGAGTATGTTGGGTATAATGCTGTGTTTAGTAAAATGCTGAACGAAAGTCTCTCGTGTGATATAGCCATTATATGAAAAATACCTAACGCAAAATGAAATAGGAATTTCGAAGTATAGCCCCAAAATATCCAAATATTTTAGGTAGCCCTGTAAAAAAAATGATGAATGATATCCATACCATAATCTACACAAAACATGTTTTTAAGCATATAATAAAAAATACGTTCATTTAATTTTGTTTAGGGCAGCCTACAGATGTTATACTGGGCTTACCCAAAACTTCCTTATAGACGTAATGTATTACAATTCTCTTGAATGGCCCTGAACCATTTGCTTGATCTCAATGAAAACTTTTGTGTAGCATCACTATATGATACATATATAGAATACCGGTTTTGGACTTCCTGCAACTATTTGTTCCTGAGATATGCTGATAACAGACACACGCAGAGACCAACCGCTAAAAACATTATTTTCGTATTCAAAGAAACTCAAAGCATGTAAATGTAACAAAAACTCAGTTTCGAAAATTTTACTCAAAAATAATACTTTCTCTACCATATATATGTGTAAGAGAAAGTAAAAAAACCTACTTTTGTTTTCTTTAATAGATATATAATTCTGTACAAAACAGAATTTAAGTTAGTACGACAGGACTTTTTTGTAAATCTATTCTTCCATGTAAAGTTATGCTGTAACTGTGTTTCGTAGAGATTTTTGTTTTTAGAACCCTCTTGGTGGCTTTTAAATTTTGTTGTCATTTTGGCAAAGAATTAAAATGGCAATCGATCATGGCCAAAAAAAAAAAAAAAAAAAAAAAAAGTATTGCCCCACCATTTAAATAAAAAAAGAATGTTACTTTTAATTTTCTTTTCCTTTTTTTCTTTTTCTTTTTTTTCTTTTCTTTTTTTTTTTTTTTTTTTTTTTACATAAAAATTAATGTATTTTTTTTTTATGTCTGGAAATTTTTTGGGTGAGTTATCCAATTGAACTAAAAAATATGGAGTTAACTATGTTTTGTTCTGATTAATAAATGTACCTATTTTCGTAGCGACTGATTGGCAGTTTGTACAGCGAATTGAAACATGACATTATATATATATGCTTGATCCAAGGTAGGCTGCTGCAAATTTCCACGACGCTAAAATCACTGAATTAAAACAATAGTTCTGTTCTGCTGCTACTACTACTAATAATAATAAATTAAGTTGGTTGGTTGGTTGGTTGTAGGATTTAAGGCCGATTGACTCCTGATGTGTCCTAGGCCTAGAGGGGGAATGCCCCCCGTGGGGGTGCCTCCGTTCAATGCCCTCCGTTCAATATGTCACCTTGTAGTTTAGTGAGCATTCTTGAAAAAATAAATTTAAATATTTTATTTCAGTAAGTAAACTTAGGGCTTTAATTTTATATCTATAAAAAAAATATTTATTTATTTTTTATTTTTTTTTCTTCAAAAAACTGCTTACCAAGCTATAAAGCGACATATTCAAAGAATAATATTAAAAACAGAATTCTAAACATTTTATTTTTGAATGAGATATCGTTATAATACGAAGCAAAAAAACTCCCACAGGATTACATGGGGAAGGTGTGTTGGTGTTTGGGAATAAGGCCGCCCTAGGCCTGAGGGGCAGTGCCTTCCGTGGAGGTCTTTCTAAGGGGTCCTAGCCCGTATTTACGCGAGTTTCGGAGGAAACCACGGAAAACTCCGAACGGCTAGGTCGATGAGCGCGACCTGGGATCGAACCCGGCACCTCCCATCTACCAGCTTTGAGCGCAGAACCGCTCGGCCGCTGGTGGGCCCAATAATAAATTAAGAAAAAGGAATTTGAGTGCTTATAATGGAGAGCATTTCTTTGATGCAAACTGCATAAAAAAAGAGCAAGAAAATGATAAATAGTAGCAGCAATATGTGCGCTTCAACCAAAACTGCTGCTGATCCTTTTTTATTAAAATAACCTTTAAAGACTTATCTTTATCTCTTCGTTTGCTCCTTTATATTCGGATCTCATATATCACACATTCATTTAATGAAAGTTTGTTCAGGTATCTAAAGAAATTTATTCAACAATACACTTAAAAGAAATAATAAAGGGACGAAACTTCATGTCGTCGAAGATTCTGGCTTTATTTAAATACTATTTAAAATAAGTATATTGCAGAAGATCCATTTATCTTTAAAAGAATAAGTTCTATGAAATAGCCGTATAAGACTTATCCCATTAAATTTAAAGAAGAAAAATAAAATAAATACATAGAAAAGAGAGAGAGAAGTACATAGTTTTGATAATACATTCCGTTTCAGTCTCATTTCCATTTCCTTTTAATCTTTAGATAATATGTTCCAGCGACAGACTCAAATGCAATTCTAATATAATTCGATAAATAGTCGACATTTCTCGTTAAACTTCAAAAGTTAAATCGTGTTTGCGAACGTATCTTTTGAAATGTAATTTAAGAGATAATGTATGTGAAAAATGGAAATGAAATTGAAAAGCCCTTTTAAATAGATTACCTTTTACTCTTTTAAATTTTAGAATGTAACAAGTATTTAACGATTATCTAAGAATAATAATTTAGCCGTTTGTCCAAAGTAAGAAATAAATTCTTTCATTATGTCTTTAAGGAAAAGAAATTTTTCATTTCTTCTTTTTTAGACAAGAAGAAATTTCTATACACATTAAAAATTATTTCAAGAATGTTCTTTTTAACACTTTCCAACAAAGTTTAAATGTGTTTGTGACTTCGGTTTGTCTGCCTGTCTTCACTCTAACTCCAGTAAGTGTTAATGGAGTTCCGTGAAACTGATATTTGTTACTCAAATTTATTATTGGATGTCTTCTAATGAGAACGGAGTAAATATCACCAGATACTTTGTGTACAGGGACACCTGAAATAATTCCAAAACATTGTGTTCTATAAGAGATATTTCTATAAGCCATATTTAAACCATATTTAAAAAACTTTATTTTGCACAAATCATAATGAAATTGACACTTATTATTCATATGCACATTTAAAAAGAAATAAAATATAGTGTTATCAGCATTAAGATTTACAGGGCCACACAAAAATATTCAGATACATGTCGGATTCCCTCTTATTTCCTTTCCATGTAATCCTATGGGATTTTTCTTGCTTCGTATTATGAGTAAATCTCAGTTTTTCGAATGCTGATTTTTGAATTCCACTCTTTGAACATGTCGCCTTTTTCCTTAAGGAGCATTTTTTTTTTAATTATAAATTTAAATATTTTATTAACACGCTTTTATTAGATTCACCTGTATGTATGTTTGTTTGTATGTTTGTAACCGCTCTAGGAGCAAACAAAAATCTATATTGTAAAAAAAAAAAGAATTTTTCTATGTGAGCGCTGTAATCGTGAGGTGAAGCACCGCGCTACGAACCTAATGGTCTAGAGTTCGATCCTAGTCAGGGGAGATTTTTTAAAAATGGTTTTTGTTTAATTCTAAATTATTTTAATTAAAGATTTAAATGTATGAAAATATTATGGTGTGTCACTCACACGATTTTCTCTTACCCTGCATTTTAATACTAAGATAGATATTTTGTGCTTTTTAGTTCACATTTCTATAAAAGTGTGTTCTTTAATTTTTTAAAACTATAATATTATTTCACTAAACACACCTGAAGCTCTAATTTTCAATCTTGAAAACAAATTAGTTAAATTTATATTTTTAAAAGTTGCTTCTTAAGATAAAAGATGGCATGTTCAAAAAATGGAATTCAAAAACTAGAATTTGAAAATTTTTATTTTTGAATGAGGTATCCTCATGGTACGAAGCAACAAAATTCCCATTGAATTACATGGGAAGGAAGAAAGATGTGCAATATGCAGCATTTTTGTTTTTATAAAGCGTTTTTTTTTTTTCTTCCCTTTATAACAATGTTTAAAAGTGATTGGGGTTTGAATAAGTCTATTTGTCTGTCTTTCTGTCCCTATATCTCAGTGTGCGTCTCAAACATTTGTAAATACTTTCAGAACTTCTTCAAAATGATATATGCTATTTAATTTCACTATGACATGTTCCCTATTTAAAATAATATAAACAACACAACTAGTTTGTGTACAAGGACACCGAAAAGAAGGCTGACGTATTGCGTTCTGTGAGTGGCATTTTTATAAATCATATTCAGTTAATTTTTTACATCACAAATCACATAGTAAAATTGACATTTATTATTCAGATGCTAAAAAAGATATACTATAGAATATGATATGTTGTTAAGGTTTACAGGGTTACACTTAAATATTCAGATACATTAAGGGCTATAGTTGAAGATTTTACTTCCTTTTGCAGGCGTTTTTAACACTTTCCGACAATGTTTAAAGTGATTACGAATTTAATTAAACTATATGCCTGTTTTTTTGTTATTCTGTCTGTCCGTTATATGTTCAAGTAAACAGCATACACTGAAGATTAAATGATGAAATGAGTAGGTATAGTTCGGAAGTGATAATAGTCTATGCAAACCGCATGATTTTCCGTTCTTATTTATTTAATTCATAAGAAAAACATTTTTTTTCTTTGTGTGTGTGTGTGTGTGTTTTTTTTTTTTTTTTCGGATAATAAAGAAAAATATATAAAATCCATTGAAGCAAAGGAAAGATATGTTAACGCGTCTCTTGTTCATGTATTTTGTTTTTACAGAATAATGCTGGAGAACTTAATCTCGAGGATTCGTTGGTGAGTTATATTATCATAAACAATAAGGTAGAAGGAAAGAAATATATCAGGATAGGGTTTTATTCCCACAAAGAATTACCAGTGAGAGATTTGACGCATAGAATCTGTTTTTTCTTCTTTCTCAAAGGAAAAAATTACCAAATTTATGAGAATTTTCAAAAAAAGATTCAAACAAGGAAATTTTTTTTTAAATATTTTGCAAGAAAGTTGAAAAGTATTTATGACATCGTTTGTCGGCCTGTCTGCCCATCTGTCCACGATCTAGATTCCGTAAATATTTATAGCAATCCTTTAAGCTTATAGGTTATTCAAATTCATTATGTAACTTTTAATATTGAAAATGGTGTAAACAGCTCCAGTTGTTTATGTGCAGAGACACTCAAAGCATTGCGTTTTATAAGAGGTATATCTATAAATTATATTTTAATGCCTTTGTTCTACATAATGGATAATTGACATTTTTTATTCATATGCACAGAAAAACATGTTTTCTATCGAACATCACTGGGGAAAAAAATATACCTCCTTCATCTAGAATGAATAAGTGGTCATTTTCTAAATTCTTTAACTAGAAATATAGATTTCCGAGCTGCGCATAAGGCACACCAATAAACTGGAATAGACGAAATGATCGAGAATTTCTAGTCTACACATTTTTAGATGGTGAAACAATATTCTGAATATTCTGAATCTTTTATATTGCGAGAAATTCTCGCTTGATTTTCAGGAATTGGGTAATAAACTAGGATTATAGTTGCTGAATCTCGCCTCTTGTATTCGCATTTATTTGCAGAGATTTTTAAATAACTTTACCCTCTAGAATATAGGCAAACGCTCTAGAATTCTAATAGGGGTTTCTAGAACTCGTTTTCATAGGGGACTAGAATTTATATGGATGACATGGAACTATTTTTTCTAGAGCCACAATTTAGATTCTAGATGATGTCAGTTACAGATTTTTTTATCAGTGATGGAATGATTAGCATTAAAGTTTACAAGGCCACACAAAAACATTCAGATTCATTATAGTGACTATATAATTGAAAATTGCTATAATTGCGTTTTCAGTTGCGTTAAGCGTTTTTAATACTTTCCAACAATGTTTAAGAATGATTATGATTTTGATTAATTTATCCATCTATCTGTCCGTTTGTCCGCCTATCCACGCTTCCAATTTCTTTAAAATTTGTAGAACACTTTGAAACTGATATATGTTATTTAAATTCACTATTACGTGTTTTTAGTGAAAATGGTATACATAGATTTATTTAACGTATATTTTTAATTTTTCGTACTACACACAACATAATGAAATTAATATGCATTATTCAGATGCATAAAACTTTTTTATCAGTAGAATAAAGAATTATTAACATAATTCATTGTTTTACAGAACCCTACAAAGTTATTCATATTCGTTATGCAAGGTAAATAAAAATTGCTTAGTGTAAATTTTTGGTGATAGGAGTATTTTTCCAGTGACCTATTTGGTAAGTAAATACGTTTTTGACGACATATACGACCGCAAAAATGAAGTCTTTTAATACTTTTGTTTTAGAAAAGAAAAACTACAACGATACTTGAAAAAGACTTTCCATCATAGTTAAAAATAACACACACACACACACACACACACACACACACACACACACACACACACACACATATATATATATATATATATATATATATATAATGTGGTGTAATTCGGCTTTGTGTTATGTTACTTTTTTTGGCAAATGCATACAATACCACATATATTACACCTATTTGATTACAATATTCAATTAAAGCCCCTGAATACGTATTAATGTTGTAAGCCTTCATCATAAGGATTCTCATTTTTTCAAAAAAAACCTTTTCTTTATTCCTATTATAAGTGTAACACTTCATTTTTTCTTATGTAACGTTTGTAAAGCTTTTTATAATGAAGATAGATATAGACTATAGAAAAGCCCCGGTTCGGGAACGAACCGAATTCTGAATGTGGGTAATTTTTTAAAATCGTACTCGAAATGTACAAAACTCGGCCAGATGCTGCTTCCGTGCCAATAGATCAAGTTTTGTTAATGCAATCATTTTTTAATCCAGGAAATCAACGAAGGTAGTGAATCAACGAAGGCTTTGCCCGCTTCGCTGGTCAGTATATTTAAAGGAAATTTTTTCGATATCGCTTCATATATATACAAAAAAATAATAATAATAATAAATTAATTAAATAATTAATCATGAAACTGCTTTAAAGCCCGCTTTGGTTATAATCGCATTAAAGTGATATCACTTACAAAAATATTTCCTTTGAACCAGCTTTCAAAATTGGAGGTAAGTTAGCTAAATTAGAATAATATTTCTTATGTATAAGAACATTCATGATATAGATTTTTTATGCATGTGTCGAAATAAGTTACAAAAAATAAAAGTGACTAGACCAGGATTCGAACCTGGGACATTTGGTTGGACACCCTAAACCTGATCTAACTAATTTATCCCAAGTACCTAGATTTTTATCACAAGGTTCCAGGTTTGGATCCTGGATGATAATTTTTCGTTCCTGTAAAAATTAATTGGTCATTCCATTTCCATCTACAATATAAAGGTTTTAAGGTTTTATCGTAATTATTCATTGCTATTTAACATTAATAGAGTTAAAATAAATAAACTAAACATTCATTCGTAGAAATGTGCCTCATTCCAACCAAGAACATGTGCGAGAACTAAAAATAAAAATATCCAAATGTCATATGAGCATGTTGGTTTGATATCGACTAAGAAGCTCAGTTGGTAAAACTCTGGGACGTAAACCTTCAGGTGTCAGGTTCGAATTTGGCCTGTTCACTTTTATCCTTGTAAAAATTAATTCGGCCAACTTATCAAAGATCTGTAAATTAGCTTAATCTAAATAAAATGCAGCATTCCCATTGGGGAAAATTAAGTGTTACTATTGAACTTATTTTTAATTATTTTACGCAGAAGGGATCACGAGAGAAAGCCAAGTGACCAAGAAATTTCTGCCATGATGTTAGCTTTGTCTACTCAAGATGTAGAGGATTATTTACTTCAAGAGATGAGACCGCAATCGGAACACCATAAACTCGATGGAAGATGTAAACCGGAAGAGGAAATAAATACTCTGCCCTGTGACCACACTACACCCTATAGGTAACAAGAAGCTTTTTTTTTTTTTTTTTTTTTTTTTTCTGTTTTCTTTTCCAATTACCGTAAAACAGGGTTTTTTGAGCCCAAAACGATAAAATGTTTAAAAATTACATCTTGCATTGGTTTATTAAAATAATGAACATACTAGCTGGTAGTTTGTTTGCAAAGGATACGAACTACATCCACTACTTCACTAAACCAGTATCAGGAGCGTGGCTCTAATCATTTTATCGTTTTGGATTCAAGTAATACCCAGGATTCAAGTAATCCTGTTTTACGGTACTACAAAGTATTTTTTTTTTTTATTATATTATACAGATCAAAACATATGAGCTATTTTATTAAAAATAATCAAACCATCTTATTCACAAGTCACTTGTAATATCAAATTGTAACAAAGGTAATATTACACTCATGAAAACGCCTTTTTTCTTCTCTGTATAAAGAAAGTAATTATTGTGATCACGGAAAACGAAACATATGTCATATTTCACAAAATTGAAAATGGTTAGCCGTAAAATGTTGGAATTTTATATGTGAAACGTTGTGACATGGAGTTGTGCATCACTTTTTTTTTTTTTTTTTTTTTTTTTTTTTTTTTTTTGGCAACTACTGCTACTATTTTAAATATATCCGCAATTTGATTAATTTTTTCGAAACGTCTATATATACATATAAATGTATAACTGTGTGTTACACAACTAAAAAAAAATTAGTAGTATATTATTGAAATTTTATATTTGGGATAGTTGTAACCTTTAACTGTTCACGTCGTTTTTCGTTTGCTATATGGCCTCCTGCTTTGGAGATATCTACGATGTAATTAGTTTTTTGTGACGTCTGTATTCGGGTATAAATCATAAATGTATATGTGTGTGTGACGCATAACTCAAGAAGAGGGTCGTAGAATGCTGAAATTTTGTATTTGGGAGCAGTTTAAATCTTTAGTTAATAAAAAGTTAAGACAAATCTGAGCCATAACATTTGAAAATAATATATAAAAAATAGACCTAACGGACTTGAAAAAAAAAAAAAAAAAAAAAAAAAAAACTGGTGTTGCTTGGGCGGCGTTATTTGGTGAAAGTCCTTTTTTGAGGTTAATGTTTTTGCTAAACTTTTAGATCATTTTTGATCTACTCTTTGGTCTAATAAGACCTCTACTTATCTTCTTCTAAATTTGTGTCCACCCTGTGCCCTTTGAATTAATTGGCTAATTATTTTATTATTAACTGATCATCTAAAAATATTGCATTTTCTGATATGAAAAAGAAATCTTATGCATCTAATTCTACGAGTAATGATTTATCCTAAGTTTTACGAGAATGATTTTGAATTGTATGATTATGTACTGGTAATAGACAATAAATAATGGATGCTAGCTTTCGACGTACCTGAGTTTTTTTTTTTTTTTTTTTTTTTTTTTTCGTACCACAACCCTTCTTGTTTATCTTCACGGCTGTTATACGAAATATATATACAGAATTATTTATTTTGCTTATATTGTCGTGAGATTTAGTGATCCACTTTAAAAAAAGTTTTCTCACCAATTATAGGTATTTTGTTTTCTTTTTATCACTAAAGAAGATCTTTTAGCCGCACCATAAATCATTTTCATCACACCAGATCCCCTTCCACCTTTTTTTTTCTTCTTCTTCTTTTTCTTCTTTTCGTTAATATCTGACTTCTTAATTAGAAATTAATTAGAAATTAAAGTTTAATATTTTAATATTCTATTTAAAATGAATATGTATAATTTAATAAGTCATATGGTCACCACGTTAGGTTTATTTCTGTTAATGTACGAGTAAATACAACAGAGAACATGAACATATTTAAAGTTGTAGCAATTAACCTTTTTTACCTGATGGTAGCCCGAAATGAGAAGTTATTATTACAATTTATCAGATAAATCACTCGTAAAAAATATGTAATTTATGCATTTTCTCTATAACTACGTGCACATACAAATGTTAAAGTATGAAGATATCAATAACTACAGTTAATATGAGCAAATAAGAGTAAGTTATATGCATTATAACTTACTTATTAAACTTTCTAAAATTTATTTTTCTTTTCCTCTTTAAATGATGTGTTTATTTTATTTTAAATATATTGATTTTAAACCATAGATATAGTAAATTATATAGATCTATCATCCCCATGTTATCGCGCAAAGATTTTTTATGCCGGAAAAAAAGCTTTGGAATCCGCGATTAAGTGGTATTGGGGAAAAAAAAAATGAATTTGAAACTATATTTGGAATTTTTCATTCACCTTTAGTAAATAAATTATTCATAAATTTTATTTGCTAAAATATTCGTGGGTATATTCCCGTGTGTATTCATTCGAGGAAAGACGGCCATATTTTGGTAAAATCGTCGTCTTTTCCCAAGTGAAAAGGAATCACTTTTTTCTCCCCAATGATCAATCTATATATTATTACTGTATCAATGTTTTAAACTGGAGATCCTTCATTTTTTAATCATGAATATAAATCAGAAAATACTTTTTACAGACATTAAATATTCGCAATTATTTCATAAAAAGGTAATTTTATTCCTTTCAAATTAATGAGGACTATTCACTTTTCAGAACAGCATCTGGCTGGTGTAATAATCTCCAAAATCCAACATGGGGAAAATCTTTAGTCATTCTTCAAAGATTATTGCCACCTCGATATCAGGATGGTATGTATTTCATATAACACATCAATGGACCTTTTACTTTGGTATAAATATTTACGTTATTATTTAAGTTACACCAAGAGTTTTGCGCAAAATCAGGCGAAATATTCCGATGCAATGTCAATTAGATATTGCATATATGAGAATATCTCATTGGTATTGTACCAGAATACATTTAGATACAATATCATAACATATTGTATTAGAATACATTGTATCAAAAATGAACAAATAAAATTTGGCTTTTTGGCCTCAGAGTCACTGTTTCAATTAACAGTTTCAGACTCTTGAATAGTTTATTTATTTATTTATTTATTTATTTATTTATTTTTTAATCTTTTAAAGATTTATTCTAAGTATGACTGGCCTTGTGGATGATGAGATATTTTTTATTATTATTTGAAACTTGGATTTTACATTTTCACCTTCCTTTGTAAAGGTAAATTTTTGACTTATTTGTCAAAATATTCGTTCAAGGATACATTCAAACCGAGACTTACTTTTATATTTTGCCAATAAATACAATTTTAAAAACTCTACGTTAATTTATTTTTCTATTTAGTACTATTTATAAATAACAAATATATATATATATTTATATTTATATATATATTTTTTAAATAAGGTCATTTATCTATATATATTTATAAATTAGTGAAAATGTGTTTTTATTATAATTATTATTATTAATAATTTTAACTTCATCTTTATATTTTTTCGTTACTTTGTAAAGTTAAGTTTTAAAGCAATTTTATTTAAAATATTTCTTCTGAAATCCATTGCAGTTGTGTCTGGGTTTTGATTTCGATAATTCATTGTAGAATACTCCCCATTTCAAACAAATATAACGGATTTATTATTATTATTATTAAATAATCATAAGATTAAAAAAAAAACTTTTTATATACCATGTTTTTAAATTTTCTGATGAAACATTAATAAAATACGCGAGGATAAAAAATAATATTTAAGCACGCGGATTGAGAGTTCAGTGAAATAATAATAATAGTGAAAAAAAAAAATTAATGAAATATTACTCCTTTTAGAACAACGTATATTGGCATCGTGAACTACATTAGCACTTACCAATGTGTATAAAATTTTTAAAGTGATAATGATGTCAATTTTTGTGAGATACATAATTTAACTTTTTATAATTTTTTTTTAACTTTCACGTTGAATTAAACGTATTTATTTTTACGTCAAAAGAAAATAAACTCGTAATTTTTATTTATTTATTTATTTATTTATTTATTCTTTTTTTTTTGGGGGGGGGGGGGGCAACAATTAAATTATAGCTAATATTTTAATGGCTATTTTATTGCTATTAAGAGCTTATTATTTTTATATTTTAATTAATTTAAAGAAAACTATTCGAAAATTCGAAAATCTGACTTCGAAGTATTGTGTTGTCACCGGGTTCTGGGCTACTGTGAAAGTTTCAAATTGTCCAGCTAGTAGGGAAGTTAATTAAAAATAAATTGCAAGATTTGTACCGGACAAACAGACAAACAAATAAACAAGAATCGAAGTTAATGAAAACATGGTAAAATAACATTCACCTCATGAATCACAATGCATCATGAGAGGCTTACAAATGCAAACAAAAAAATCAAAGTCATAATTATATACATTCAAATATCTATGGGAAAAAAAAAACAGATAAGCAATAAACATTATAAATCTGTAACCTTAATCAATACTTAAAAGAATAGGTGTTTTAGAAAACGGAACAAAAATTATTTTCTATAATACTTACAATAATCTTAATTTTCTCTATTCAGTTTTAAGTATTTGGAAATTTATTTATGTGAAATAACCAAAAGGTAATAACTTGATTAATTATTAAATTAATACCTTTTTATTACCTTCTTTTATCACTTGTAAGACACGTAGACACCATTTGTAGCAAACAAGCAGGTTACGTTTAACTGTGTCGTGGCAGAGTGGTTTAAAATCATTTTAACCTCAAAGCTCTGAAATATTTATATTTATATATATATATATATATATAAATGTGTTAATTGTTTTGGTATATATACTGTCAAAATGAAACAATCATTAATTATTCTTTTTCTTTTATTTTTAGGCGTCAGTGCTGCTAGAAGTTTAGGCAAATCTGGCCATCCGTTGCCTTCACCCCGACTCATCTCTTCTACAGTACATTACGACACGGAATCACCTCATGAGCGCTACAGTCTCGCTTTGATGCAGTGGGGTCAATTTATTGACCACGATATAACACTAACGCCTATGCATGAAGGTTTGTTATCAAATTTTTCTTCCTCGGTGTGACCAAATTTTAACATAACGCAATAGTTGTATAGCTAATTTTGCTACAATGGGGATAGATAATTGATCATAATATAATGATAAATACTTGATGGTTTAAAAGTAAATTTTCTTTTCTTACTATGATCTAATTTCCGTAAGATATGATAATTATGACGACATAGACAATTTTCATCTAGCCAGTCTTTTACTATCAAGCTTGTTTTCATGCGATAGAGTTAGTTTCTGTATTATAATATAGTGCTGAAGCTCATGCATGAAAGTTTACTTAATTTCCCTTTCTCAAAGTGACCAGTTTGTATCAAAATGCAATAGTTGCATAGCCAATTTTACTACAATGGGGATAGATAATTGATCATGATATAATGATAACACTCATTATGATGGTTTGTTATTAAATTTTCTTTTCTTACTGTGCTCATTGTAACTTTTCTCACTGTGACCAAACTACAGCAAGGCTCAATAGATATGTAGACAGTTTTGATACAATGAGGTCAGTTCACGATTCCGATATAGCCCTAACTCCCATGCATAAAGTTTTGTTATCAAATTTTCTTTCATCGGTATGCTCAAACTGTCGAAATTCACAACATAATGCTTACGCTCGTGTAAAGGTTTGTTATCAAAATTTCATTTATTTTATGTGATAATATTGTAGTAAGATGCAATAGTTATATGGAAAATTTTAATGAAGAAAAGACACATTATTGCTCTTATCCTGTATAATTGTGATACTAATGAATGATGTTTTATCATCATGTTTGCTTTTCAAAAAACCTAATGTGGACACTAAATGACTTTATTATACACCCATTGAAAAATTCATACTGTTAGGAAAATATTAACATTTTTGTGTGTGGTAACCCTAGTAGCAAACTGTGATCGGAACCCGATGAGTATTAGAAACTGATCCATTGAAAATCTGATGGAAAGACACGCTTTCTATCGAATATTTACGTGATTTGTCATTGGTTCGATATCTTTTTTTGGTGAAATACTCCTCATCAAAAACCGATCTTAGATACTGCTCTGAACTATATGTCAATGTTAATGCTCGAGCAAATTTCGAGTAGTCGAGGAAAGGCCAAGCAAAATACAATCGATCAATGCTACTGGGAAACCAGTATGTAAATAAACAAGCAGGTTCCAGTACATAAATATTACCGAAAACAAGCAACGAAAATCATTACTCCGAACGCAAAAGTTACAATAATAGGATTACTAGCTGGCTTCACCAGCTAGCTGGCTTCACCAGCTAGCTGGCCAGAGACCCAAGAAAATTTTTACCAAAAAACAAGCTCTCGGGCGCCTGCGACGCCAATCGTAATTTGTTCTCTCTAAAAGTCGCATAATATAAAAATATTGAAAATTCAAATATTTTTAAATAAAATCTTAGGGGCCTGCGGCGCCAATCATAACTTGTTCTCTGTAAAAGTGGCTTAATACTAAAATATTAAAAATATAACGATTTTAAATTAACTCTTGGGTGCCTGTGGCGCCAATCGTAACTTCTTCCCCTATTCTTAGAACATTTGTATCGCTCTTTTATTTTTTAAGAAATAAAACACGTAAAAGAAAATATATAAGAACATAAACACTTAGAGATGATAATAAATTTGTTGTTGGGTGAGTACACTGTGGGATATAAAAGTTTAAGGCTGAATAATTATGTTATTTTTACAAATTTATAACTATACATATATTTTATAAATCATCAGACATTTTAATAAATCATCACATTTAAATAACTTTCAACTGCAATGCTATAAATTAAAGAATTTTAACTGTTAATATTAAAATATATTGCAGCAAACAAACAAAAAATGTGCTACCATTTTATAAACGCATAAGAAAAATTTATTAACACATTAAACGCATAAGAACAGTGCTTGAATTGCATTAGTCCAAATCGAAGCTGAAATTTAAATCTTCTGCATTTTCATTAAAACAGTAATCCATTTCTGTAGTTCTTGAATGGTTTAAGATATCTTTCCAGACGATATTACGAGTATGGCGTTGATTTTCTATCGGCAAAAGTACTTTTAATGATGTTTTTCTTTTAACTCTTGAAAAAGCTACATAAAGCATTCCATGCATAAAAACTGGTACTCTCAGATCAACACATACAAAGTCAAAAGTTTGGCCCTGTGATTTATGCACTGTCATAGCAAATGCTGCTTTTACAGGAAACTGATGTCTAGATATTGCGCAACCAAGTTGACCTTTTGATGATTGAAGTGTGATTCTTGGTATATGTACATCTCGGCCACAGTGTTCACCAGTTATTATTTTTGCTTTAATAATATGATTGCACAGCTCAGTAACAATTAATCTTGTACCATTGCAAAGGCCTTCTGATACATCTATATTACGCATCAACATAATAATAGCATTTTTTTTCAGTTTAAGTTCATGAGGTGGTAAATCGGAATTTTCAACAGAATTTAAAAAGTCAACAGTAAATTGAAGTCCTCCTTCGGGTTGGTTATTTACAGTATCGTAACTGTGATAAGTTTTGTACTCTCCGGGTAATTTCGAAATAATTTCAGTATTTAACCTGTCAACATCTTTGTTAAGAGGAGCAAGTATAGCTCTATTTTTCATCTCTTCATAATTTTCATTGACAAAGCAAAAACCAAAAACCTCATCAATGAGATTTCCATTTGAAATTATGTCTTCGGGTAGCTCTATCTCATCTAAAGACCTAATCGGTAATTCTCCATTACCAACTTTTAAAATATAGTTTGCAAAGTCTCTTTGTTCTGGATCAACCCGCATATTCTCATCCAGTGAATAATTCCTAAATTTACACCAAAGCACACTCTTTTTAATTAATAAGTCAATAAGTTCTTGTTTATTCGCTCGCGGTTGAACTGGAAGACACTGTCTGAAATCTCCTCCTAAAACCATAATTCTTCCACCGAATGGCAAAGTTGCATTTCCAGTTTTACGCAGAATTTCGTCCATTGCATGCAATGCATATTTAGGAAGCATAGGTGCTTCATCCATGAGAAATACTTGAACTTTAGAAAGTTTTTGAGCTTTACAGGAGCCCGGTTTGATTGTGGAACTTGACTCTGGTGAAAGGGGCACCTTCAATCCAAATGTTTTGTGTGATGTGCGTCCTCCAGGAAGTAGAATCGAAGCAATGCCTGTAAAAGCCATACACTGCACATTAAAGTTCCCTCCTCGCAGAAGGTAATACAAAGTCTTGTATATGAAAGTTTTTCCAGTACCACCAGGTCCGTCAATAAAAAAGCAATTTGATTGAATATTCTCATCATTGACTGAACGAAAGATAGCATCCACAATTTCAATTTGTTTTCCTCTAAGAAGTTGATACATTTGTTGACCAATAGCTGCTGATTCATTGACATTTGACAATTCTTGATTCGATTCAGTTTCATAATCATCAATATCATCAAATGAAAACTTTTTAACCCAATATTGAAAATTTCTACCTTCTGTCGCTTCTGAGTCGAGTTTATGGGCAATTACACGGTATGCTCGCTTGAGAGAATCTTCAATTGAAATTCCAGTTCTTTCACCTTCATGAATGAAATCTTCTGCGAGATCTTGCTTAAACATTTCCCACAGCCGTTTTGGGTTTTCTGGTGAGCCTAGAATCAAAATCTGTGTAAAAAGTGTTCTCATTGCCCTTGGCAGTTTTGAGCTTGCAGATTCGGACAATCCTTCAATCCATTGTTGGTCATCATAGCATAATCCTCGTGCTAGACAAGCTTGATTGTATGTCGCATGTTCAATATTATTCACTGTCAGTAAATCCTTAAAGCTGGTTGCATCTTTTACATGATACAATAACAGTCGTAAGTGATATAATTCAGGCTGTACAACAAAATTGACATTATGTATTCTTCCAATAACTTTTATCTGTCGTACTCTTTGAATCCATTCACTGTTTCTTGCATCCCATCTAAAGTGTTCAGGCATTTGCCAGTAGTAATAATAGATTGGCTCTTCCTCCGTGTCTCCATTTGATTGTCTAATTTCATGTTCTTCCTTAGCCTTTTTATTGTGCTTGAAATATGCTTCCAGAGTCGAACCTTTTTGTCCTGTATCAGCTAAATTTTCCTGAGCCTGATCTAAATTTACAATTCTGTACTGGCCAGGAAGGTGAATTGATAATCGTAGCACACTATGACTCTTCTTCTGAATTTCATTTCCAAATAAACGCCAACATGCCTCTGGTGGAGTAATGCATCGACCCTCAACATAAGTATTTGCTTCATTGTACATGATTTGTCTTCCTCCTTCAACAACTTTAAGTGAAGCACAATCAAACCCTTTATATATGTACTTGTATAGATACTTCACAGCCATAATGCTTCCAACATATTCAACGTTTCTATGACAATTGTACCTTTTCAGTAAATATGCATTATAAGGAACAACATGACGATTATCTCTTGTTATGCGGCTGCCATCAACACTCTTACGATACACTGCACTTTCGTGAGAGAAATCTCGACTGTGAGGGTCCAATTTGGGATCATAACGCCTTCGATAATTTGGTTTTGCATTGTCTGCCAATGAAGATACATCCTCAAATGATTTTGGAAATTGAAAGCGGCACTTCATACGTCCACTTTTATTTACCATGCATGCAGCATTTGGGTTCTGTTCGTCACAGGGGTTATGAATCATCCACTTTATGACAAGTTCTCTCAGATCTGTATCTTCAAAGTCGGGAATCTCTGCAGAAATGAGATCATCCAGTTCTTCAGGATTATGAATCTTGTCTTGAGAACACATAATTAGAAGAAGGTGAATGTGAGGAAGACCTCGCTTTTGAAATTCAATTGAATATACATAAGCAGCAACTTTTCCAAATATCTGCTTCTTATCAAAATCTTCAATTATTTCATCAAATTTCAATTTTGCAACTCGAGTTACAACATCTGGTCGGTCTTGAGGAAGTTGTTGTATAAAAGATCCATTTTGTAACTGAATGTGCAAAGCGTTTTTTATTTCAGGCCAGTTTGCATTACATGTCATTGTTATGAAGAAATCTGGAGAACCAAGACGGCGAACAATTGCCATAGCATCTTCAAATTGTTCAGTATAATAGCGTGTTGACCCTGGGAAAGATGATGGGAGAATGACTTTCTCTCCAACTGTAGCTTTGTTTTTTTCTACTAAGTCGTTTATCAAACGTGTGACTTCTGTATAATTATCAGCAAGAATCTTCTTTTGATTTGCTTTAATCCACTGAATACGATCTCTTTCGACCCTAATAAAAGTGTCGACAACATACTGTTGAAAAAGTCTGCCACCAAAATGCAATGCATTAAATTGTATTTGTCGCAAGTCATGACCTGTAGAATTCATTCTTGTGGACAAATAATTTATTACTTCAGGTCGAAAAGCAAGTCTGTTCTGAGCCAACTCAAGGCGCGTTGCATGATGCCGCGAAGAATAAGGTGTAGTCAATGGTATATCAAGAGAAAAACCATCCGTACCCTGTGGGTAAAACAGTGGATAAGTGAATGGCTCAATACGTTTAACAATATTTTTTAGAATAACAATTTCCTTGTTTCTCCGATGTACAATCATTTCATTTTCTGGGAAACTCTGATCGGCATTAAGTGTGAAGACAGCGCAAACTTCATTAATGGATGGTGTATTAAATCTTCTGTAATCACTTTCCTGAGGAATTCTGAAAAAAAGTTGAACTTCAGGTGCAGATAATCCTTGTGCAGTAGCTTGCTGTTCAACTTCATACTGAACTTCTCGCATCATCATATAACCCTGTGCATAACCATTCTGTGCCCTTATTACGTGCTCTAATAATTCCATGAGTTCACGACTTATTCCATAATTCAGAGGATGATGTAATCGTTCGTCAACAGCATTATCAGGATCCAAAAAATACATCTGACCGTATTGAGGTTTTTCAAATTCTCCATGTATGTCTTGAGTCGGTTGAGCAGCCAAGTTCATTTTGTGGTATACTTGTCCACATGCAATAAAACTGTATATGCCATGACTGTTGATGGTTCTGTCTTCTGACACATTGAAAGAAGAAAAAGCAAAACAGGAATTCAAGTTTCTGATTCTTTTATGAAATTTTTCAGCAAGTGGATGGCAGTGCAAAAACAGTCTTGCTAACTCGTTCGCAAAATATGGTGCTGGCAGTAATAATCGTCCATGAAGACAACAATCACCAAAAGAGTCTCCATGAAGACGATTGCAAACACGTTCCTCTGGAAAATGTGATGCTTTACAATGAACGCATTTCACATTGAATTCTCCTAAAGTACTATAGTTCACATCTCTACAAACTGCTATTTTGTATGTTGGGCACCGATTTCGCAATGCCACTTCATATCTTGCTTGTCGACGTCTTTTCTCTTCTAGGCGTTGTCGTCTCTCTAGTGTACTCTCTGATGCCCTACGCTGAGAAGCTCGCTGTCTTAGATCTTCAAGTCGCTGGATTCTGTCTTCCGTGCTCTCCCTTGCTCGATGCTGAAAAGCTTGCCTAGATATACTCTCAGAACGTTCCTTTCTGTACATCTGTCCTATTTCCCTTATATTTTGGCGACATTTTAATTTTGATGCACGGATAGGCCTAGCTTGATATAAAGAAGTACGATTAATTAGTTGGTCTGCATTTGAAGTACTTTGTTCTTCTGGATTAACTGGTATCACATCATTTGATCGTTTCATCTTAAGAATATTTATTTAAACTTTTTGATTTCTAAAAACTCGTATTTAAATTTTAAATGAAAGTTGTTTTTGATTTTCTTGCATATAACTTGATGCCACATATCAGTGTTTCAGAGTTTTTAAAATGAACGTGTTTAAATATCATCCTTTGAAATAAAATGTTTATGTTGTAGTTTGATTTTAAAGACTTACTAATAACTCCCTGTTTAAAAGAATCAGAAGGTTTTTTAATTTATACTAACTCAATCACAAAACAAAAAGATTTTTTTATCAAAAAGAACAACACTTTCGTTTTCACATTTTTTAACCTCAGACTCCTCTCAGTTCAGTTCGTATTTATTCTCAGTAAAGTTGAAAATGTTTTTTTAGTTCAGTTTTTTTAATTATTATTATTTCGTTGAAAAAAAAATTGGCAACAATTAAATTATGGATAAAACATAGAATAATAATAAAGGAAGAAGGAGCGTACGTGTTTATTATTATTCTATGGGATAAATTTTTAAAATTTAAATGGCTTATTTATCAGAAATTAGAAGGTTCTTATTTTCACATTTTAATTAATTAAGAAAAAACTAATCATCCGATTGATAAGCTGTTTAATGCATCGGATTTACAAAAATTTTCCCTTTCATTTGGTATCTTATTTGTAACGATGCGACTGATATTTCTAATTTATTTTCTAATATTTCTGATTTATTTTCCTCATTTTAAATAAATATACGTTTTTTTTTGTTTTTTTTTTTTTTTTAAATTATTATTATTATTATTATTATTTTGTCGAAAAAAAAATTGGCAACAATTAAATCATGGATAAAATGCTAAAATTTAAATGTCTTATCAGAAATTAGAAGGTTACTATTTTCACATTTTAATTAATTAAGAAAAAACTAATCATCCGATTGATAAGCTGTTTAATGCATCGGATTTACAAAAATTTTCACTTTCATTTGGTATCTTATTTGTAACGATGCGACTGATATTTCTAATTTATTTTCTAATATTTCTGATTTATTTTCCTCATTTTAAATAAATGTACGTTTTTTTTTTTTTTTTTTTTTTTTAATTATTATTATTTTGTCGAAAAAAAAAATTGGCAACAATTAAATAATGGATAAAATGTTAAAATTTAAATGGCTTTTTTATCAGAAATTAGAAGGTTATTATTTTTACATTTTAATTAATTAAGAAAAAACTAATCAAAAATTCGAAAATCTGACTTCGATGTGCACAATGACCCTTCGGGGGGCACCTTTGTGTTAAATCTCGTGACTGTCCGAGCTACCGTTTTCGAGATCAGTGAAATATACACATATTGCTCACTTAATAGTATAAGATATACACCGCAGAGAACAAATCTGTACTGATAAGTATAAAGGATTTAAGTCCATATTCTTGATTTTTCAGGAAACGAAAAATAAAGTTAAACTAACTAAAAACTAATCAGAAGAATCGATTAGAAAAAAGGAATTATGTTGATTTATACCCTTTATACCATTCAGTGATTCTCAACCTTCATTTAACCCTTTCATGGTCATGAACGTGTATACACGGTCAGAGTTTTTTACTTCTGAATCATTTATTTATTGCTACGAATTTGCTTAATAGAAAACAATCAGTTTCTCAGTATTCCTGATAAATTTGTAATATTAATAGTACTTAATGACTTAAAAATATATAAAACACATCCCACTAAAATGGCTTCGAAACGAAAAAATTAAAAATGGCGTGGCCATGAATTTGTTAATAAAGGGAAAAAAATTTAATTAAATATTTTATATCTCAGATTAATGCTAAATTTCTGACTTGAATCTTTTTTTACCAGTGGATTTTCTCAAAGACTAAATGGCATGGATTTAAATCCTTTATACCAATCGATAGAGAATTTTTTTTTCTGAGTCTGACTATGTACTTAACTCAGAATCGACATTTTTGGACTTAAATCCTTTATACTTATCAGTACAGAAATATCCCTTACTGAGAAATAGTATCCCGCAGCTTATTAAAAAGTCTCTCTTGGCAAATGCACAGCATAGCGTTCAATGTGTTTCACTCTAGTGTAGCTAGCCGGCTTTTCTACTCTTTGGAGAAATTTAGTGATGAAAAACAATACATTATACCAAAAATATTATCTTCTTCAAACTTTAAAAAAAAAAAAAAAAAAAAGCTTATTAATATAGGCAGCCCTGAATTGTTATTTTCCGTTAAATTTGGTCGCTAATCTCGCTAAGTCATCAAGTTTGCGCCAACGCATAGTTTGATTTTAGCGTCAAAATTGGAGACTTGACGATCAAATTTAGTGAAATTTTGCAGTTTAGGGTTGCAAAATTTGGAAGCTCTAACTTCAATAAGAACAAAGTTCTAGAATTTTCCGAAATTATTCCTTAGTTTCCAGCGCAAAACTAATTTTTCGAAAGTTCTGAAAATCACTAACAAGATTATAAAAAGAGAAGTGTCATTATTGATGATTATAGACGAGAACCTGCCTATTTCTTTAGGTATTACTTTCTGCACGGTATTACAGTAAAAGTGGAATCAGTTAGCATTATTTTTCACTTTCATGAAAATGGGTGTTAGTGGCGAACCTGACGACTTGGCATCAAATAGGGCAATTTTGCCCCCCAAGTTTTGCGGAAGATGATAGTTTAGGATTTCCAAAGTTTGGAATCTCTAACTTCAATAGGAGCCGAATTCTCGAATTTTTTTAAATGATTCATTGATTTTTTTCTCAGGATTACCTGAAAAATTCTATAAACCACTGACAAGATTCTCGATGATTTCATATTCTATTCAACCTTCAAAGAGAGCGGTTGATCATTGTTGAAATTCCTGCATTGTAGTGTGCTTGACGCTGTTTACTTGACTTTGGTGGTACGAATGAGAGGGTTGGGGACATAATCTCGCGGGACAAAATCTCGCCGGATAAAATATCGCGCCGATTAAAGCTCATGCGGACAAAATCTCGCGAGGACAATATCTCGCATCGAAAAATGTCGCCTAGATAAAATATTAGAGAGCAAAATAATGTGAGGGATGATTGAGTTTGAAACAGATAAAATGACACATTTTAGAGCATTTTTCTTAGAATTATATGGAAATTATGGGTAATATTAAATAAAGTTTCGTGACAAGACATACATATTTACCCTACTCAGAACACTGACACTCAGATAAACACTTTTCATTTTTTTTTTTTTTTTTTTTTTTTTTGAATTTTTCTTAAAAAGAGTTAAAGCTTAAGAGGAATATAATTTTATAATTTTTAATTCCGGTTTGTCAACAATATTTAGTTTTTGTTTCAGCAGTGATGTGCAGTGTTTACAAAGTGTATTTCGAATGTAGCAAAGCAAATAATAATTATTATTATTATTACAATAATGATAATATATAAAAAAAAAAAAACCTCAAAATAAAATATATATAAAATAATGAAATTCTATATTCTATGATATATATATATATATATATATATATATATATATATATATATATTCTATAATATATATTTGAAAATGCACTCTATTAAGGAGCCCTGTGGCCTCCGCCCATTCATGACACAAATTAAATTTTTAAATATATCATGATTTTTTATATTCCGAATATACATACGTAAGGAAAGTATTGTAATTAGGACAAAAATTCGAATTTGAGATTTTGATGTATCTATACGTTTTGAAATCCCCTGAACTAATTTTTGCTGTTTTTACTATGATGTATGTATACATTTGTGTGGGTGAACGCGATAACCTCAAAACGCTTTGTTCCAATGAGCTGAAAGTGTATCCGTATGTTATAGATCACCGTAGTACGAATTGTGTGCTTTTTTTTTTTTTTTTTTTTTTTTTTTTTTTTTTTTTGGGGGGGGGGGGGCGGGGGGAACAGAAATATAGAAACATAGAAATCTTCTATGATGAAAAGAATTAATTACTATAATTAAGCAAACTTTTAAAAAACTGTGACATTTATAAAAACAAACAAGTGTAAAAGTAGTTAAAAAAAAAAAAAAAAGACCTTTAATTAAATTAAATATTATTTATCTATAAATTTCAGTTGGAAGAACTCTAGCTCATAAATTATAATGCCAACGCATAACTAACCTTAAATTTAATGAAATATATATACATATATATATATATATATATTTTTTTTTTTTTTTTTTTTTCAAAATCTCCAATTTTCAACCAAATTTAAGGATTTTTAGACTGTAAACTCATAATCAATATTTGTAGCCAATTTTTAATTTTTTTCAAAATCGGTTGAAAAATCGCGATTTTCTTTTTTCTTCCTTTCTTTCTTTTTCTTTTTTAATAATTTTAATGTTCCAATCCAAAAATCATGTGACTTTTCTACAATGAGTTGAATGTTGGAAGGTTGATTCAAATGCAATGACTCAAATATTAGTAATGCACAACGGTCTGTAAGAAAAAAAAATCTCATTTTAATTAATGAAAAAAAAATTCCTTTAATTAATGCAAGAAATTGCATTTTAATTAATAAAAAAGTCATACTTTAATTAATAATAAATAAAAAATAAAAACTTTTATAAATTTCTAAATTTCAATCGAATTTAGATATCTTTGAATTGTGAATTCATAATAATTATTTATAGCCAATTTTTATTTTTTTATTTATTTTTATTTTTATTTATTTATTTATTTATTTATTTATTTATTTTTTTCAAAACTGGATGAAAATTTATGAATTTTAAAAAGAAATATTTCACACTTTATTCCAAAATCACGTGTCTTACCATCTAAAATGAATTGCAAGATTAGCAGCTAGCAATATTTAAAATATTAGTTAAAGTGGATTTGAAAAAAGAAATAATAATAATTATATAATCACATATCAATTAATGAAACTAATTCGTAGGTTGTGGCAAACTCAAAACTTTCCGATGTATTTTTCTATAAAAATTCACGCAGTACAACTTATTTATTAAAATTATTTGTTTATCTATTTACTGGAAGAGAGGATTTGCTCGGGAAAATTCGTTCAGCATTAATACTCCTCCTCCAAGCACGGCGGGATTCATAGATAATAATCACCCAAAAGAAGATCGTGGTCAATAACGCAGTACCTTTAGTAATGATCTCTCCGGATCGTCCCTGAAAACGGAAACGCTGATGCCAGCAGCGATATATATATATGATAAATGCTGATGTTGCATGATGCTGATGTTTTTTATCTCATAAAAATATCAAAATATAGTCAATTTTATGCCCTATAGACAGCATCTGCAAAAATATGTAGGGGGAAAAATAATAATAATAAAACTTTCCTTCGTTAAAAATAAAAAGATATCGATAAATTTATTTTAAATTATCCCAAATCTATGGTTCAACCATTTGTTTTAAAAGCATTGACTTTTTTTTTTTTTTTTTTTTTTGAAAACTACTCATATTGAATATTTACACCCCCAGAGTTAGGCGATGCTCCTACCAACACAAAAAAATTTTTCCTGCGGTTGACTATTACCAATATAAATAATTCATTTTAATTTCAAAATAATTCTTTAAACTAATTCTCCTTGTGCACATTTCACTGAAAGTTTGTTGGGCAATTTTCACCAAAAGTTAATCGGCACTAATTTATGACAAGGTGCAACTACGTTTCACTATATATGACATTCTCTATGTATTTGTTTTTGAGTTAAAACTGTTTCAAAAATGTTGATAGGCGCTGATAGACAAATAGATATTTTCTAAACTAGTAAGTTGTGAGCATCACAAAACTTTCTTCTATTAAATTTTCTTACGCGATAGCAATATGTAAAAATTTAATAATTATTTTTTAAGATATTTTATTTAATTTTATGTTAATTAATTTTATTATTTGCTTTTCACTATTCAAAATACACTCTAAAATATAGTATGCTGTGGACATCACAAAACTTTCTTCTATATTTTCCTATAAAAATTAACGCAGTACAAATTATTTTTTATTTTTTATCCACTATGAATGCAGCCGATTCTCGGAGAAGTATTACACTAAATCTCCAACAAAAGTGAATTTTTACCATGCAGGTGATATCCTTACCGTTCTCGGGGAAATTTTCACTATAGCAGCGCTACCTATCGGTGGATATGTATCCAATTTAATCAGTATAATATCTTATAATGGCCTTTTCATATATCAAGTTTTGCTCGATTATAAGCAATAAAAACTAAGATATAATCTTCCCTTAAATTACGGAAATCACTATATAGCAGTGCCACCTGTTGAGCGACTAGAACAAAAATTTATATGAACTACTAGAACCAAAATTTATGATCGAATACATTATGACTGAACTTCACATGCTAATAAACTTAGAATTTTGAACACTTTTAAGTGAAAGTCAAAACAATTTTTGTAATGGCTTTGTCTGTCTGTCAGTACTCTGATTAGGGTAAATATAATTTGTGGTCCCAAAATTTTATATAATTTTACTTATAATTACCATATTATTCTAAGAAAAATGATTTAAAATATGTTCTTTTATTTATATCAAACTCAATCATCACTTAACATTAATTTGCTGTTTATCTAGGTGAGATTTTGTCGACGCGAGATTATGTCTCACGAGTTTCTGACCAGTTGGGAGTCGAGATTTCGTCCTAGCTATATTTTTCCCCTGCAATATTCTGCCCGTGCGAGCTTTAGTCTGAGCGAGATTTTGGCCGTGAGTTTATGTTTGGATCCCACGAAGGAGTGTTCTGTCAGATTGTTTCGGGAATATTTGTTGATTATTGATTTTTGTGACACAAAAAACATTTTTGCTGGACTGTTTTCAAAATATTCATTAAATAAAGTGCATTCGTCGACTAGAAAGTACTTATGTCTTTACGAACTACTTTCTACACACAAAAATGGGGACAACTTTTATGAAGATATTCTTACACACTCTATCATTAGCTTCTCTTGAAATCTTCATCACAGTAGGTCATGTATAATGTCTGAAAATTTTACATTCTTGGTCATTATGAATATAAATTTCGTAAATTACTCCAAAACGAAAAATCACGGAAAAACTAAAACGGAAGATGCACCATTAGATGTTATAACAAACCTACATACGAATTTGTAACATTATACAGTCGGTAACAAAAGTGTCCGAACACTAGCAAAAATTCCTATGTAAAAAATGTTCATAGGGTTTTGTTAAATAAATCCTCGTCGAATCCTGTTGTTAGTCAGTGTAAGAACATGATTCGATGAGGATTTATTTAACAAAACCGAATGAAATGTACTTTTTTTACATAGGAATTTTTGCTAGTGTTCGGACACTCTTGTTACCGACTGTACGTCAAACTGTTTTTGAATTATACGAGATACACACACACACATTCATATGTACACTTACGAACAATCACGTAAAATCGTAGATATCTTTAAAAAGGGAGCTCGTGTCAAGACCAGAGTTGAAGGTGTACAACTAGACGTTACAACAGTTACAAAGTTCATTTTACGATCACATGTTTTTGGTCTATGAGAGACATAAAGTCCGTTTCGCAAATTGGTATATATAATATTCCTTATACTTCGCATAAAAAAATTAAAATGGAGCCAAAAGAAAATAGAACATATTTTACACACAGTGATATAACCTAAAAATGGGTACCTGTAAGTGTTATCAATTTTTTTAATATTAAATAAAACCAAAGAATCGTTGCATGAGTCCGTTGTACTTAAAGAGAATTCCGAATTATAATACACACTCTTGATTTGTTCTAAATATCGGGAATTCTAAACATTATGATTGATTGATTAAAACTTAAATGTTTCAGTAAAACTTTTTGATATGTTAGAAAAGAAAGAAATAGTTTCAATACATACAATAATTATTATGAAAATTTTTCTTCAATAATATTCACATCAAGCAATTATTTATATGGAAGCAAGTAATGCACATGAGAATATTTGTATCTAAAAATTGACCAAAATTACTTAAGTCTTTCATACACTAAAAATGAATTAATAGAACTATACTTAGAAATAATAATATAACAATTTTTCAAAAATTTAAATCTGCACTTAAATTTAGCAAAAGAATTTCACTTTAAACATAAATTTCGACGCTGTATCATATTATGATTCATCCCAAAGTCGCTTTATTGTACATTCACTTTTTTTTTTTTTTTTTTTTTTTAAATCGTCCGATATTTCTGCATCAAAAGAATAATTTTTTTGTATATTCATAATTTAATATGATTGAGTAGCGCCTAAAGTAAATTTTGATTTCAGATATTTCAAAAGTCTCCATAAAAATAACATTCTTTTTGTGACTTATTTTAAACATGAATAACAAGGATGTGTGATATTTTATTTGAGTTCACCAATAGTTTTACTTTATTTTTTTAGTAAATTTTCTTTTATAAATAATATTTTGGAGTTTTTATGCAAATTCTTGTTTTCTGTAGAAGTTTCTTCTCGAATTTCTGAAATTCTCATGGGTGTAGATACCACGCTTTTGTTACTTTTGATACATATTTTTTCTTCCACAAGCAATTGATTGAAAATGACAGCAAACCAAATTATTTTTAAAATACTCATACGTTTTAATGCTTTCAAGATATCGTTTTGAACGAGAATGCACGGCAATTACATAAGATACTATCATAGTAATTATGAATTAGATTGTGTGTGTGTGGGTGGGGGGGGGGTGGACGAGAGAGGACCAGTTCTTTCAGACAAAATATAATAGTGTGTATATATATATACAGATATATATATATTATATATATATATATATATATATATATATATATATATATATATATATATATGTGTGTGTGTGTGTATAAGAGAATATATAAAGATGTATACATACACGAACGCAGGCACACATAGATTTGTTTATATTATATACAGGGTTGCCATAAAAAAAACTTTGTTTAACAGTTTCGGACGCTTCTACAGCAAAAACTAACGAACCGAATGAAACAAAATTTTATTTGCAGACTGTAGAAAAAATGGGGAAATGATTCCCACAAAGAAAAAAATCAATACCAAAAGCTGCGGATAGGGGTAATTTTGTTAAGAAATGCGGCATCTACGGGTTAGAAATACATAAAGAAATGTCTGAATCAAAAGTAGGATATGGGTGCTAAACTAAATTCAGTTTAGGAAGTTTTCTTATGGTTTAGTCATTTTGCGTATTGGTTTATAGATTAAAAATTTTGTGTCACACATGGCATCCGGATAAGGAGTTGCCGAAGAGAACAGGAACACAGATTCGGGATTATCGGCGGTGACTTAGAGAATAGACAGTGAAAGTTCGATACCGTCGAAATCATTGGGAACCTAACCGAGATTCGTGTGCAAAATAGTTTTTTTTCACAAACGCGTAGCCCGTTTGCGTAAGATGCAATTGCATACTATAATATAATTCGTACTGTAGTAGCCTTTAGCAAATACTATAGGATATGGCGAGTCTTGCGTGAAAAAACAAATGAATTTAAAGGAGGGAATGAACGATTGTAATAAGAATTTAGAAATTACCCAAAGAAAAAGCAATACGAAGAAACTCAAGACATGGGTGTTTGCATTCAATTTATGGTAAGAGATAAGTTGTATTCAGTTAATCAATAAAAATATCTAAAGAAGTAATTCAATAAATTTACTTTCATATGAATGTATATTTCTTTCTAATATATGACGGGGCAAATTTTCCAGTGGTGTTTTTTGTATTTATGAATATTGTTTAAAAAGTTTTTATTCTGTCTCATTCCAATGGTTAATGTACATGGCTCTTTTTATAAAATAAAGGTATTCATTTGACTAAAACGACATTCGACGTCACAGCATTTAGCTATCTGGGTGTTTTAGGGTAGGATCAGTTGTTGACAGTGGCGGACCTAAAACTTTCGAGACCCGGAGCGAAAATCTCCCTGAGAGGGCCCTTCCTATATTGAAACCCCCTTACACTTCTTCACTGAAATTTATTACTATAAAAAGGCATTGAAGTAAGTTTTAAGATTGATTTGGAAGCCCAACCAAAAAGAGTGCCAGGGGCATTGATCCTCGCTTGCATTGCCTTAGTGAAGCTTTGCATAAATTAATTCTTTTGTTTTTTGGGGTTGTCGCTCTGCGGTCACTTTTTGTACATTAAGGTTCTAGACAAGAATCTATGAATCAAAGTGAAATTGCAGCGAATGTTTCAGGTTAAAATAATGGCGTGACAACTTTACTGGATGCATATATTTAAATGTTAAGTTTTATCGGAGCCCCTTCCCCCCTCATGACCAGAAGACCGCCCCCTCCGCTCCACACTTGATACGTCACTGGTTGTTTGCGTTGTTGTTGAGATTAAAGCCAATTAACTATACGAGATCCGGGGAATAGGTGGAATACTCTCTGTAAGGTTCTTATAAGAGATTCTATCCGTATTCGCGAGAGTTTCGGAGAAGACCTCGGAAACTTCTACCGGTTAGACCTACGACTGTGACTTGGATACAAACCCGGCACTTCCCGTCTAGCAGCTTCGAGAGCATAATCTCTCGGCCACTGATGGAACTAGTTGGACCAGGAAGTTCAAATTCATTCTCGTTTTTACTTGATTTCAAACGTAGGCAGGCTTCTCCATTTCCGTCATTGAACAGCACCTGTGTCCAGTCTAAATACCTCAATCTTCATGAAACTTGATGCACTCCAGTAATTTTTTTCTACGTCATATTTTGATATGAAAAAATAGTTCTTAGTTAGTGTCTTAATTACCCTTAATTAGTTAGCGTCGATCTTTTATTTATTTATTTATTTTTAACAACGTTTATGCTTAGAAACAACGTACACTGCTCAAAACAATTAAAGGATATTGTAAGTCTTATATAAAATGAATGAAAAAGCGATTTTTTTTTTTCAGGAAATGGAAGAGGAGAGTCACAAATACAAATTTTTCTCATTTTCAAACTTCGAAGTATGCAAATTTTCAGTTTGACGTCAGAAACGACGCTTTAGCGGCAACGAATGAAATTTAGCTTTCAAGTTAGTGAAAGACAAAGCGTAAAAGAATGATTTACATTCAGTAAGTGCGTTGTTTCGATGAGTACGATGTCTCAACGAAGTCATTTAACCGATTCAAAACCTTGGAGTGTTGTTGGTCGGTTAGAAGAGAGGGGGGGGGTTATAAACATAAGCCCGAGTAGCAGAAGCTACTAGAATTTTGCAAAGTGTAATTTACAGGATCTGAAACCATTTTTTAGAGGCTGAAAATGCAGACCAAAGACAAGGGCAAGGTCATAGACGTGCAACAACGCCCAATGAAGATCGATATTTAACACTAACGGTTTGGAGATACCGAAATATGAATACCACTCTTCTTTAAAGGTTTCAGCATACCTTTGCTCGGCTACTAGTACCACAGTTTCGGTTCAAACTGTCGCAAACCGGCTGCATGCTGTAGGTCTGTATGCTCGGGGAGCATTGCTCGCCGACCAATGGTACGTGTTACGTTCACAGCAAGTCACCATTGCACCCGCAGGAACTAGGCAACATAGCATGTGAACTGGGGGAGAAATGAATGGCGTAATTTTCTTCTCTTTGATGAGTCTCGTTTTTTTGTTCATTCAGATAATAGGTGTATTTCCATCTGGAGGGAACGTAACACTAGTAACAATCTTGCATTCGTGCACAGAAGTGTCAGATTTGGTGGTGGTGGTGGCGGGGGGGGGGGGGGGGGTCAATGCTGACACCTTAATTGTTGGGCGCACCGGTGTCCACATTATTCGAAATGGAACTCTGACTGGTCGCCGATATAGGGATGAGATCCTTAGACCCATTGCTACATCGTGGAGCCGGTTTAGGACAGTTTGAGTAAAATTTCTGGTGCTAGCAGCAGAGAGGTTGTTGAAGAAGAGTATATTCATATTTCTGTGTTTCGGAGCTGTAAGCGTTAAATATAGATCTTCCATGGACGCTCTTACACGTCTACGACCTTACTCTAGTTTTCGACCTACTTTTACAGTCTTCAAAAATCGGTTAAAGATACTGGAAATCACATTTTGTGAAACTCAAGCGGCTTCTTCTACTTCGGCTTGTGTTGCCTCTTCCCCCTCTAACCGACTAATAACTTTCCAAGCTTCTGAATTGGTTAAATGACTTCGTTGAGACATCGCACTCAGGGAAATAATATACTTTCTGAATATCAATCATTCTTTTTCGCTTTGTGTTTCATCAAATTGAATGCCAAATTGCATTCACTGCCGCTAAAGCGTCCTTTTTTACACCAAACTCAAAATTTGCATGCCCCGAAAGTTTAAAAATGAGAAAAAATTTCATTTGTGACTCTCTTCTCCCCTTTTCCAGAATTTTTTTTTTTTTTAGATTATACCGTTATTTTATGTCAGATTTAATATCCTTTAAATGGTCTGAGCAATGTAGAATCATTAACTTTTTTTTTTTTTTTACTCTACATGTATACTAACAATGTACTGGATATTTAAAAAAAAATGTAGACTTCCAACGTTTGATGAATTTGCATTTGAGTGTCCTGAATACGATTTACCCTGAATACGATTTTTAAAATGTCGGTCATTATTAGTATGTTAATAGCCTTTTATGGACGCTGTTTCTCAAAAACTAGAACACAAAAATGTATTAATCGTTTGCGTTTTGTGGCACATAAATTGGCCCTGATTGTACTTTGTCATATATTGCTCGAAAGGCAACGTTATTGTTTCAATTTTTCCCATTTTCGTGACTTTTTTTTATGCTTCAGTAGCTATGTAATCGAACCATATTTAGTTATATAAGACAATTATTAGTAGAAACCTAGCATATTGATTCAATTTTTGTGTGGATCCCTCAGAACATGATCTTTCATGCAGCATTTTTCACGTTTTTCTTTTAATTATATTTTAAAGCTATCAAACAAATCGAAACTTAAATTTCAATCACATAAGATTTCTTTTAAGTGTATTTTAAGATTATATTTATTTTATTGTTAAAATATAAGTTGTGCCTAAGTCTCACTGAGGATTAAAGATAGAGCTGTGTATTAGAAATATTTGTGTCGTCGTCACTGATGAATTAAGTATCACAAGTTACTCGAAGCATAGAATTTTGAATTGATGTTCAATTTAAGTCATATATATATATGTGTGTGTGTGTGTGTGTAATTTTGACATTTTCACATATTTAATTATTTTTAATTGCAATATTTTAGTTTATGCACATACATACGCAAATATCTGATTAATGTCAGAGAGGCACAATTAATTAGTCGCATTCCAATTTTTCATTAAAAATATATATATATATATATATATATTATAATGAATGTCTGCTTTCAATACCATCTGCGTAAGCAAAATTATTTATTTGGCCTAAGAGGTTAATTCGCAACTTTTCTTCTGAAATTTTCTTTTGCCAGTTATAGATATTTCATCTGAATACATTCATCACTTTATCAAGTATCTTAGGAAACTTGAAATTAATCATCAAAAAACAAAAATTTCTGTCTTCCTACTGAATAAAGGTCGTAAATCTTTCATTTTTCCATTCCCAGACAAAAATCGATATTTGGCGGTGAGATTTGTTTCGTAATTTCTTATTTTCATCGCGGAAGTTAGCTATTCCTGTCTGGGATTATTGCAGGTATAAGCAAAATCTGGATGAATATGTAAATGGTTGTTAAGTTTAATAATCTATATTTAAAGTTTGGATTTTATTATTATTATTATTATTATTATTATTATTATTTTATGGTTAATTTTGATAATGTCTGGAAATAAACAATAATAACTATATTAAAAAATTCAAAATATCAATATTGTCGAAAGAATGGCGAAAGAATAACAGTATGATTAAAATGCTATCGAAAGTACAATAGAAATGTTATGGAAATAAATAGTTGTTTTAAATATAATAATATTGTTAGTAATATTGTTATTAAGGATACATTATCGGAGAATAATAAGGAAATTAATCAAGTGCTTTTATTAGAAACATTGTGATAAAATTTTATTAACCTGAATTTCGAAATTCATTCTTTTCTACTCAAGTTAAATTTATATTAGAGGAGGGGGAAATTTCGTTACTCCTTCATTCTGGATTTTTTTTTTTTTTTTTTATAATGAACCACGTTTTAGAAAATAGCAGTTATTAAACCATTTAAGTATTTTACGTAAATATAGAAGCCATAAAAGAGAGGAGCTTTAAAAAAAACATTCAAAGAAAATCCCGTTTTTTATTTATTTATATAGGTTGTCTGTTGTCAAACACATTTTCATGGGTAATAATTCATAAAATAAGGAAAATATAAACAAACTTATGGCATTTACGCACAGACTATGTATTTTGTTTCAATCAATTAATAAATAATTCATTCAGAGTTTCAATGTTTTCACAGACAATTTCCTTTTCCCGTTTGAATATCCGTAATAGCCACTGTGGATGCCGATATGCTTGCCTTTACTTGGCAGCTAAATCATCAAATGCCTTTATATTCTCCGTGAGGTGAAAGGAAAACATGCAGGGACCGACTTTTTTGTATAGGGGCTCTAAGCACTAACAAATATGGGGACCTCTATAGAATTAAAATTACTATATTTTCAACCATGATTAATAATTTAGTGTTTTTATTTATTATGTGCGCGCGTGTGTGTAGCCAGATTTTGTTTAGTAGTCTGAATTTAAAATATCATATAATAATAAAAGTTATAATAATCCTTCGATAAAATACATTTAAAAGAACTGAAAGATGACGATGTAAAATAATTATGTATGATATCGAACAACGTGAACTTATCCATATTATTAATAATGCATTATAAAATTATAATGATAATAAACAAAATGCGACTATAGAGTGACACTATGGACGACAGCTGTAAGCTTCAGCTTTCCACAGCTTTCGTAATTGCTCATCTTATTGTTATTGCATCTATCTTTTTTTTTTTTTTTTTTTTTTTTCAATCAGTTGAACTTTAATATTGTTTACAAACTTGAACATGAATCGTAACTTATTTTAAAAAGCGAGTACTAAGCAAGTACGTTTTGAAAATATACATCAAGAAAAATAATTTTTCATTGTATGCTTTTTGTATAATAATTTAAACAAACCAATTAGCGCTAAATATTTAAAGATGTCTTTTCATAATGACAGTTTGCAATTCTTATTTGTGTTTGAACAATAAAGCATTGAAGCATCATAAAGTGTGACGTCAGGCAGCGTTTTGAAGTCACGTGATTTTTGGTTAATTTTAAAGTTACTTTTGAAATTAATGAGAACTTTTTTTGCATTTTTAATAAACTTTTTGAAATTTATGGGCCTAAAACTACCAGAAAAATAGGATTTTGTTGAAATCTCCCAAGTGTGCAAATTGTCCATTGTGACTGTAGAAGCTGCCAAAGTTTCTTGTCTTTTTCCGTCTAATGGAATCATCTGTTTACCAACCCTTTATCTACCGCATTATGAAACAGACAAAAAAATTTATTTGAAACACATTTTTTCAGTTACTTAAGAGTATTTTTTAAAGATATATTCAATAGAAACTATGCATATCACCTCATCATAGCAATTAATGAGGATTTAGTGAAGCGGTATTTTAGTACCATATTGGTACGTAGAGGTAGAACAAGATATTAGGACCTTAAAAAAGTGTAAAAAAAGGTATTTCTTTTTCATGTTCCTTATATTTTTTTTAAGACTGATGGTAGATTCTTGAGGTAATGTAGGAATTGATCATTAACACAAGTGAAGATCGTGAAAAATGCCAAGCAAAAACAGCGAGGCGACTCTATGAATTCCTTTCCGAAACAAAAATGTCTACATGTAGCGTCTAGTGACATGTAGTGATATTAAAGAGTGGTATATACGTTCTATTCGTATATCTTGACATTTCTTCCATAAATTCTTTTTTATGCGCTTTTCAAACTTAATGTATTTGAAAGTACCGTCAGTATATAAAGGGCGTAAAATTTGTTGGGCGTGTCCATTTTAAAACACAACAACAACAATAATAATAATAGCTATTATTATTAACTTTTGTTATTATCAATTGAACTTAGGGAGGAGTGAGGTACGATGGACCAATTTTGGAAATTTTAAGTGTTTACTGACAAAGTAATAATTCCTCGCTATTGAAAATATATGTGCATATTACCTATATATTGGGTCTTATGTGGCACTGAATCAAAAGCAATAATTATGTTTACTTTTTTTAATATAATTTTTTTAATAACAACTGACAAAATGGACCATTGTACTCCGACCGCGGGGTACAATGTTCTATGACATGGGGTACTATGAACCATAGGTCCAATTTAAAAAAGCATACTAATGTAGTATGTTTTTTAATTGTATAAAATGTAGAATATATTATATTTGGTATAATACTAAAGGATTATCGTTTACAATTTAAATTTAAATACCTTATATTTATCCTTTTCATAAAAACGAATATATTTCGGCATGCTTATCGCAGCCCTCTTCAGCGTTGAAATGACCTATATTTGTTTATTTATGTCTTCGATTCATACAAATAATGTAAATTGATGAACATTAAAATTTAAGAAAATGATACGCTAAACAATTTTTGTGTCACTGAAAATCTGTTGTTTTCTTGTGAAATTGTAGGGTCTGGAAAACTCATCATTACAATAGCTTAAAAATTTACAAGAGATATAGCAACACTCTCAGGAAAAAATGTAGAGATCTTAATTAAGTTTTCGTTGCATGAATCTCGCAAAAACAGATTCTTTATCTTTTATTTCTGTGATTAAACCAACAAAATGTAAAACCGTCTCTTTCGTCAAATTTATTTGTATTATTATTACATTCTTCCATATTCAATAGAAGAAAGTATTGGATTCGTAAAAATTTTCGACCTCGGTTTTTGATGGATTTACACGTTTTGAGAGATGTGGAATACGATTTGACCATTTTTAGAAAATGTCTCTCTGTCTGTCTCTGTGTGTGTGTGTGTGTGACAAAATTTTGTGGCAACTGTATCTCAGCAACTACTGCACAGAATTTCGTACAAATTGGTATGTAGTTGCACCTTGACATAAATTAGTGCCTATCATCTTTTGGTAAAAATTGTCTTACAGGTTGCGTTGCCATCCGCTTTTTCTAAAATTTTAACATGGGGATATAAGACAAAATTTTACATAAATGTGCATTAAGAGATTTTTTTTTTTTTTTTATTAATCATTATGAAATTTACAAGAATTATTTATAATAGAGATAGTCAACTGGGGAAAAATGTTTGCATGTGTAGGAGCCTCGCCACCCCCCCCCCCCCCTGGGTGGAAAGTCCCCCCTCGAGGGGAGTAAAATTTCAAGATGGGTATCTTTCGAAAGGTCTCATCAATACCTTTAAAACGAATGGTTGAACTATAAATCTGTGATAATTTAAAATAAAGTTATCGATTTTTTTTTTTTTTACTTTTAACCAAAAAAAAAAAGGAAAAAAAAAATCGTTTTTTTTTTTTTTTTTTTTTTTTTTCTTCTTTAACGAAATTTAACCTTGGTATTTAGTTGGCCCCTGACATAAACTGGTGATGATTAAATTTGGGGATCAATCGCTCAACAAGTGGCGCTGTGATCGCGTTTTTTCTAAATATTTAACATGGCAGTATAGGACAAAATTTCGTATAAATGTACATAATGAGAGTTATTCTTAACCTGTGATTGTAAAATTAATATTAATTATTGATAATAGTAGCAGTTAATTAGGAAAAAAAGTTTGTGTATGTGGGGGGGCATCACTTCCCCCCCCCTTGGGGGGAAATACCCCCCGGTGGGGAGGGGGAGTAAATTTTCAAGATGGGTAGCTTTCGAAAGGTCTCGTCATCACTTTTAAAACGAATGGTTGAACTATAAATATGTGATAATTTGAAAAAAAGTTATCGATTTTTTTTTACTATTAACGAAAAAAAACTTCGAAAAAAAAAAAATCGTTTTTTATTGTTACTGAGTGAATTTGTATAGGAAAATATAGAAGAAAGTCTTGTGGTGGCCACAACATACTAGTTTTTTAATTGCATTATTTAATTTAATTTGTTACAGCTGTATGACATTTGTAAAAATATAAGAATACAAAAGTAACTGAATGGTTATTAAAAATAAATAAGAAGAAACCTCAAAGTAAATTGCTTTCTTATTCATCTTTGAAGATATAATAGATCTAATTAAGGTTAACTCTGAAATTTTATATATAATTTGTAGCTAACACATCAAAAATGCAGATTTCGTAAATCAGTTTTTTATGACAGAGAACTGAACTGAGGTGAATGGACCACGATCTATTGTACCCCGTTTCTTAGTGGTCTATTGCACCCCGTCTGGACCTCTGACAGCAAATGATTAAAAAAAAAAACAAGGCTATGGATGAAATTCTGTCTATGACAGAATTTAATTTAGTACGACAGGATTATATTATGATATTTGTGTTTTAACACCCTTAAAAAAGGGGGTAATAGAGGGTTCAGTAAAATTCCTAAACTCATATTCAAATAGCATATTAATTTTTAATTCCAAATAAATTATTGGAATTTGAATGCATTGATTGTATAGTATCTTCCTCTAATTGCTTAATACTTATTTACTAAATATTTTAATTCTTAAAATAATCTTAAAAACAATTTTGCAGTTATTGTTAATAATTAACAGTGTCAATTTCTAAAAGTACTTGAAAGCACTAATCTAAATATTCAAAAACATTTAGCCTTAGAACCGTTTGTTGTGTGGTCAGACTACAGAGCTACGCACCCGAAGGTTGTGCGTTCAATCCTCACCGATGGGAAGAGAAAAAAATCCATATAGAGGTTTGTACGGATTTCACAAAAATTTTTAAGATAGAGAGAGAAATTAAATGGTAGAACTGGATATTGGAAGGCATTTTTGAAGTGGAACACTATAAATTGGTAACGACGTAAAATATCAGATTGAAAGAAATAGTCCTGTCGTACTAATAAAAAGACATGTTAATTTATAATTAACATTCGAAAACATGAGCCAAAAATGAAAAAAAGAATATTTAAAAATTTGTGTGTTTTATTCGAATAATGGGATATGAGTAAAAAAATGTATCGTTAAATTATTTATGAAAATTTGTTTCGGTATCAATTCCACAAACTTCTAGATGTAGAAAAAACTACTACATTTAATCACTCTCACTGGAAATTAAAATCTCGAAAATCGTAAGCAAGATTGAAATCAAAAAACGAATTTACAACTTTGCTATTCAAAAATACGCAGCAAAATAGCGTGCTGTTAGTAAAATCATATTCCCACCACTAAAAAAGTGTTAGTTCAAATTGTGACTATAAATATTGACTTGCGCAAAGACATAAGTGTTTTCGAAGTGGAACACTATAAATTGGTAACGACGCAAAATGCCAGTTCGAAAGAAATAGTCCTGTCGTACTAATAAAAAATTCTCTTAAAAAATAATTTAATGAGATAAAGTATAATAATAGATGACCTTAGCTCTTTATTATGCTAAACATAACTGTCCCAGATCATTATTTCTGAAATACGAAAAGAAAACATGTTTAACTAAATTTTTTTACTTTTTGCTACCGTAAACTAAATTTTAGGAATAAAATGGCTAAGTTGTTGGTTAGGCATGAAGTTGCTGGCTAAATTTCATCATTGCAGTGCTGCTATCTATGTACCAAAATAAAAAATAAATAAATTATAGGGAGCGGTCCATTGTACCCCTACTCTCTCCTATACGGTTGCATTCAGAACATTAAAGAAAAATTTGTACCTTCTTTCATGTAATGCTGCATTGATAATTATTAAAACTTTAGTTAAAATACTACAATCAAGAAAAGAGAAAGGAACATTAACATAATCTTTCTTCCGATGGTGATGCAAGAATTTATTTGGCAAAAATTTTCTCTGGGTCTTTTTAAACGCTTTTCAACAAAATTGAAAATTATTTGTAATTTCTGTTCATGTGCCCATTTTTTGCCCATTTGTGTTACAATTTATCTTTTACATACCTATCTCTTGACATTGTAATAATAAAGGTAATTTTATTATTATTATTATTATTATTATTATTATTATTATTATTATTTTCAGCTCTTGGTCGCAAGCCATTAGATTGCAAATCTTGTGATTCTACATCAACAGTTCATCCGGAATGCTTGCCTATCCCGATTCCATCAAATGATCCTTTTTTTCCGCCCGTGCATAAGAACTCTTCCAAAAACTGCATTTCTTTTGCAAGATCGCTTGCTGGCCAACTTACTTTAGGTAATATGCATACAAAATCGCTCTCTCTCTAAACTTTACAACCGTAGAAGAAAAATTTGGTCTTTATTCCAAAATAATTTTAAACTGATGTTCGCTGGTGAGAATCTGTATTGTCTTTAATAATATTAAAAAAAAAAAAAAAAAAAAAAAAAAGTCGTATACGGTTGGTGATCGTGCTATATTCAGATTTAGTGTTTTCCGCCTAGTTTTTGAATTACAGATATAAGTAAATTAAATGATGCATAGATTGGTTTTATTCAACTTTCTCGCATAATATGAAACGTATAAAAAGGGAATTATTATTATTATTATTATTATTATTTTATACCTCTGTATAGCACACTCAGAGCAGGTCTAGAGTTGAGTTACTTTCACAGTTATAAGTCGTTAAAAAGGTAGCATAATTCCATAGTATAAACATTTCTGAAAGCTCTGAGGAATTTTCGAAATTTTCCTCCCGAGTAATCAACTTTAAACCTCATAAAAACCAAGTTTTTTTTTTTCTTTCTTTCTTTTTCCCCTCTTTGTTAGATTAAGTACACTATATCTTATTACAGGATACGTAAACTGATGTAATAGACATGTAATTTACTTAAAGTTTAAAAATTATAAAAAATTATTTTTTTTTCATTAGGGCGGCGGGAACAGATGGATCAAGTCACATCGTACATCGATGCATCAAATATGTACGGATCAGATGTCTGCGAAGCCAGGATGTTACGAGCTTCACATGGAGGGAAGTTGAATTCTACTAAACACCCACTTGGTGGTAAAGACCTTCTTCCACAAGACTTAACAAATGTTGAATGTAGAGCTCCTTCCCGGATTTGCTTCGAATCGGGTTAGTTACTTCATTGCAGATTTTTTTTTTTTTTTATATATATATATATATATATATATATATATATATATACAAATGATCCTTTTGTAACTTATTCGATTTGCAAAAAATATACAAAGAGAGATATTTATTGATTAGATTAGAAATGAACTAGATTAGAAATTGAATCAAACCTGATTGATAAACATAATCAATAATTCGCATAAAAAAGCAATAACGGCCATGAAGTATTATCGGAATTTTTGAAGCAAATGAATATTTATATCATGCATATACTATCTACCAAAATGAATCTCTAAGCAATTAAAAACAAATAAGTTAAGGCTATAGTAAATAACGTTCCTTTAAAACAATCCCCCTCCCATCCTTTTTACTTCCATTACTCGACAACCGAAGGTAATGGAAGTATTGTATTCGGTCTAAAAATTCGATATCCAGTTTTTACCTGATTTACACGTTTTAAAACTCCCGAGTCCAAAAATGTAGTTTTGGCAATTGGTCAGTGTATGTGAGTGTATGTATGTATGTATGAGCGGAATCTTCTGGCTACCCTTTCTCGTACCGGAAAATATTTAGGTGTCTACTTCGTTAGGTCAATTTTATGTCTTCTGATCACATTATGCAAATTAGATGTATAATAGTGGGTAATGGAAGTCGTGCTGTTGTCTCAAACCAGATTTTTTAAAGAACGTTTTGATAATTTTAATAAAATTTAGAATACGAAATTATTGGTTCCCAATCAGATAATATATTTTTTAGTTTCCCATCATACTGTAGGTATGGGGAACTTAGGTAATTGTGAAAATTTTCTACCTCCGTGTTTTGACGTTTTTAAACGTTTTCAGGCGTGAGAAATCCGAAAATGACAAAATTTGTATGGTATCCGTCTGTAGGGAGTCTGTTAGTTTTTTAGTCCTTTAATTAGTTTGTTAGTCTGTGTACAGAATATCTCAAGAACAAATAGTCGCAGAGAAGATAGATCTGTTATAAAATATTACTTTCGACACTGGCAAGAACCCTATTCATTTGCAACATTTGAATTAAAAAACGTCGTAAGTTATTAGAAATTTACGATTTTCTTAACGTGGGAGAAAAGGGCAAAATTTCACTTAAACGTGAATTAAATGGAAAATTTGTATTGCAAAAATTCACACCAGTTTCAAAATATCAGTTTTGATGCCGGAATGAACATCATTAATTATAAACATGCTACTTTGAAAATATCGCAAGTTATTGGAAATTTGCGAATTTCTTAACATGGCAGAATAAGGCAAAATTTCACATAAACGTAAATTTTTATTGATATTATTTTATCCAGCACAAAAAATTGCAATTTTGAAAAAAAAAAAAAAAAAAAAAAAACTTATTATTTTATAGTGATTTAATTTAAGCTTAGTAAAATATTCAGTTATGTTGAATAAACGAAAATCGATTCTTCTACGTTTGTTTGCAACTGGGAGTTAACGAAACGGAGGATCCATTTCTTCTACGGAGGATGAAATTTGTGATGGCATGTCTCCGGACCACCCCTGACAATAAACCCCGTCGTCAAGTGTCCACTGGCTAGCTTGAGTGAGACGTTAAGTTCATTCAAACTCAACCTCAATCTCATTTACTTTTGTTTGTTCTTCGACGTACAAAAGAAATTCGGCCACATGAAAAAGTATGTCCAACGCGTAGAAATTGGCGTTTGTTCTTCCAGCTTTTACTATTTCGTATATTCTAATCTTCTACACTATTTTCTACTTAACACTGACATTATTTTATATTTAATTCTAATGATTTTCTTCAATTTTTCCTAAATTTTCGTTCAAAGTAACTATCTTTTTAATTACCATGCTGCTATCCTGTGCATTTAAAAGAAGGAAATTTTCTTCCATGAACTCAAACAGATGAATATTCTAGGTCAATCCTACCTTTCGGAAATACATTTTTTAAATTGTTTTCTACGTCCAAAAAATTATGTATTGTCATGGTTCAACAATGACACTCACTTCTGATTTCTTGATAGAATTTGTGAAGAGCTTCGATTTCGAACATGTCGCCAATAGAACTAGGGTCATTCGCTAACTTCGTGCAAAAACACTAAACAGCGGCACTTGCTGCTGCATTGCTGCTGCTTGCACTAAATGCTGGCATTCTTGATAGCCAGCATGAATTATAGCATCGTAAGAAAGAGCATTATTTGTGAATATTAAAAAATAAATAAATAAGTATAACATGTTGCGGAAGTTTTCAGAGAATGGAGCAAAGTGAATTTGAAGTTTTGATGAAAAATTATTATTTATAATTAAAAATTATTGCTGAAACAAAATTAAAACTGGATAAATACTATGAGAAGTCTGCTCTTTCCTGAAAAACTAATACAAATATTTCGAAAATTTTCGTTGTGAATACATGAACACAAGTGATGCTAATAATTCTGATCCTGGGGATATTGCTGAAGTCCCAACTACTGAAATGAAAATCCATGACATGGTTTTCAGTGATCGAAGATTAAAGGTACACGTGTGATTGCAAAGATAGTTGACATTTCTCTAGATCGTGTGCATAACATTTTGCATGAAAATTTGAAAAAGAAAAAGCTGTCAGCAAGGTGAGTGTTATGCTTGCTGATTACCGATCAAAAATGTGAATATATGAACATTTCTAAAGAGAGTTTGATAATACTTCAGAAAAATCTAAATGAATTTCTTAGAAGTTTTAACACAGGGGAGGAAATCTGGATTCACCAATTTTTTTTTTTTTTTTTTTTTTTATTATAAAATAAACAGTGGGTAGAGGTTGGTGAAAGACCACCAAAAAAAGGAAAGGTTGCAGCTTTAGTTTGCAAAGTTATGGCCATTGTTTTCTGGGATAGTCAAGGAATCTCGGCGTTCTACCAACCAGGCTTGTCAAGAATGCATTTGATAAACAATATTCTCTAGTCAACGTTGTCTCATCAATCATTTATAGTATTTCGCCTATCCAAACATTTGGTGCTTTTATATTCATGCTTAAACTTCTACCACACGTAAACCAGGACCGCTGGGTACCTTATACAGCATGGAAAAAATTAGCTTAGTACACCTTCTCTCAGCCGTGTGTTTTCGTATCTGTGCCTCCAATAATCATATGTCAACTGATCAAATATATTCATATTTATCTTAAAATATCCATTATGTTTTGAATATGGAACAGATATTTAGCTAATTAAAAAAATTCTTAAGAATTTCATAAGTATTCGTTTATATTTGTAGCCATTAAAGGGCGCAGGAGGACAAGCTCGTTGTCCTCTGAAGGTAGCACAGACCTGATATGCACTGGACATATTTTTTCTCCTTAAATCTTAATTTTCTCCTTAAACAGTACTAGCCTTGGAATCATCTTTTCCTAAAGTGATAGAAAATTGTTTTGCTTTTACTGCAATAAGGTGACCAATAAGAGGATGTTTCTCCTATGTGCACCACTTCAACACGCACTAGTTAATTTTAGGATTGTCCGGCTGCCTAGTTCATTTGTGATCTTTTCTTTTTGCATTAGTACCGTTACTTAGATTTTGTTCTTAGGTGCCTTTATTTAAGCTTCTACAATAAATCTTCACCCTGTTTCAAACAGTTTAATTATTATTATTATTATTGTTGTTGTTGTTGTTGTTGTTGTTATTTATTCATTAAACTAAATATTGAATTTATCACTGTATAAAAATGGAATTTATCACTATCAGTTTAGGAAATTCCCTATAAATCAATCTGCTAAAAATGAACACTTAGCATGCATTTGCATATGCAAATTTAATTTTTATCGTATAATGAGTATGTATTTATAATCTATGCACCATATTTAAAATAATTATGTTTCAACTTTTTGAATTTTTTTCAATCTCCTTTAGCCCCCTCATTAGCATTCCTCTAATAATAATAATAATGATAATTAGAAAATATTCAAAAGTATTTTGTACCAATGTTTAATTTAGTTATAAAATTCTGTATATGTGATTAAGAAAACACATTGAGAATGTAAAATTGTGAATATTCTGTATTAACAATTCTGCTAAGAAAAGTTCTGTAAGCGCACAGAATGAAAAGAAACTATTAAAAACAGTTGATCCAATAGAAAATCAACCTTGGCTGCTTGGCTCAGCTGATACTCAATCATACTATGATAGTATACGTAGTATTCTATTCTACTATCAAGATTCATATATTGTAAATTTTAATTAAAGTCAAGCCATCAATAGATTTAAACACTTTTTTTTTTTTTTTTTTTCTTAAGTCAATGTTTACTTAAAGTGCGATGATTGTCTATAAGTTTCTCTTTTTAAATTGAGAATTATTTAAGAAATCATCTTTTCGTTTAAAAATAACCCAACAAACAAATAAAAAGGTTTTCTTAGCTAATTTTGAAGTCATCTTTCTATTACAATATAATTTGCATCATTAGTTACTAACTTCAAAACTAAATTTGAAATGTTCTATAGTAAATAATAATTTAGAGTTTTTTTTTAATTTTTAAAATTTCATAATTTCTCTACCTGTCTTAAAGAATCTTAATAAATAAATAAATAATACATAACGAATTATGCATCTTTCTAGTTGCATTTATGTATTTATGACAATCTGAGTAACAAATTCTTTTCTTTTTCTAATGTATAACTAGTTACAGTATTTGAAAAATAAGAATTGTCAAATTCTAAGAAATTGTAATATCGATTATTCAATTTAATTTAGCTCAATAACTTTATAACTATTACTACTGAAAGTTGCAAAGAATTTTTCCTCTTCTTGCATCGTCTAGAATAAGTTTTCTATGCATATATATTCAGATTTCGCCTATATTCAGATATGAATCTTATTAATCAGATTTCGATAAATTAATCAAAATACGATAAGTAAGACAGAAACGAATATTTAATAAACTGGCTTCAAAAGTTTTATGCGTACGTAATTAAAAAGCTCATATGCTCTTTGTTCCGTACTGAACTTTATGCAAATCCCTTACCATATGCTCTCAGAAACACGTACCTCTCTTATCACCCCTCCAGGACTAGGCAGACGCAAATGATCTTACATGCAATGATCTGCATTTCTTTCTGCAATTAGGACGTTATTATGAATCTCTGACTAATGAACAAATTTTATCTGCATAAGTTATATCATATTCAGCTTCTCCATATATGATATGTATTAACTGTGCTATTATGAGTCACTGGTTAATGAATAAACTCTGTATGTGTGATTTATATTATATTCAATCTGTACATATGAGAATAAAAAGAACTGATATTTCAATTTAGCTATTATAAAGTATTAATTTTAAAAATTGTAGTGAGTTATAGAGATGTACAGTAGAACCTCGATTATCCGAAGTAATTGGGACCGAACCTACTTCGGATAATCGAGAATTCATCAATAATCATCTCAAGGGTCGTACTCTCCGCCCTTGTTTCAGGGCACTCTCAAATATGACAAATTTCCGCCTCTATTCCTACCACTATTTTTTTACGATCATCTCTAACCAGATTAATCTGGAGACATTTCTATAAAAAGTACCATAAAAATTTCTGCATGAAATTACTGGTGGCAAAATAGGAGAAAATTTCTTATTCTTAAGTGTGTCCTGAAAAAGGGGCGAAGAGTACGGTCCCTGTCATCTTGAACTGTTATTGCCGAAACGTCAGTGGAGGCCCTACATTGAGACTCAAATCGGTTTTGGGCTGTGTCTGTCTGTCGCGCGATAGCGGCCGCACAAATAGCGCTATTGACTTGAAATTTGGTACACATGTTCATGAGCCCCACGAAATCAGCTGTATAGTTTTTGGTATGTATTCCATTTGTAATTCGTATACAGGGACACGCCAAAGTTTTTCTTATCATTACGGCCTATGGGAGGAATTTGTATGTATCGCGATAGCGGCCGCAAAAATAGCGCTATTGACTTGAAATTTAATATACATGTTCAGGAGCCCCACGAAATCACCTGTATAGTTTTTGGTATGTATTCCATTTGTAGTTCGTATACAGGGACACTCCAAAGTTTTTCTTATCATTACGGCCAACGGGAGGAGTTTGTATGTATCGCGGTAGCGGCCGCAAAAATAGCGCAATTGACTTGAAATTTGGTACACATGTTCATGAGCCCCACGAAATCAGCTGTATAGTTTTTCGTATGTATTCCATTTGCAATTCGTATACAGGGACACGCCAGAGTTTTTCTTATCATTACGGCCTAAGGGGGGAATTTGTATGAATCGCGATAGCAGCCACAAAAATCACGCTATTGACTTGCAATTTGGTACACATATTCATGAGCCCCACGAAATCATCTGTATGTTTTTGGGTGTGTATTCCATTTGTAATTCGTGTACAGGGACACGCCAGAATTTTTCTTACCATTACGACCTACGGGAGGAATTTGTATGTACCGCGATAGCCACCGCAAAAATCAAGCTATTGACTTCCAATTTTTGACGAAACGTCAGTGGAGGCCCTCTGTTGAGACTCAAAAGGATTTTGGGTGCCGTCTGTCCGTCTGTATGTCTGTCTGTCGTGTGATAGCGGCCGCAAAAATCACGCTATTGACTTGAAATTTGGTACACATGTTCATGAGCCCACGAAATCAGCTGTATAATTCTTGTTATGTATTCCATTTGTAGTTCATATACAGGGACACGCCAAAGTTTTTCTTATCATTACGGCCTACGGGAAGAATTTGTATGTACCGCGATAGCGGCCCCAAAAATCACACTATTCACTGCAAATTTGGTACACATGTTCATGAGCTCAACAGAAATAACTGTATAGTGTTAGGCGTGTATTCCATTTGTCGTTCGTGTATAGGGACACGCCAAAGTGTTTCTTATCATTACGGTCTATGGGAAGAATTTGTATGTACCGCAATAGCGGCCGCAAAAATCCTTCGATTGACTTGAAAATTGTCGCACACTTTCCAGCTTTGCATATAAGTAGCTGTATAATTTTTATTGCTATATTGTTTATAAACTGTGTACAGGGACACGCCAAAATTCTTAACATTACGGCGTATGGGGTGAATTTCGTTTAAACGTATTTTAATACCATTACTTTGCAATCAAGAAAATGAAACTAGCGTACGTGAGTAAGATGCTTAAACTTATGTTGTTTGAAGAAAATATGTGCTTTTAAGATTTCTAATTAATGTACAGGATATTACAAAAGTGTTCTGACAATGTCACGGTGTCATCCAAACGATGTTAAATTTCGAACAATTATTAATTTTAAATGCAAAATAAGCTGAATAGTTTTTACTGGTGTATGCAATGTTTATGGTTCGTTTACAGAGACACACAAAAAAATTTCGTAACATTGGAGCCTATGGACAAATTTTTATTTAAGCGCGCACTTTAATGCGTTTATGCTGAATTGAAATTAATAAAATTAACATACATTATAAAGATGCTTAAAATCATGTTTACTCTTAAAAAAGGGTATGTATCGACTAAATAATTAATGGGACCACACAAAATAATTACGAGTATGTACTGTAATCATCCAAATAATGTCAAATTAGTTTGAAAAATTAATGATTTATAATTAATTAGGTTTATTCTTATTATTGGCGTTTATAATGATTGTGGCTACTTTACCGGGATACATAAAAGAATTTCGTACTATTACGTACTATAGTCGGCAGTTCTTAAGAGTATTTTAACATGGTTACACTACACCCCATCAAATATAATGAAATTTTATTAGAATTTTAAAAGCATTTTTTCCTGCGGAAAATTGTGGTATAGAATTGGTAGTTAACTTAAAGGTTACGCAAAATATTTCCGATATGCTATGTAATTTTTTTTTTTTTTTTTTTTTTTTTTTTGTATGAAATTTGGTAGTTATTAAATTTGGTAATTATGAATTTCAGGGAAATAATACAAGACCGTCGTTTATTAAGAATGCATATTGTTGCGTACTTGGGGGGTTCGTAAGTTGTCCGAGAATGAAAGGCGAAACTTGTAATAATTCAGTGATTTATTCACAGAAAGTTCCAGAAAAATACAGGTCTATAAACCAAGTATCAGCTTCAATTCAACCAGTAAACACAGCTTAATCAATAGCCGTTAACAGCACAACAACAGCACAAACTGTTTAACAATAACACACAAAGCAAGTCTCATTCAAAAAGGCTCAAGACAAAGCAAACTGACGCAGATCTGAGACCGACTGCCTCGGTGAAAAAAATGCTCCTTTTATACTTTTCTATCGATCCCAGGCTGTTCTGGAAAATTCTCGTATCTCATCAGCCAATGAGATTAGAGCGTCCATATTTGGTATATCCCTAATAAGGAATTTCTCGCCAAGGTCGCCAAAAAATCGCCAAAGAGGGAAACAGTCGCCAAATTTGGCGACAAATCCATTTCTTCCCTTCTTGGAGCTTTTTAATGCGTTTTTAAGGGAAAATTAGGCTATTTAACACTAAAATGACTAGAAATGCAGAAAATTAGCATTTTATCAACTTACTAAGCCTCGTTGAAAGAATTTATGGAAAAGTAAATACAATTATTTATAATTCCGTATCACTTTATATGATATACAGATAAGTATACAAAGAGAGATAGAGCAGGGGGTTGAGGGAGGCTGCAGCCCCCCCCCCCCTCAGGAATGTATCTGATTATGATAACAAGTCTATCGAATCAATATATACTGTTATATAATAAGGAATAAATAAAAATTACCTATTGAATAATGTCTGATACAAATAAGACGTTGAGGCTCCTGATCTGCAGATCCACTAGTTATGACTATTTTAACTGTTAAATAAATTAAAATTATAAATCAAAAGAAATTTATTTCTGAAACAAAAACTCACAATGGTTTAAATGGAAGCTTGATCTGGTGTAAATTGGCCATCCTTTGCCGTGCAGCTCTATCCCGAAGTTTTCTTAAAAGCATGAGTTCAGAGGAATCATAAGTGACACAAAGTGGCAAAAATTTTCAAATTCTGCTGCAATGAAAATTTCTCTGTTCTTGAGATGACAAAAGATGTGAGGTTCTTTGCACTTGCTTACAATCAGAGGGTGCAATAACATTCGATTGTTCTGGGACTCGGCAGAATGACCTTCCACATTTCGAAATGGGGTGTGTTTTTGTTTAGAACCGGGACGTTTGAAAGTGGGGAAGAGTACACTCATACCGAGAATTGAGCTTGCGAGAAGGAATTCTAAAAAAAGAAATTCCAAAATATTTATCTTCACTCCTAGTTTGGAAAGGACGGCTTGCATACAAAAAGAATGTGGGAAAAAAAAAAAAAAAAAACTTTAAAAATTCATGTTTGTGAAAAGAAAATTTTGGATGATAGTAGAAAGTGAAAAAAAAAGTGAAGAAGAAACCGACTTCGGTTAATGGAGAGTTTAAGATAATCGAGGTTCTACTGTAATTGGAAATGACGAGAACACTTTGCATGGAACGAATTATCCTTTACTGCAACGAAAGAGTGTTGTCTCAAAAGCACCCTCAGAATCCAATTGAATCACTAGTTTGAAAAAAAAAGGAAACCAGCGCAAAAATCGAAAATTGAGTTTTTGTTTCTTTGTAATTCGCTTTATGTCGACACACATTTCAGGCAAATAAAGGGAACAAAACCCACTTGTTTAATGTAAAAATAAGTATCAGAAATAGGCACACACGTGCAGGGAAAAAGAAGGGAACAAAAACCACTTGTTTAATGCAAAAACAGGCACAAGAAATATTCATGATTTTGACGAAGGGAACCTTTTTTCAGTCTTACTGGTGTACGTTTGAAGAAGGGAACAAATATATCAAGTATGTACTATAATAAAACACATGTATCAAATTATGTTGGTTGAAACGACATCATCATATAATATACTTTTAATATAATATAAGGAGTTAAAATGTTTTTCTCGTTTTTCTGAAAATCCTGATTTTGGACTTGTACCCTTCTTCAAACTGGTGATTCAATTCGCGTTAAAGTCCCGTGAAACGGTCTAACGGTTGCTCCCTAATGAGCCGTAGTTTTACTTAACAATTGTTACATGGCGAAATGAAATCTCCCTCTTAATTTGCGAAGTTAATTCCTGAAATCACTACACGAGGGATAGTTAACTCCCACTCATATTCATTGGTTAATTAGCTGGTGATAGACATTTTAGCTCGGCCATGCATATCCAGTATTCTATAGTTAATGAGCAGATCTGACCACAGAGAAAGGAAAATTGCGTTTACTCAGCTAAAATGATTCTTAAAATTTCTCCTTTTGTAGACTGACCATATGTCCTCGAATCTCGAGGAAAGTCCTCGAATTTCGAGGACAAAACTACCTTCGTCCCCAAAAAATTACAACAGATTTGGGGATGCCGGTTATAAAGTTATTAATGTTTTATTATAGTAATTTATTATATGTATAATAAATAAGCCGAAATAAGTTCTTTTAGATGCTTTATACATAAAAATTACTAAAATTTTACAATTTAAGATGATTTAATTATTATTATTATTATTATTATTTTATTTATTTATTTATTTATTTATTTATTTATTTTATTTTATTTTATTTTTTTTTTGTCCTCGAAATTCGAGGACACCGCCATCTTTGTCCCCAAATTCAATTGAAAAAAATATGGTCACTCTACCTTTTGTCAACTCTCGCGTCGTCATGAAGTGACTTACAGATAAAAAAGCTAACAGGGGAAAATTAAAAGTTATTTTTAAGTTACCAATTTTGTAAAGGATTTTAATCTAATTATTATAAAATATTAATTTAAAATATTAGATTTTTTTTATACTTTCATATGTATAGACATGTTGAAAATAAAGAAATATCTCCTAATAACTATACCAGATTTCATAGAAGATAAAATCTTTTTGTAAAAAAAAATAGAACCGACTCCAAAAAGCAACTACTATTCAAACAACTAGGAAAAAAAAAAAAAAAGGTATGAAATGAAACTGTAAATTGCGCCTAAAAATATAAATAATTTCCTTCGCCAAACAACCTATAACATTACAATTAATCATAAGTTTGAAGCCGGCGCAAAATTAAATAAAATTTAATTAGTTTTTAAAGGTTTGTATTTAGATCGGTAGCAAAAAATGCTGTTGCGTCGAATGATCCATTTTCATGTTTCCTTTATTATTTTATCACTATATACAATTGGTCTTCTAGTAACATCTACATAGAACAGTGAACATTCTTCACAATGCGGTATTTATGTTTCTACGAAGTTAGAGTTTCCTTTGCAAATTTGGTATAACTTTGATATAACTATGATATAACTTTGGTATAACTTTGGTATAACTATCATCCTTGGGGGCTTTTCGATTTGGCGTTCAAAACGTAATGCAAAAATATACACGCAAGATGCATATTTTCATAATATATATTGTACGATGTAATGTTTCATAATCTTGATTACTCTCTTAACATACCTTATCAAAACAATCATGATATACCAAAGAAATTAAGTATGTTTGCCAGATAATTTTGCGATTTTTCTTTCATCAAGGACGTCAGATACCAGCATCTTCACCAACTTTTGCTGCTTACGAAATCTTATTTGTTTTCTTAAATCAAAGTAGTTTTCGGCTGCGTTTTTGCAGGTGACAATGTGAGATGTGTATATTGAATAGGATTTGATTTTTGTATTGAATAAAGTTATAAATTTTTATTTAATTTTGCGCCGACTTCAAAAGTTATGATTAATTGTAGTTTTATAGGTTGTTTGGCGAAGGAAATTATTTATATTTTTAGGCGCAATTTACAGTTTCATTTCATACTTTTTTTTTCCTAGTTGTCTGAATAGTAGTTTCTTTTTGGAGTCGGTTCTATTTTTTTTTTTTTTTTTTTTTACAAAAAGATTTTATTTTTCTCTTTTCAGTGAAAACTTATTCATATAGCAGAATATCAAAAGGCGTTCGACGGCAGCTTCACAAATCACAACTTCTAAGAAAAGTGACATAACTCAAAAAATGGTTTATGTCACTGAAAAATACATGAAATGCACCCAATGTGTATAAAAAAGTTACATCTCCATATAGAAAGCTATCCACGCGAGAGACAGTTGTGTCAGTTTTATTCTAGTCAAGTTATATTTAAGTTGATTTTTCTCAAATGCTGCTTTTTTAAGTTGTGTCACTTTTCTTGTCTTTATCAGATATGAGCAAAAAACTATCTATTGAATGAACATACGTTAAGTTAAAAAGTCTTTAGAAATGTAAAGAACGGATAAGCTGTATTCGTAAGCAAAAATTCTGTTAGGCATATATATTGAACTTTACAGTGAATACGTGTCACCCGCTGAGCTGGAAATTGCGCAGCGTAAAGTTCAGACAAAGAGCAAAATATGTATTCCAGCTGACGGACAGAATGTTCAACATTCATACTTACATACTGCTTTTACCAGTGTAGCTGCATGCGTTCAGCAGTTAGAGTGAGAACAAAATTTTGTGAGCATCCTGTAATATGTTTATATCTTAATGAAATTATAATGAAACCTATTTCAGGCCAAGATCATTACAACAAAAAAGTATTAAAATTAAATCCCCTCTTACGAAGTTAAAAGCTAACAAATTTCAACAACAAAAACAACACTGATTTGTATTGAGAACCTCTTCCTTTATGAAGTCGGTTTAAAGCGTCTATGCGTTAATCGATGTGACCGCTTACAATAACCATACATTGAATTTTACATAGGATAAATGTCACCCGTTACGCTATAACATATGCAATGTCGTTCAAGTGTGCAGAAAATAGGAAATTGTGAACAAACAAATGCACATTTTAAGCGTTCTGTTTTTAGCATTAATGTCAAAACTATCTTTTCGTACTAAATCGATGATGCTCTGTAATTTTATAATTCACCTTTTTTCAGTGTTTTGAACCGTTTTCGAGATAGGAATGCTAACTCCACTGTTTTCCATCAGCTGGCGCTGTAGGCGGTTGAATCGCGTAACACATGTCTACACCTACATACCACTTTTATGACTAGGCAGCAGCTGTTCAGCAGTTAAAAGAGTCGAGACTGACTTTTTGGGGCACCCTGTATTTCTTTTTAATCGTAAAGATATTACAATGGGACATATTTCAGACCAAGACCTTTACAATAAAACAAAAAGTATCAAAATCGGATCATCGGTTCAGAAGTTCTGAGATAACAAACAAAAACAAAAAAACATACGCTTTGAATTGAGAACCTCCTCCTTTTTGAAGTCGATTAATTAGAGCATCTTTTACGAAGTTATAAGCTTACAAACACAAACAATACATAGCTCGAATTAAGAACACCCTCCTTTCTGAAGTTGGTTGAAAACGACTTTGCGCTAATCGATATGACCGTTTACAGTAACAGTACTTTGAACCACAGAGTATACGTGTCATCCGCTACGCTGCAAAGTGTGCAACGTAGTTCAAGTGTTTACAGTGTAGGAAATTGCGAACAAACAACTGCACGTTTGAAGCTTTCTATTTTTAGCAATAATGTCTAAATACTGTCGTTTTGTAGTAAATCGAAGATGCTCTACAACTTCGTAATTAACTTTTGTCCTATCTTGAACCGTTTTTGAGATAGAAGCGCTAATTCCGCTGTTTTTCACCAGATGGCGTTTTATTTTCTTTAGATTGTAAAGATATTACAATGGGACCTACTTCAGACCAAGATCTTTACAACAAAACAAAAATTATCAAGTAACCGTATTTTGAACTATATAGCGCATGTCTCATCCGCTACGCTATAACGTGTGCAATGTAGCTCAAGTGCGCATAGTGTAAGAAATTTCGAACAAACAAATGCACGTTTTTAGCATTGTATTTTTAGCATCAATGTCTAAACTATCTTTTTGTACTAAATCGATGATGCTCTGCAGTTTTATAATTCCCTTTTTCCCCCTGTCTTGAACCGTTTCCAAGATAGGAACGCTAGCATGAATGTCTAAACTATCTTTTTGTACTAAATCGATGATACTCTTCAACTTTGTAATTCACTTTTTTCTCTTGAACCGTTTTCAAGATAGGAACACTAACTCAACTATTTTCCACCAGGTGGCGCTACAAGCGGTTTAACCTTGTACTGCATGGCCACTTTGCTATACTTACATACCATTTTTATCACTATAGCTGCAGCCGTTTAGCAGATAAAAGAGTTGGGACTCATTTTTTTGGGCACCATGTATTTTCTTTAGATCGTAAAGATATTACAATGGGATCTATTTCAGACCAAGACCTTTTCAACAAAACAAAAAGTATCAAAATCGGAGCATCCGTTCAGAAGTTATGAGCTAACAAACATAAAAAAAAAAACATACGGTTTGAATTGAGAACCTTCCTTCTTTTTTGAAGTCGGTTAAAAAATGCAACTTGACCAATTAGTTCAGAATAACATCTACTTTTATTTATTTTTTAACTTCTTTATATATATTTTATCCATATTAAAAGTCACAAATTTCAATTCGTTCGATAATAACCCATAATAATGACACTCACACACACAAAATAATAATAATAATAATAATAATAACTCTTCAGTTATCCCAAACAAAAGTACGTATTAATGATGTCTCTAAATTAGAGATACAGTTATTAACTGTATTATAAACACTCTATTGCAAAAATTTATTTTCATTTTTTTAATAAAAATGTTATACAAAATATTCACTCGATAAAGGGTCACTAATGGTTGGATTTCGTGGTAAAGTCGACAATGCATTTCCCTCTGGCAAAATGCCGAAATGCCGTACTACCGGCAATAACTTAACAAGACCTACTTGAAAAAAAAAAAAAACTGTAGCCGAGGAAACTGGCGGACTTTTCTGGATTTTCCAACAGGACAATGCATCCATCCACCAGCACATAGAACTCGGGGATGGTTCTTAAATAATAGTGCACATGTACCATGAGGGCCATCTGCTTCTCCTGACCGATAGAAAACGTTTGGGTGGTTGGGTTTAACGTCGCACTAGTGCGGCGCAGATGGGCAATTGACGACGGTCTGGGACACACCCCTAGAGGTGGTCCGGAGACATGCCATCACGATTTGGAAGGGATGGCTCTCCCGCTTCGGTGACCCCCAGAGGTATAATTTTAGAAAACGTTTGGAGTCTGCTGGTTAGAGTAATTTATGCAAATGGAAAGCAATATGCCACAATTTCAGAATTAAAAGCTACTATCAACTTCCACTGGAGAAAAATCGACCAAAAACCTTGAAAGACTTGATCCGCTCCAAGCTTGGTCACCTTCTTAATTAATTAGAAAAGTCTCGGTTCGTGAATGAACCAAATTCGAATCAGGGAAAATTTTCAAAATCAAGCTCCTGATCTCCGGCCTACATCCGATTCTTTAAACGGACTGCTTCAGCGGTTTCCATTTGTCGCTTTAAACGTCTACGCTCATTGTTTCCGTCTAGTCTCTTTTGATCTTCGTCTTTGCCGCTAGGATCCATCTGATCCAAGATAGAGAATGAGAGAGAGCAAACAAAAGAGATCCACACTTTAAAAATCAATAAAGTAGCATAAATCTGCGCTTGCATAAAAATGTGTTTATTCCTACGGTAGATAATAATTAAAATTCAAAAGCTCAAGCTGTAAAACAAAATGTAACCAACATAGTTGCTTCTCTTTGAACATTCTCTTATAAATATTTTCTTTATTCTATTTCTTTAATCTATTTTTTATAAACATTTTATACAGATGCCACATGCATCACACAAACTTTTAATTTATACACACTTTTAAAGATAGCACGTGATCATATTTTTACATAAAAATCAAAACATCCGCGATTGTAATGAAATGCTCGCCCTCTGGTGGGCTAAAGTGAAATTATCACACCACTGCATATCATCATATTATGCAATCGATTTTCCATGATGTAATGGCGGAGAAATAACAATAATAAATACACGTGGCTATTATATTTACTAACAACTGCAGTTCAGAGAGCGCCATCTATCGATCACTACAAACGCGGATTAAATTCATTTAACCATTTTTCTTCTTTTACTTTTTGTTCAGCATGTAATCTTATACACGGTGCGTCCAGACACACAGTCCAAGGAGATCTCGTAGCCATCTATATATATATATATATAGAGAGAGAGAGAGAGAGAGAGACAGAGAGAGAGAGATTATAAAATCTAGTGCATAGACTGGCTTCTAATCTATATTTTTTTATCCAGGTTCATATCATTATGCAACACCACAAAAAGGGAAAATGCAATTTTTTTTTATATAAAAATGTCTGTTTGAATTATATTTTGTTATAAAACAAAAATATTTGTTTTACTTGTAACATTTATAAATCTTAAATTTATGTTGTAGCATTTTTTTTTCTTATGTTTGGAAAACTTGGTGTTCATATCATTTTGAAACACAGTGTATATATATATATATGTATATAAGAAGTAACTATAAATCGAGTACTATACATGTATATTGATAAATTTTAATTTTGAGGTAATCATGTTTAATGCTTTGAGATATATGTTCTTGCAAAACTTCAATATAATAGAAATATTTATTTATAAAATATGTTAAAAAAAAAGGTTGGGGTGTTTAAAAATAATTAAATAAATTTTATGCATCAAATTTATTTATTTTTAGATTATAGTTCTAACGTTATGTTCCAAATTTACTTTTTCTCTCAGGAGACATTCGTGCCAGTGAACAACCAGGTTTGACATCCATGCACACTATTTGGATGAGAGAACATAATCGTTTAGCTGATGAAATTGCAGAAATCAATCCACACTGGGATGATGAGACTATTTATCAAGAAGGTAATTTGCATCATTAAATTCGTAAAAAACTAAAAACTTTTAAATTACTTGAACATTTTTATTAAATTTAGTTTTTAAAATATCTGGATAAAAGTCAATAAATTTTCAATATTTCTGAAATAAAACTCTGAAACATTTTTAATTGAAGTTAAAATAATAATAATAATAAATAAATAAAATAATCTAAAGGAATTTTATTAAGGATGAAATTTCTTTAAAATCAGGTAATTGGGCATGGGTCCATTTTGGGAACTGTGGTTCTGTGAACATAAACTAGGAACAACACATTTTTTATAATCGCAATTACTGTTAATCTATTCAGCTTAGTAAGTTTACTCTTAACCTTTTCAACTTAATAATTTAAGTTTCTTAGTCATTTGGTAATCGTTAGTGCATGGAAAGGGGGGAGGCGTTCCTATGATAAATGGAATTCAACCTATAAAGAAAAAGGAGAGTCAGAACACTCATTTATTCTGTCCGCAGAATGTGAACTACGAGAACAACTTATTATTTAATAATCGAAAATTATTTGCATTCAATTGGAGACAATTTATTTATTCCATTTTTACAATGCATTATTTTCTGTTTCGCTTGACATAAAATTTTGCTGAATGCCATCTCTATTTTGTTTTCATCCTTCTCTTTTATTAAACGAGTAAATCCCGTGAGTTGTTATATACACTAAGGGAAATTAAAAAAAAAAAAAAAAAAAAAAAACGCACTTGGATATTTTCTCTTTCTCTTTCTGTAATCCGCGTTTGTAATGATCGATAGGTCGCGCTTTCTCAACTGAAGTTGTTAGTAAATATAATAGCCACGTGTATTTATTATTGTTCTTTCTCCGCCATTATATCATACAAAATCGATTGCATAATAGGATGCAATGAAAGTTATTGCGTTTTATTATTTAATAATTCCACTGTATTTTAACTGCATCTATATGTTATCTTACAACAAAGGCACATTAAAAAATAAATAAATAAATAAATAAAAATAAAGGTACAGCTATAGAGTTGGTCCATAACTGGATTTGGCGATTTTTCTTTGGCACCGTTTTGAACGATAATGATAACGATGCCTTTCTGGATTCTTTGCAATACAATATGCTTTTGTTTACGCTTGGAATCCATCGCAACCACTTGCAAAAACGGCATTTCGCCATAATCACCAAATGCACTTGTGGACCAGTACTATAGTTGTTCCATGAAATGTGATCGTTTTGCTTTTGCTCGTTAGCGAAGGATACGATCAGCTTTATCTAAAATATTTTATAATTAAAACAAAATTAAACGTATTAAAACTTGTGAAATCCTCAGGTACGAAATGTTTCGAACAAACAGTCATTCTTGACGATACTTCTTTCCCAATTCGTAAACGTCTAATCCATTCAAACTTTCTACTAACTATAGCTGTATTTCCAAAAACCATTAAAAATATAAGCAGAATATGAAGGATTCTTACGTGTAAATAAAAAGGTGTCTGATAAAATTATTAGCAAAATAGTCTTCGCCTTTTCAAACAAAAAAATTAAATTAAATTAAATAAATAAATAAATAAATAAATCCATCGCAATATAGCGACAAAAATTCAAAAGCCGCCAATGGAGCGACATAATAAAGTTGTGTATAGCACGATAATGTTTACCTATTTATTTATTTGTTTATATAATTCTCACTATGCTAATTTATCATACAAACAAATGAGCGTCTGTGTGTTACTGCACTTGCATGCTGTCGAACAGAAATATTTGATTAATTCAAATTAATCTATATATATAAAAATGAATTGCTGTTCGTTAGTCTCACTAAAACTCGAGAACGGCTGAACGGATTTATCTTATCTTAGTCTTGAAATGTTCGTGGAGGTCTAGGGAAGGTTTAAAAGGCGAGAAAAAATCGAATAATTTCCGGGAAAACCCTAAAAACAGCCCTTTTCTATTTCCCATACAAACGTTTTCTAGAGTCAATTTGAACTTTATTGCTATTCAATAAAGTTTAGGTGTGTTCCTAACGGCTGATGGCTGAGCTACAAAAATTTGCATGTTGATTCGTAATGACCTCCCCTGATGCACCTCGAAGCCGGATTTTCGAATTTTGTTTTAGTTTTCTTTTAATTAATTAAAATGTTAAAATAAAAACCTTCTAATAACTGATAAATTGGCCATTTAATTTTAATCCTTAATTTAATTGTTGCCAAAAAAAAATTATTCTTTTTTGGACAGAAAAAAAAAGAAAAAAAAACGTGAACAATAAAAATTACATTTATTTAAAATATTTAATTTTATTCCTTAATTTAATTGTTGCCAAAAAAATTATCATTATTTTTTCGACGGAAAAAAAAAAAAAACGTGAACAATAAAAATTACATGTATTTAAAATGAGGAAAGTAAATTAAAAAAATTAGAAATATCAGTCGTATCGTTACAAATAAGATACCAAATGAAAGATGCAATTTTTGTGACTCCAACGGATTAAACAGCTTATCGATCGGACAGTTAGATTTTTTAAAATTAACTAATGTATGTATTTTGTAAATTTTCTTTCACAAACACAAACGTGTAGTATACAGCCTGTACAACACTAGACCAAATTGAAGTTCAAATTTCATCAATCTATATATATAAAAATGAATTGCTGTTCGTTAGTCTCACTAAAACTCGAGAACGGCTGAACGGATTTATCTTACCTTAGTCTTGAAATGTTCGTGGAGGTCTAGGGAAGGTTTAAAAGGCGAGAAAAAATCGAATAATTTCCGGGAAAACCCTAAAAACAGCCCTTTTCTATTTCCCATACAAACGTTTTCTAGAGTTATGTCCGTGAATTTATTTGACTGAGTTTCACGCCAAAACTGCTCGACGGATTTCGATGAAATTTGTAATGGAGATAGCTTATACCCTAACTTAAAAAGTTGGCTACCTTTTATTCCAAAAAAAAATTTGTTTTTGCGATTTTTATGCATAAAATAGCAATTTTGTAAGCTAATAATAGCAAAAAATTAGCCATTTAAATTTATCCATAATTTAATTGTTTCAAAAAAAAAAAAAAAAAAAAAAAAAAAACGAATTTATTTTTTTCAACAGGAAAATAAATACATTTATCTAAAAGTGAACGATAAAAAATTATAAAAAAAAATTATGCATCTCACAAAAATTGACGTCATTTTTAATTAAAAATTTCTTTTACATATTGATAAAGTGCTAATACGCAAGCGAAGTGATGACGTCACTGGCCGTTTGTGGATTCCAGAAAAATATGTCCTCTGTTAAACTCCCATTGGATTTTTTGTAAAAAATTATTAAAAATCGAGGAAAATTATTTCCCGATTTTAATCCCCATATTTAGGTATAGATACGTATTAGTTATCATGTCCATGCGTTAGATTAAGTTATTTTTGTTGTAAAATTGACAAAATTTGCATTTTTAATATCAAAACTCTAGGGAAAAAAAAAAATGGCAAATTTCCATATCCGATTGAAAACACAAACATTTCATTTCAAAGGATGATATTTACACAATAAATATCCAACTAATACACTAATTAAAAGGAAAATGATAAATATTCTATCATAATTTGAAGTCAAATTTCTTTCCAAATGTCTAAATAAAGTATCTGATATAAGATACGATATTGCAGCGGAATAGATTTGATATCGGTCATCCTTAGCAGAAAAAAAAATATATATATCAACAAATTATTTGGCGAACATAATTTAATTCCTTTCAAAAATCATGGTTATTTTAACAACTTATATTAAGAGAGTAATGAATAATATGAAACAATATTTCGTACAATGCATATTACGAAAATATACATCTGGCATACATATTTTCGTATTACGTTTTTGATCACCAAATACAATAAGCGCCAAGAACGACAGAGTTTTGAAATTTAAAATGAAAATTTTGTCAATTTGATAGCAAAATAACTCAATCTAACACATGCACACGATAACTATAAATAATATTAACTAATATTATAAATGCGAAAGTTTGGATGGATGTTTGTTACTCAATCACACCACAACGGCTAAACGGATCTGGATGAAATTTTGTATAGAGATAGGTAATAGTCTGGAATAAGACATAGGCTACTATTTATACCGGAAAAAATGTAAATTTTTAATTAATCTTCTGTATAATATAAATATTTCTTCTATAATAAAATTTTAAACTAATTTATTTTAATTTTTATTTTTGCCAAAAAATATTTCACGCGAATAATAATAAAAAAAAATAATACATATTAAATTTGCTTAGGCACATGACAACATAACGTCATTATCAAAATTAAATAATAAGAAAATGAAAGCTAATTCAGATCTGTATTAAAGAGCTTTATTAGTTGATAATCCTGGGTATATTTTTAATTTTAATACTGAAGTAGATAGGACATTTTTCGCCAAGGACTCTATTTTTGTGACAACAACCTTAAGCCAAGTAGTCCATAAAAAATATAAACAAATCTGTACACATAAAAGAGTAAACTCAATGATTCACTGACTCAACACTGCCATGACGATTCTGTGGGAAAGAGGGTCACAAATTTTAGTGACCAGGTTGGATTTCGGAGCCTGACCCCCAACTAAGACGGAATTTTGCAAAATACCCCCCCACACCGTCTCCTTGGGGGGCAGAAGGCTTAACTGGGCTCCAAATTACTTAACGATGAAGAAATTGCAGATGGAAAGACCAGACTTCAGTACAAAAAAATTATTTTCTGCGATTTTGGAATTTTGGATTTTTAAGGGGGGAGGGAAGGGAAAATATTTTGGAAGAAGGGTACTCAACACACGAGGAAATCGAACTGAACACACACTACAAAGGGATTTTATGAAATTCCACCCTACCGCCCTTTGGAGAATGGGAGGCAAAAACATGTATTCATGCGTAACGCTGCACTAAATTATCTAAGGTTGGACATTTTTTATGTAAGGGACGATTATATGTATTTTACTCATAGTATGAAGAGATTTTGCGAAATTCACTCCTCCTTCCCTCCTTTAAGAACGGGAGGAGAGATTAAAAAAAAAAAGTTTTAAAGCATAGCTCAGCTTTAAATAATTTCATGATCTCAATTTTTTTTTATGTGTCGGTCAGGTATGTGTATGCAACATGAAATATAAAGTAATTTTGGAAATTTACCCCCGCACCTCCTTCCTCTTGGGGCGGGCGGGGCAAAAACCACATTTTGAAGCTTAAATCCGTCCAAATTACCTAAGAATGGCGAATTTTGGTGTGTGAATGTTAATTAAGTGTGCGAAATATGCACTTTGATGAGATTTTGTAAAACTTTCAACTGTAACCGCGAGGGAGGGGGAGTAAAAAGCAGGTAAGGGACTGCCGAAGGCATAGGGCAACTTAAAATTAGATTTTGACGGATTTCAATGTTTTTTTTTTTTTTTTTTTTTTTTTTTTTTTTAAGATATTTTATTATTATCAATGATATGCTGTTTTGGGGATTCATTTCAATATAATTACCAGCGAAGCGGGCAAAGCCTGCTAGTATTTAAATAAATAAATAAAAATAGAAATATGTTTAATGGGAAATAAATATAAAAATAAAAAGATTAGTTTTTTAAACTACGGCAAAAATAGCGCTCATAGCGTATTGTTACAAGGGATTAAGTCTAAAAGGGTGACAAAAATTCAAAAGTCGCCGAAGAGAACCATATTAAGGCTGTACTATAATCAGGTTTACAAACCATGAATTATATATAAGCACAAAAAATTAATTGTCTCATGCGACAGACGTAGCCGGTCACAGCATATTGTAATATTTGGCGTGAAATTGCTGCCATTTATGGTTGGTCGGATAAACGAAATAAACATAGGAAATAACGTAAAAGCAAATATGTGCACCACGTATAGTGTGGTTCACATGTAACTGGGATTCAAATATAAAAGGGATACTCCAATTTTTTCGATACTATCTATTTCGAAACTGTTACATAATAAGCACCTAAATGGAAGCTGTTTGGTAAACCATTGTCGCAGGTAACAGGGACAGGCGCCCAAGTTTCAGCGGATGACCAAATCGCTGTCGAAGGCAGCAGGGACTTGAAGCGAGCTTTTGAGCATGTTCAGAATTCTAATAACTCTGAATTTTGACAATAGATGGCAGCACTATGCAATTTTGATATAATTTTAGAATATTAACATTAATTAAATTCCTTCTTTTTATTGATATTTTAATGAGTTTTAAATGCAAAATTAATTCTTTTTTCTTTTATTATTATTTATTTTATTCATGTTTTCAATTAATTGTTAGTTATACTTTAAATAATTTCTTTTTCAATTTGCTGTGAACCGTTTTTACTTTTCTGCGGTTCTATTCTAGTTTGTTCTTTTTGTTGTGTTCTAGCGGTCAGCTGGAAAAATTCTATTCTAACGTATGAGCTGAAATAAAGTCAATAATTCATGTTTGTATTCAACTCGGTTTATTTATTCAAGCTTTTATTCATTGTTTCTTAAATATGATGTTATTAATTCAATTGAAAGGAAGGTGAGTCCTTCAAATTCATTTTAAACTGATTTATGATTTAATATAATTTAAACCAGCGATTTTTAAAACCATACAGTCCACAATTCTATTCAAAATCCCTCCATATTTTTGGTCCGTCGAGCCGGAGATATATTAAATTATGAAATCTTTTAGTAAAAATTAATATTTTACAAACTTGAAAAAAAAAAAAATGTTCTAATGGCTTCGAAAATTGAAAAACTAAAAGCAAAAAGAACTATTATTCGGTCGTCAGTGACTAAATTTGAAAACAAAGCGATAAAAGCTTTGGAAGCGGATCCTTTAGACATTCAAGAAATAAAAATTTTGAAAGGTCATTTGCATGAAAGGCAAACTCAATTAGAACAAATTAATAATGAAGTTGAGGAAGTTATTTCTGATTTAGATGAATTAAAAAAGGAAATTGAAGATAATGAAAAATGGACAGAGAAACTTATTCGTATAAAATATCAGATAGAGTCAAGATTAGAACTTTCTTGTTTTCAGAACACTAAAGTTGTAACACAAGTTAATAAAAGGCTTTCCAATAACTGAAGCAAGTTATAAGGAAGCTTGGGCAACACTAATTTCTAGATTCGATAATAAAAAAAATCTAGCTTATGCCCAGTTAAACAAATTCTTTAATTCGAAATCTTTGAAACCAAATTGTCGGAAATCTATGCTAGATTTATTAGATAGCTGTAATGAAGCAATACGTAACTTGAAATGTTTAGGATTTGAATTTAATTTATTTGTGGATTTAATTCTTGTTTATAATTTGCAAACAAAATTGGATGATAATTTAAAGAAGCAATGGGAATTATCTTTAGATAGTGATTCTTTTCCCACCTATGATGAATTTATTTTGTTTCTTGAAAAACAAGCGAGAAGCTTGCAAGATATTGTTGATAGTACTTATTCTAAATCTGAAAGTAAACAAAAAGTAGTATTTAAAAAAATCTGTGTCTAATGCTGTAATATCTAATTCAGATATAAAATCCAATAATTCTATCTGTTCAGAATGCTCGGAATCTCATGCACTTTTCAAGTGCCCACACTTTCTTAAAAAATCTGTTGAAGATAGATGGAATATTGTGAAGGGTAAAAAACTATGCATAAATTGTTTACGTGGTAATCATTTCGTTAATAAATGTTTGATTTCGACAAAATGTCGACAGTGTAATGCTAAGCACCATACACTTCTCCATTTCGAGAAAAATACAGTTAATTCTCCACCTGTTATTGAAAATACTAATCTCAACATTGAAAGTCCATCCTTTGTCAACTCTAGTTGTTTAACCAGTACCCAAGAGAGTTGTCAAACTTTGTTATCGACAGCTATGGTTCTTGTAAAATCAAATACTGGAAGGTTTGTGCCATGTAGAGTCATGGTGGATTCAGGAAGTCAAAAATCATTAATTTCCAGCTCTTGTGCTAAAAAATTAGGGTTACCTATGAAAACCACAAATCATAGAATCTCGGGTGTAAATAATATTGTTGCAGAAACTGCGCTTTTTGAAGTTAATATTATTTTAAAGTCTTATTATAGTAATGAAATCTTTGATGTGAATGCTTTAATAGTAAATAATGTTACAGTAAATCTTCCTAATTTTGTTGTTAGAAAATCTTCATGGCCTCATTTGGAAGGTCTATCTTTAGCAGATCCTAAATTTTATGTTTCGAGTCCAGTTGAAATTTTGCTTGGTGCAGATTTATTTCCCTTAATAATTTTAGGGCAATCTATTCTGGGTCCTAAAGGGACTCCATGTGCTTTAAATTCCAAATTGGGATGGTTACTCTCGGGTGTCATACATGTAAACAATTTTCAGCATTCTAAAACTGTCCTTAGTTGCCATGCTACAGTTCAGTTAACTTATGATCTTCAGAAAATTTGGGAAATTGAGTCCCTTCCTGATGCAACACCAATTCACAGTTCTGAAGAAAAATACACTAAAACTGTTAGACGAATTCAGTCTGGAAGGTACATGGTGGATCTTCCCTTTAAAGAAGCTCCAAATTTAGGTGATTCACAATCAAATGCTTTAAAACGGTTTTATTTGTTAGAATCCAAACTTAATAACAATCATGAGCTTAAGGAGCAATACCATGCCTTTATGCAAGAATATATTGACTTACATCATATGGAACCAGTCCCAAATTCTGAAATTGATTCTAAAGATTATTTTTACATGCCTCATCATGGGGTTTTGAAAGAAGATAGTACAACCACTAAATTGAGGGTGGTATTTGATGCCTCGGCTAAAGGAACATCAGGCCACTCTTTAAACGACTTTCTTGAAATAGGTCCAAAGTTGCAACCAGATTTGTTTAAACTTCTTAAGTTTAGAACATATTCCATAGCCTTAACCGGAGACATCGCCAAAATGTACAGACAGATATTGGTAAACCCCAAACATGTTGACTTTCAGCGAATCTTTTGGCGATTCCAGCCACATGAATCTATTGCGAGTTTCAGATTATTGACTGTAACATATGGCACAGCCTGTGCCCCATTCCTGGCTATAAGGACATTGCACGAACTAGCCAAAGATTATAGTTCAGAATTTCCTATTGCTGCGCAGTCAATTTTCGAGAACTTTTATGTGGATGATTATCTTGGTGGGTCGCATTCAATTGATGCAGCAAAACAATTGGTCAAAGACCTAAATCACGTTTTAAATCAAGGAGGCTTTACACTTAGAAAATGGGCTTCCAATGTACCCGCAGTCATTGAAAATCTACCAGAAGATCTTAAATCCACTAGGCAAAATGTAAAATTTTCCGAAGATTCCTCCCAAAAAATCTTAGGCCTAGTTTGGAATTCGGCAGAAGACTTATTGAAAATTCATTTGAATGGCATCAAATCGGTGCATACCAAGCGAGAATTGCTATCGATGATAGCTCAAATCTTTGATCCTTTTGGGATTCTAGCTCCAACCACGATCATGTTAAAAATCATGATGCAAGAGCTTTGGAAAGATAAGTGTGCTTGGGATGATCAAATCCCAGATTCAATTTTGAAAACTTGGCAAGAATTTAATTCTCAAATTGAACTCTTAAAGTCCATTGGCATACCAAGATATCTGAACTGTGAAACATCTCCAGAGAACCACATAGAGATCCATGGGTTTTGTGATGGATCTGGCAAGGCCTACGCTGCAGTGGTATACCTTCGGACACTATCTTCTCTAGGTGAGATTTCAGTTAAATTTGTCGCTTCAAAAACTAGAGTTAATCCTTTAAAACATGTCACGCTTCCCAGAATTGAGTTATGTGCTGCATTCTTGCTTGCACAATTAAGTTCCACAACATTAGAATCTTTAACCTTTAATGTAAATAAACTTTATTTGTGGTCCGATTCACAAATTGCTTTAAATTGGATTGAATCTCCTCCAACCAAAGGAAATCAGTTCGTAACAAATCGAGCAAACAAAATCAAATCACTTGTCCCACAAGCAGTGTGGACTTATGTTGAGAGTTCGTCAAATCCGGCAGACTGTGCCTCAAGAGGCATTCTACCGAAGAGTCTTTTGCATCACAAATTGTGGTGGCTTGGGCCTGAATGGCTTAGTGCTAGTGTCAAGTTACCATTATTCGTAGTCAAATCTTCAAATGTTAAGTCAAAAAATTCTGAAGAAAATTTAAGTCACGTTGCAACATCTAGTCATAAAGCCTTTCCTGATTTTCTACTCAAATTCTCTTCTTTTTCAAAACTTTGCAGAGTCCTTGCATTGTGTTTGAGATTCATTTATAACATTCGTAGTTGTAATCGTAATTCTAGACGTATTGGACTTGTCAGTACGCCTGAAGTTTCAAGTGCTATTACACATATTCTTAAATTGATTCAGGAACAAGAGTTTTCGGTAGAACTGAATTTGCTCAGGAAAAATCAACCTTTACCAACCAACAACAAATATTTATCCTTAAATATATTTCTAGATGATCAAGGTTTAATCAGAGTTGGCGGCCGGTTGTCCAGACATCAGTCACTTAATCAAGATCAGAAGTATCCAGTGCTTTTATCGAGAAATCATTTCATTACAAAATTAATTGTTGAGCAATATCATAAAAAACATTTTCATGCTGGTGCACAACTGATTCTTTCCCTAATTAGACAAAAGTATTGGATACTAAATGGTCGCTCTTACATTCGTCGAATTCTAAATGAATGCATTTTGTGCAAACGTTTGAAGAAACAAACTTGCCAACAAATTATGGGTGAGTTGCCAGTCGAACGTATAACTCCAACTCGACCTTTTTCAAGGGTGGGACTAGATTTTGCTGGCCCACTCATCACTAAACCAAATGTGCCTAGATCTAAAGTTAAATTGAAGTCATATATTTGTGTTTTTGTCTGCATATGCACAAAAGCGGTGCACCTAGAAGCTGTTTCAGATTTATCTTCATCAGCTTTCTTAGCATCCCTAAAACGATTTGTTTCTAGAAGAGGATTGCCATCAGACATATTCAGTGACAACGGAAAAAATTTCATGGGAGTTGCTAACTATCTTAAGCAACTATTTCGAATCATTCGTTCTGAAAATGTTCAAAATTTTGCTACCAGCAACTTCATCAATTAGCATTTTATCCCACCATATTCCCCCCATTTCGGTGGACTGTGGGAAGCTGCTGTTAAATTGACGAAAAGTCATCTAATTAAAGCTTGTAAGGCTACCATTCTAAATTTTGAAGAGCTTACTACTCTTTTATGTCAAATAGAAGCCTGCTTAAATTCCAGACCATTAACGCCACTTTCTTCAGATCCATCCGATGTTAGAGCCCTCACTCCCGGACATTTCCTGATAGGAGTTCCACTCCTTGAGATTCCTGAAAGTGGAAATTCACCAAATCTCACTTTATCTTCTCGTTGAACTCTAATCCAGCGAATGAAGCAAGACTTCTGGAAGCGATGGTCTAGAGACTATCTACATGACCTGCAGAATCGACCTAAATGGTTCACTCCACGAACTGATCTTCAAATTGGGGACTTGGTTGTTATTCATGATCCACAATCTATTCCTCTCCAGTGGAAGCTGGGTAGAATTATTCGTACCTATCCAGGACCTGATAATAGAGTTCGTGTAGTCAGCATTTGGACTCAGAGTGGTGAAATTCAACGCCCTATTGCTAAAGTGACACTCCTTCTCCCAGTGGGGGAGAATGTTCAGAATTCTAATAACTCTGAATTTTGACAAAAGATGGCAGCACTATGCAATTTTGATATAATTTTAGAATATTAACATTAATTAAATTCATTCTTTTTATTGATATTTTAATGTGTTTTAAACGCAAAATTAATTCTTTTTTCTTTTATTATTATTTATTTTATTCATGTTTTCAATTAATTGTTAGTTATACTTTAAATAATTTCTTTTTCAATTTGCTGTGAACCGTTTTTACTTTTCTGCGGTTCTATTCTAGTTTGTTCTTTTTGTTGTGTTCTAGCGGTCAGCTGGAAAAATTCTATTCTAACGTATGAGCTGAAATAAAGTCAATAATTCATGTTTGTATTCAACTCGGTTTATTTATTCAAGCTTTTATTCATTGTTTCTTAAATATGATGTTATTAATTCAATTGAAAGGAAGGTGAGTCCTTCAAATTCATTTTAAACTGATTTATGATTTAATATAATTTAAACCAGCGATTTTTAAAACCATACAGTCCACAATTCTATTCAAAATCCCTCCAGAGCAATTTCAGTATTTTATTTTATTTTATTTTATTTTTATAAAGCTATATAGAAAAGAGTTTCCTTTAAATTTAGTGACCAGCGAAGCGAGCAAAGCCTGCTAGTTAAAAAATTAAGTAAAGAAAACCATTGTAAAACATTTTCAAATTTAACTGCTTACATATAGACAGAATTTCATATAAATTTCTTATCTTTTTTAATAGATAAAGTTATATTATGTTTCTGTTCCCTCCTCTCTTTTTATGCGTGAGAATCCATTAAAAAATCTAGTTTAAGGTGCATTTAAGTAAGAAAAAAAAGCCACTATCTGAGTAAATATTAAGTTTATTTTTTATTTATTTTATTTATCTATTTTTTCTTTTGTAGTTCGTCGCATCATCTCTGCAATGATGCAGCATATTACATATACGGACTTCCTTCCAAGACTTTTAGGCGAGAAAATGATTAAAGAATCTGCATTATCTGAAAATTTTCAGTACGACCCATCATGTGATGCCACTATTTTCAACGAGTTTTCATCTGCTGCTTATCGACTTGGACACACTCTTTTAAAACCCATGTTGAAGAGAATGACCTCAGGTTACAAAACGTCTTCTGCGAAGAAACCTATAAGACTGAGGACAGCATTTTTTAACCCCGATGTTCTGTATGAAAGTAAGACTTTTTCTTTTAGCTGAATTTACAATTACAATTTGATTTAAATAGCACACTCTGCATTCAATTTTAAATGCTATTTCAAATCATTTATATGCTTTGAATACTGGATGATTTGAAATAAAATGAATGAGAAGAATGAAAAATCATGCAACTCGCATAGGTTATTAACACTTTCCAACTGCACGTATTCGAGGCATCGTTTACTCTTTAAAATAGTACATTGCCTTCATGATCACACAGTGGGCAGATAGACGGATAGCAAGACAACCCAAAGAGAGGGAAGGGGGTCACTATACAAAATCCCTTTATAAATGCGTATTGGGTATACATGGCACACACAGCAAACAAAAAATTGTCGTCCTATGATAATTTGGGACAGAACTACGCTTGGAAAACTGTTTTCTGCCCTCCACCCTCATAAGGGTTAAAAAGGGGGAATTTTCAAAAATCCTGTCACAGTTGGTGTTTCATACAAATAACATACTTGCCAACTTTTCCGGTTTTCCCGGAAGACTTCCGGTTTTTTAACGTATCTTCCGGTCTTCCGGACAGATGATGAAATCTTCCGTTTTTAAAAAAGTCGCGGATATCGTTCGTTTTAAAAAGAAAACCCAAATATTCTACGAAAACTCCTGATTCTCAATCTTTCTGCATCCATAACATAAATGTCAATATTCATTTCAAACTTGCTTTATGAGATTGTATAACGTGTAAAGAAATAGAATTGTTAAATATTTCTTACTGATGTAATTATTTTTTGCCCCCCCCCCTTTCATTTATCTCCAACTAGTGATCAGCAATCAAATGTTCTACAGAAGTCTTTTGTTTCCTAATCTTTATCTATCTGGGACATAAATGATAATATTAATTTTAAACTTCTTTCATTAGGTTCTAGAAGTAGAGTTTAATATTTCTTACTCTGTAATTATTTTTGTATCCCCCCCCCCTCCTTTCCCCGGATTGTGATCAATGATCAATTCTAGAAACAATAAAGCAATGGAAGTGCTCAATATTTCTCACATATGTAATTATTTTTAGATCTTTATTGCTGAATTTAATGAATCTGTTTATTTTTCCTCAGTTAAATTAAATATTTGCATGTCATATTTATACAAAATGTGTAAACATGGGAAAAAAATGAAGAATAATTTTTTCAGGTAGGAAATTTTTTCCAAATCAATTTAAGAAAATTAATAGTTGGTTTTATGCACGTTTGAAACTGATAATTAGCTACTGCTACTTTTTTTTATATGTATGATTAATGTACATACACAAAAATCATATTCTATTTATTTAAAAAATTAGTTATACTTTAACTTAACTAAGTTTTTTGTCTATTAAATAAATTTCTTACAGATTCTGTTTTGTAGATATTTATATGTTGAAGAGGAATAACTTCATTTAAAACTTTTATATATTTAGTATAATCAATCTATAGTAAAACGTTTTTATAGATTGCTTCTAAATATTGACATTGTAAAACTGTATTGTTTATTGAGAAAAGAAAAGAGAAAAAAGAAGTAAAAAAAAAAAAAAAAAAATCTTCCCATTTTTTATGAAATCTTCTGGTTTTTCAACAAAAATCTTCCCTTTTTTTATTAAAATTGGTTGGCAAGTATGAAATAACCAACCACACAGTAAAATTCATGAATACAGCTTCCATATACTCCCCAGGACATATTTATGAGAGCCTCCCCCCCCCAAAAAAAATAAATAAATAAAATAAAAATAAATAATAATAGTAATAATAATAAATAAATAAAAAGTCACGAAAATCACAAAACACTTTAAAATATATATATACATATATATATATACTTCAGAAGACGCACTTCCAATTTCAACTTTTATGTGTCATTTTTGGAAGAGTTCTACTGTAAAATCTGGATTTTGAAAATCCCCCCTTCCTTCGCTAAAATCGGAAATCGACAAATTTGTTTTTATTTACTTTTTGTATTTGATGAGTCTAGTCTTCTTATGCGCAATTTCTTTGTTTTTATTTACTTTTTGTATTTGAATCTAGTCTTCTTATGCGCGATTTCCTCACCGTAAAGTAATTTGAAGCCAAATTATGCTCTCAGGCGTGTTTTTGCCACCACGTCCCCACCAGGAGAAAGGGGGAATTTTTTCAAAACACCATCTTAGTGTGTGCTACAGCTCTAGAATAATCGAGCTTCATACCAAATTTCGTGACCCAGTCCCACATGGAATCACTACAGCAGTGTTGACTCAGGGGTGGATGTGCTCTTTCATATGTATAGATGAAGGGTAATGTGAAACGACGTTTTGCCCCGTCCCCCGTCGGGGGCCGAATTTCTAAAAATTCAGAAATTGGTTTTTAGATGTTTTTGTTTGCAAAATTTAAAAGCAAAAATCATACGGATATCTATTTCTTTGAGATATGAAGGATTATGTGAAATCACGATTTCACACACACCCGCCCCCCACCCTTAGGGGCTAAATACCTAAAATTTCGAAAATTTGTTTTTGGTATTCAAGTTTCTTTTATCTGAAAGTAAAAACTGCACGGATATTTTTTTGTTGTTGATTGAGATATAAAGGGTTATTTGAAATCACGTATTGTGCATGTGAAATCACTTTTTGCCCCTTCCCCCCCCCCTCCCTCAGGGGTAGAATTTCTAGAAATTCCAGAATTCTGGATTTCTGAAATTTCTGGAATTTCTAGAAATTCCAGAAATTTGTTTTTAGGTATTTGTGCTAGCTATATTTAAAAGCAAAAATCTCATATATACTGTTGTTTATTTGAGATATAAAAGATTATATGAAATCACGTTTTGCCCCCTTCCCTCCTTGGGGACCAAATTTCCAAAATTCCAGAAATTGCTTTTTAGGTATTTGTATTAGCCATATTTTATAGTAAAATTTTTATGGATATCTGTTCTTTTCTTTGAGATACAAAGGTTTTTGTAAAATCACGTTTTGTCCCACTCTCCCCCCTTGGGGAGGAGAACGAATTTTCTAAAATCGATTCTTAGTGGGTGTCTACGTCACAGAAGGAACGTTTTCACCAAGTATCGTGCTTCTAGTTCCTTTCGTGCAGGGGTTTGGGTTGGGCGATGATGAATCAGACACTAACTCACCCACTCACTCAGGACAAACGATTTTATATACATATATAGATTGTGCAGTACAAATAATATTTAAATATGAAACATAAAAAAGACTCTCATAAAATGCTATGAATGGACATTCTTTTGTGTCTCCCTCTGCACAGACCAGTTGTGTTATTTATAGCATTATATATATGGAACATTCCATCGTGAACGTCAATGTTATATAACAGTTTGAAGAAATTCTGGAATTATTTGCTGACGCTGCTAGAGCGCAGACAGATGAAATGATAGATAGATGAAAAATCAGGCGAACAAAAAGACAGACGGGTAAATTAATTGAACTTATTATCACTCTTAAGCATTATTACAAAGTGTTTAAAATTTTTAATAAAAATAGAACTTCAATTCCAGAGATTTTCACTTATAGCCCTTAATGTATCTGAATATTTTTGTGTGGCACTGTAAATCTTAATGCTAACTATACCATGTTCCATAGAAATCATCTTTTTCGTGCATATGAATAATAAATTTCAGTTTTATTAGGATTTGCGCAATCAAAGGTATTAAAATGTGGTTCATTGGTTTATAAAAGTACTTTTCATAGAACGCTATGCTTTGGAATGCTCTCGAGTGCCCCTGTGTACAAACAAATATGTCCGTGCTCTAACTGCCATAAATATTCATAGAATTTCTTCAAACTACTGTTCTTGAAATGGGACGCTCCTTGTTGAAAATATGGTGAATACTACCACTGCTTTGTCTACAGGGACACCTGAAATGATTCCAGATCATTGCGTTGAATGAGAAGTATTTCTATGAAATATATTTTAATACTTTTATTTTGAACAAATCATAATGAAATTGATACAAGAATATAGTTTGATTAGCATTATGATTTACAAGGCCACACAAGAATTTTCAGTTGCATTAATGGCTATAATAATTGGAATTTACTGGAATTGCATTTTCGATTGCGTTAATAGTTTTTAACACTTTCTAACAACGTTTAAGAATGGTTATGATTTGAATTCGTCTACATGTCTGTTTTTCTGTCCGTCCGACAACCAGTTTGTTAACCTATACGTCTGTTCGCCTCTATCATCCGTACATATTTCCAGAATGTCTTCAAAATGATATATGTTATTCAGGTTCATTATGGCCCGTTCCCTATTTAAAACTAGTATGCTGTGGCCACCACAAGACTTTCTTCTATATTTTCCTATAAAAATTCACGCAGTAACAATATTAAAAAAAAAAAAAAAAAAAAAAAACGATTTTTTTTTTCAAAGTTTTTTTTTTCGTTAAAAAAAAAAATCGATAACTTTGTTTTAAATTATCACATATTTATAGTTCAACCATTCGTTTTAAAGGTATTGACGAGACCTTTCGAAAGATACCCATCTTGAAAATTTACCCCCCCCCGGGGGGTACTTTCCCCTGGGGGGGGAAGCGATGACCGAGATTTTTTTCCTAATTAACTACTACTGTTATCAATAATTCATATTAATTTCACAATCACAGGTTAAGAATAACTTCCATTATGTACATTTATATGAAATTTTGTCCTATACTGCCATGTTAAAAATTTAGAAAAAATACGATCATAGCACCACCTGTTGAGTGATTGATCCCCAAATCTAATCAGCCCCAGTTTATGTCAGGGGCCAACTAAATACCAAGTCTGGTTAAATTTCGTTAAAAAAAAAAAAAAAAAAAAAAAAAATACGATTTTTTTTCTAAGTTACTTTTTGTTAAAAGTAAAAAAAATCGATAACTTTGTTTTAAATTATCACAGATTTATAGTTCAACCATTCGTTTTAAAGGTATTGACGAGACCTTTCGAAAGATACCCATCTTGAAAATTTACTCCCCTCGAGAGGGGACTTCCCCCCCAGGGGGGTTCACGAGGCTCCTACGCATACACAATTTTTTCCCCAGTTGACTACCTCTATTATAAATAATTCTTGTAAATTTCATAATGATTACTAAAAAATAATTCTCTTTATGCACATTTATACAAAATTTTGTCCTATATCACCATGTTAAGAATTTAGGAAAAGCGGGATGGCAACGCAACCTGTAAGACAATTTTTACCAAAAATTGATAGGCACTAATTTATGTCAAGGTGCAACTACATACTAATTTGTATGAAATTCTGTGCAGTAGTTCCTGAGATACAGTTGCCACAAAATTTTGTCACACACACACACACACACACAGACAGATTGACAGACAGACAGACAGACAGACAGACAGACATTTTCTAAAAAGGGTCAAATCGTGTTCTACAGCTCTCAAAACGTGTAAATCCATCAAAAACCCGAGGTCGAAAATTTTTACGAATCCAATACTTTCTCTATATTACATATAGAAGAAAGTAAAAAAATAATAATAATAGCTCAAGTGGTTTGTGTACAGAAACATCCAAAATTATGCCAAAAGATTGTATTTTATGAGACGTATTTTTATAAATCATATACAAGTACCTTCGCACTGCACATATCATAATGAAACTGACAGCTATTGTTCTTATGTTTTCTACAAAATGTGTCACGTTTAACTATAAGATTTACAGGAATACATTGAAAAACATTAGGGCTATAATTAGAAATTGCTCCGAATTGCATTTCCGTTTATGCTAAGCGTTTTTAACACTTTACAGCAAAGTTTACAAGTGATTATGAATTCAGTTAGTTTATATGTGTGTTTTTCAGTCCTTCTGCTTGTCCGATGTGTGACAGTGTAAGCAAAGCACATTGAAAATTAGACGAAGCAATGAGTACGCACAGTTGGAAAATGTTAATAGTCTGTGTGAACCTCATGATTTTCCATTCTTGTTCATTCAGTTACATAAAATTTTTATTTATATAAAATATGTTATTTTATTTAATATGTTCGATATGCATTCTATAAAAAAATAATAAAAATAAAAGAACTAGTTGAAAATTAAAAAATCTGGTGTGTAGCAACCACACGACTTCCGTTACCCACTATTATGTAATATTATATGCACTTTTTACTTTCTTCTATATGTAATATAGAGAAAGTATTGGATTCGTAAAAATTTTCGACCTCGGGTTTTTGATGGATTTACACGTTTTGAGAGCTGTACAACACGATTTGACTATTTTTAGAAAATGTCTGTCTGTCTGTCTGTCTGTCTGTCTGTGTGTGTGTGTGTGTGTGACAAAATTTTGTGGCAACTGTATCTCAGAAACTACTGCACAGAATTTCATACAAATTGGTATGTAGTTGCACCTTGACATAAATTAGTGTCTATCAACTTTTGGTAAAAATTGTCTTACAGGTTGCGTTGCCATCCCGCTTTTTCTAAATTTTTAACATGGTGATATAGGACAAAATTTTGTATAAATGTGCATAAAGAGAATTATTTTTTAATAATCATTATGAAATTTACAAGAATTATTTATAATAGAGATAGTCAACTGGGAAAAAAATTTTGTATGTGTAGGAGCCTCGCCACCCCCCCTGGTGGGGAAGTCCCCCCTCGAGGAGAGTAAATTTTCAAGATGGGTATCTTTCGAAAGGTCTCATCAATACCTTTAAAACGAATGGTTGAACTATAAATCTGTGATAATTTAAAACAAAGTTATCGATTTTTTTTTTAAACGAAATTTAACTGGACTTGGTATTTAGTTGGCCCCTGACATAAACTGGGGCTGATTAGATTTGGGGATCAATCGCTCAACAGGTGGCGCTGTGATCGTATTTTTTCTAAATTTTGAACATGGCAGTATAGGACAATATTTCGTATAAATGTACATAATGATAGTTATTCTTAACCTGTGATTGTGAAATTAATATGAATTATTGATAATAGTAGTAGTTAATTAGGAAAAAAATTGGGGCATCGCTTCCCCCCCTAGGGGGAAGTACCCCCCCGGGGACGGTAAATTTTCAAGATGGGTATCTTTCGAAAGGTCTCGTCAATACCTTTAAAACGAATGGTTGAACTATAAATATTTGATAATTTAAAACAAAGTTATCGAATTTTTTTACTTTTAACAAAAAAAAATTGAAATTTTTTTTTTTTTTTTTTTTTTTTTTTTTTTGTTACTGCGTGAATTTGTATAGGAAAATATAGAAGAAAGTCTTGTGGTGGCCACAACATACTAGTTTTAAGATAATGTGGTCAAACGACATAAAATGTACGCAAGAAATTATCCAACTAACAATTTTCCTGCAAGGGAAAAGTGACGCATGTGTATGGACATATGAAACGAAATTTACATAGCGAGTAAAAAAAAAAAACGTAGAGCAATTTTTTAAATATCCATTTCCAAGATCTAAAACTGACCTACCTAATTAGGATGACTGTCAATTTTTCCGCGTGATAGATCTGAAAGAATATAAAAAAAATCCCTTTTCGGCAAGCTTAAAAGAAAAGGTCCTTTACGTTGTGTGGAATTATAATTTCAATCTGCAATTATAACATTAACATTAGTTAACATTGGACCATTTGGACACCACTAAAATTTTATGTTAATTGTTACGAATTTATTAAATTGTATTATTTGGCGAGATTTTGGTGACAAAATTTGAGACTTAGCAATGAAATTTATGATTTGGCAGCAAAATTCGATAGTTCACGACGAAATTTTTGACTTAGCAATGAAATTCGTTATTTGACGACAAAATTTGGCGAGTTTGGCGATGGAGAATGTCAGCTTTGTTATCATTATATTGTATTCCCACGCGAAAACCTCTTATCTCTTCACAGATCAATACCTTGTTTCCACAAGATAAAAAGTTAAACCCTTCATTTCATAAAACCCTGAATTTAAATTTAATAGGATATAGTCCGAACGCACACAGAAAGCCTATATTTGTGCTTCTTCACCTTATTCCTAGCAGCGCGTTTGCCAGATCCTTCCACAATATCACACACTTGAACTCAGGTGAGCAGCTGATTTCACCTGTCCCTAGATCGTGCCGATCTAACTTGTCAACTGCAAGTAATTCCACAAGAGAATATCCGCCAACTGACAATACACAGACGGATAGCAGCTTACATCCGGACCAGAAGTAGATCAACCCTTTACTTTATTTCTGCATTTGTAACTGTATTTCCTTAATGAAGTATTCAAGAACTCTGAAACTGTTATCGTTTGGTTTTCAATATATGTGTTTCATTTTCATATCTACCGATTTTCATCCAAATAACTACTTTATGGAGCGTCGATTTTTATGCTATTGAGCGTAACTGTAGAAGCCGGCCGACTTCTACATTAATAGAAGCATTTTAATACTCTCTGGCAACATTTAGAGATTTGTATTTCTATGTAAGTTGTATAAGATTTCTGCTTGTAGTGGAAAGTCGACAAGGAAAGAAAAACACCCAAAGATGGCGACCTAATCAAAAAGAAAGAGAAAGAACATAGAAGAATTTTATGTCTTTCTCATTCATACTCGATTCTTAAACAGTTGTATGAAAATTTTCTTTTAGCATGCTTATAAGATTTTTTTTTTTTTTTTTTTACCGAATATAACCAACGCCCTCTGGAGAATGCGTTGATATAACACGCTGATAATAAAAAATATTCAGAATTTTATTTATCGTAAAAAAAATCTGGTGTGAAACAACCACACGACTTCCATTACCCGCTATTACATGTATTATATGCATTTTTGAGAGATAATGTGATCAGAAAACATAAAAGTGACCAAAAAGGAAAATCGTTAGAGCCGTTTTTGAGATACCAACTTTCACAAAAAATCAATTATTGACCGGAAAACAATAATTACATACAAAAGCATATTTAAAAGTGAGTTAAAATGGCGAGTTTGAAAAAAATCCGTACAACCGTTTTTAAAGGAACGCCTTTGCGAGGCCTGAAATTGAGCTATTTATACAGGACGCCTATCAATTTTCATGAACTAACCAACTATATCATTCGAAAGGATATCTGATAGAGTGTTTATATAGCAAATTTGAAGAAAATCGTTAGAGCCGTTTTTGAGATACGGACTTACGGTCCCACTTCCGGTTTCCGATGTCCCATTTCCGGTTAAACTCAATTATTGACAGGAAAACAATAATTACATACAAAAGCATATTTAAAATTGAGTTAAAATGGCGAGTTTGAAAAAAATCCGTACAACCGTTTTTAAAGGAATGCCCTTGGGAGGCCTGAAATTGAGCTATTTATACAGGACGCCTATCAATTTTCTTGAACTAACCAACTATATCATTCGAAAGGACATCTAATAGAGTGTTTATATAGCAAGTTTGAAGAAAATCGTTAGAGCCGTTTTTGAGATACGGACTTACGGTCCAACTTCCGGTTTCCGATGTCCCACTTACGGTTTTTCAATTTTCACCAAAATTTGGAAATTTCATCTGTACGCCAGACGTATTTGAATTCTAAAGTTTCGTAGCTCTATCTTTATTAGTTTCTGAGCTATAATAGCCAGAAGATTCTCCACATACATACACACACACATACACACATACATACACACTGACCAATTGCCAAAAACCACTTTTTGGACTCAGGGGACCTTAAAACGTGTAAATCAGGTGAAAACCCGATATCGAATTTTCAGACCGAATACAATACTTCCATTACCTACGGTAGTAGGGTAATGGAAGTAATAATAAAAGAAAGAGTAGAAATGTAGAAACTATAGTATTTATGAAAATTGATCCTTTCAACATTGATGTGTAGTGAGGTGGGGATAAATTTAATTGCGTTTGGCATAGTTCGACTTTGACCATTTTGCTCAGTTGCCATTATACTTACACTTCTGAAACACTTTAGGCGCAACCTAGAAATAACTGTTTTTTTTTTTTTTTTTTTTTTTTTGTTCCATCATAGGTAATCGTGAAAAATTTCGACCTCGGTTTTTTGGCTTTTTTATACGTTTTCAGGTGTGAGGAATCCAAAAATGACAAAATTTGTATGGTGTCTGTCTGTAGGGTGTCTGTTAGTGTGTTAGTCCGTTAGTTTGTCAGTCTGTTTACACGATATCTCACGAACAAAATCATCGCAGAGAGGTCAGATCAGTTTTAAAATATTACTTTCGATACTGGCAAGAACCCTATTCATTTGCAACATTCGAATTAAAAAACTTCGTAAGTTATTAGAAATTTACGATTTTCTTAACATGGAAGAATAGGACAAAAATTCACTTAAACGTGCATTAAATGGAAACTTTTTACTGTAAAAATGTCAGACCAGTTTTAAAATATCAGTTTTAATGCCGGACTGTAAATATGCTACTTTGAAAATTTCGCAAGTTATTGGAAATTTACGAATTTCTTAACATGGCAGTATAGGGCAAAATTTCACATAAACGTCAATTTTTAGAGATATTTTCATCGTAATGATGTCAGACTACTTTTGAAATATTATTTAGGACACTGGCATGAATATTAATGACTATGAATTTTCCAATATAAAAATTTCGTAAGTTATTGGAAATTTACGAATTTCTTAACATGGCAGAATAGAGCAAAATTTCACATAAACGTCAATCTTGAGTGATATTTTCATCGTAAAGATGTCAAAGCACTTCCGAAATATTATTTAGGATACTGGCATGAATATCATAGGCTATTATTTTTCCAATTTGAAAAATTCGTAAGTTATTTGGAATTTACGTTTTACTTAACATATCAGAATAAGGCAAAATTGAGCATAAACTTCCATTTTGAGGATCATACATACATTAGATAACTTCAAAATTACATTTATGATATTTGTTTGAACATGATTGAATAAAAATATTCTAATAGGAAAATTTCGTAAATTATTCGTAATTTACGATTTTATCAACATAGCGAAATTAAAATTTTCTATATAAATATGCATTTTGAGGATTATTGCATCGGAAATAGTAGCATGAAAACTGAACAACGGAATTGACCCTGATAAAATAAATTAATAGATTAGAATAAGATAAATATATCGAAGTGAACGGTGAATAGCCTATTAAGCGGGGATTTCATTCTGTCACTGTGTCAAGCTTTGGTCAAATTCATTTCTTTTAACATGATTATAATATGTCTCGCACTAGAAATTTATGAGAACATAAATATGATGGGGAACTGAGCAGAGTCCACCTATGCCAACTAGTTTTTTTTTTTTTTTTTTTTTTTTTAATATAAGCATTTTATAGTTTAGCAATGTGCTACTTAAAAAATAAATAAATTAAAATAAAATTTTGTGTTTTCTGTTTGAACTTTCCCCATTGTTGGGAGCAAATATGACTTCAGCCTACTGTATCCATTACATTCAGCCTACTGTATCCATTACTGTACATTACATTTAGATGTAAGCGGGGAACATGTCCACATAGTGAAAAATTTTATGAAGCTAGGACTTTTTGAACTTTTAAAATATCTTAACTCGTCATACAGTTGCGAACTTTTCAGTGCATCTACAACCAATACTTCACACCATAAATTTTTAACATTTTCACAAAACTTAAAAGATCAGGAGGTTAAGTTTCATTTAAGATTAAAAGAGAGAACTTTTTTGTTCTGTCTAAGCAAAGTAAAAAATTATAAATGATGCATTTTTAAGGCGTTTGATACGAAATTTCTGGGGTAAATGTAACTACGAGTGACAAACCAAAAAACTTAAAATCGAACAAAACAGAAGTTATTCAAAATCTACATAGAAAATTTCGTTTTCTTACCTAAAAACAAGATTTTACTTCACAAGTACTACATCAATGGCAAAATTTTGAATTTTGACATCGCGACTTTGTTGGAAAGGTGGTAGGTGGGATTAAGGCTGATTGACTACTCGAGCGTCTTAAGCTTGAATGGATTTCCCGTTTGTAAACATCTTTCTAATGGGGGTCTCAGCCTGTATTTACGCAAGTTTCGGGAAAAATCACGGAAAATTCCGAACTGCTGGGCCGGCAAGCGCGACGTGGGTTCGAACCCGGCACTTATGAAAACCTCTCGGCCCCTTGTGAGGCCTGTCGTAGACGAAAATGTAAACAATTTTTCAAAATTCTTAAACTATAAATGTTTCATATTTGATTTGGTTTAAGAAGGATAAATATAACAAAAATAGGTTTATACAAACAGATATGATAACTATTAAATCTAAATTCAGCTTATCCGCTGAGTGATAAGGAAATGTTGCCCTTATGTCATGGTTACACCACTTTTCCTTATTTCGAAGAACGACGTGAATTTTGTATAACACAAATATATATATATATATATATATATATATATATATATATATATATTAACAAGTTTTAATTTTTTTTCTGTAATAGAAAAGTGGAAAAAAAAAAGGATCGAGCTTAATTATTTCGACTCGAAACAATATTGGAGTACGTTTCTACAATTTATGATTTTTTTTTTTTTTTTTTTTTTTTTACTTTCTTCAGCAGTTTTTCGAAACATTTTACCCTAAATTGTAAAAAAAAAACTCTTATATATTTTGACATGATTAAAGCTTTAAGAAAATTATTCAAAACTTTGCAATTTTGAACATTCCTTTTTATCTTTTGTCATACTGATAAAAATGCCTGCAATATTTAGTCATGCTTTTTATGAAGTCTAAAATGAGAGCTAATACAGGAATAATTTGATGGCAGTGACTGGTATTTCCTTGCTGGTATGACGTTTTTGCAATATTAGATACTTATGCTATTGTAGAAATTTTTAAAACATGATAGAAAAGCCATCTGTTAGATGATTTTCACCAAAAATTGATAGGCACTAATTTATGTCAAGATGCAATTACAAATAAATTACATGAAATTATGTGCATTAGTTCTGGAGCATAGAACTGTCGCAAAATTTTTGTCACGCACAGACACATATAGACAGACTGACATTTTGTACAAATGGTAAAATCGTGTTCTGAACTTCTCAAAATGTGTAAATCCATCGAAAACCAACAGCCGAAAATTTTTACAAATCCACTACTTTCTTCTATTGAATGTAAAAGAAATTAACAATTATTTTATTGTGAATCAGAGCAAAAGTTACTGAATCTACAACATTTTTAAAGTTAACTGAAAAATATTCAGAACCATTTTAATAGCGCTTAACTTTTTCTAAATAGGAAATTCTTATATTTGTGAAAAGCTTAAAATTGACAAACTAAAACAAATTTGAAATGTATTTAGTTTCTAAAATTTTATGACAAATTTTGCAACAAAAAGTAAAACATATTTTATAACTCTGAATAAAAACAATAAAATCTATCAATAAAATGACACTTTTTCAGAGACGTCTGTCTATCCCTGAAACCCATCTCTTTACGGTATTCTTCAATTACTATTTAAGAGTGTATGTGATCTGAAAGTATATTTCGTCAATAAATAGCTTCGTATAAAATTTTATTTTTGATAAGTAAAAACAAGTAACAACGCGGATAGGTCAGGTAGTAAGAGTTTGCCGTTTAATTCGCAGTATAAAAATATAACCCTTGCAATAAAATGTATTATATAGATAGAATATTTATTTAACCAAGCCTTTTCTTTGATTGAGATCGTAAAAGAAGAGGCATTTATTAGATAGATATATTTTTAACGTTTTCCAATAAAGCTGAAAATTGTTTCTAAATTGAGTTCGTCTATCTATAGTCGGTAACAAAAGTATCCGAACACTAGCAAAAATTCCTATATAAAAAAAAGTAGAGTTAATACTGTTTTGTAAAATAAATCCTTGTCGAATCATGTTCTTAGTCAGTCTAAGAACATGATTCGACAAGGATTTATTTAACAAAACAGTATTAACTCTACTTTTTAGTTCCCCATCATACTATAGGTAATTCGAAATTTACGATTTTCTTAACATGGGATAACAGGACAAAAATTCACTTAAGCGTGCATGAAAAGAAATATTTTTAACGTAAAGATGTAAGAACAGCTCTTAAACATCAGTTTTGATGCCGGATGAAGAACATCATTACCTATAAACATGCGACTTTGAAAATTTCGCAAGGCAGAAAAATTTGTGTTCGCTGTTAACCCTTTATCGGTCCATTGTATCATATAGCAGAAATTGGGTTTACTCGGAAATTGATATAGCAATTTTTAAAAAAGTTTGTAGTTAAATGTTTTTCGGGGTACTTGAATTAACCCTCATCTTCAGAAAAAAATTGCGTTCGCTGTTAACCCTTTATTGGCCAATGGCAGAAATTGGGTTTACTCGGAAATGGTTAGAGGGATTTTGGTGAAAGTTTGGAATTAAGTGCTTTTGGGGATTCTTAAACGATTGGAATTAAAGGCCAATTGCAACGTATGGCAAAAATTGGGTTTACACGGAAATGGAGAAGGCGATTTTGATGAAATTTGGAGTTAGGGATTTTTGATGAGAAAAACGATTGGATCTCATCTTCAGATAAATTCGCGTTCACGGTTAACCCTTTATCGGTCAATTGCAAAATACACAAAAAATCGGGTTTACTCGGAAGTGGATATAGCGATTTTGTTGAAAGTTCGGGATTAAGTGTTTTCGGGGAGGTGCTAAAACGATTGGATTTACCCTCATCCTCAGAAAAATTTGCGTTCTCAGTTAACCCTTTATCGGCCAATTTCAACATATGGCCGAAATTGAGTTTACTTGGAAATCGATATAGAGATTTTGGATGAAAGTTTAGGGGTACATAAATGATTGGAAATATTTTCATCTTCAGAAACTTTCGCGTTCGCTGTTAAACCTTTAAAGGCCAATTGCAACGTATGGCAGAAATATGGTTTAACGAAATTGGACATAGCGATTTTGATGAAAGTTTGGAGTTAGGGGTTTTTTTGGTGAGAAAAAGCGATTGGAAATATCATGGCAGATAAAATTCATTTATAAACTTGGTTGAGACCCTTATATGGTCTATGCATAAATCGCCACTTGAAAACAAAATTGTGGAGCAACTTGGTTAACGAACTTATCAAGGGTATTTATAAGATAAATTCGCTGTGCAAATTTGGTTCGATTTGGAGTATGATTTCGGGAGTTACCATGATGATAAGATTTCGATTACATATATATATATATATATATATAGAGAGAGAGAGAGAGAGAGAGAGAGAGAGAGATAAACGAAGTGATTGGAATATTTCGATTTCCAAAGAAATCAACCTAAAAGGGCAAATTTGGGTTTATGTTTTCAAAAATGCATATAAAATGCCCCCAATGAGCGCGAAAAATGTCGCATCTATAACTCTCAATTCATCCACCTGAGAGGCATTCATGTAAGTTTTATTATAGCCAAGTTTTTTCTTTATACCATCTATAAGTTGATTCTTCTCAAATATTGCATTTTAAGTTGTGTCCTTTTTCTTGCCGATGTGCGATATGTCAATTTTACTTTGATAGTTTTTAACAATAATTAAAATATGTGAAAACAAATACGTGATGGGGAACTGCGCGGAGTTCACCTATGCCAACTAAGTTTACATAGGAATTTTCGCTAGAGTTCGGATACTTTTGTTACCGACTGTACGCTCTCATTTTTTTTTCTTATATATCTTTAAAATATCTTGGTGTTGATGTTGTTGATTAATGCTACTTGTCTACACCAGGTACTCAGGTATGAGAGGGATGACTTCCGTGGGGGTCTTTTTAAAAGGCTTTGAAACTAAATATGTTATACAGTTTCATTATAGCAGCTACCTTACTATGTATAGTAAGCTACCTATTGAAAATTTCATAAATAATGTTACAGGTGCGCGTATAGATGAGACTTAAAAAATATATATATCGAATACATACAGATATTTCTTTAAAGCATAATTCAAGATATTTAGATTGTATTTTAACGAAATTAACGTACTTTAGATGCACAAATGCATGCTTTATAATAATGCGTTATTATTAGCATTAATGATTGGTCTGCAAGCTATACAAAAATATTTAGGTGCATTATGAGATATGAGTAAAAATTACTTGAAATACATTTTTAGTTGCGTTATAAAGTTTTCTCTCACGGTACTGAATTTTTAGTACACTATTGTAGGCAGTTTTTAAGCAGTTTACAGGGAGGGATACACAAAAACAATCTACACTGACGGGGAAAAAAATCCCAACACCAAGAAAAAATTATTGTACATAATGAAATTTCAGCAATACATTTGTCTAGGTAACATACTTAATTGATTAAAGTTTCAAGATCACAGGTAGAGCCATTGGCGAGAAGAGCCATTTCAAATGTGAAATGTTGGTACATTAGTAACCGGTGTAACCGCCAGAATTTTGAATGCAAGCATGCAAACGTGCATGCATTGTGTCGTACAGGTGTCGGATATCAGTTTGTGGGATGGAGTTCCATGCCTGTTGCACTTGGGCGGTCAATATAGGGACGGTTAATGCTGGTTGTGGATGACGCTGGAGTTGTCGTCCAATGATGTCTCATACGTGCTCGATTGGAGAAAGATCTGGTGATCTAGCAGGTCAAGGCAACATGTCGACACTCTGTAGAGCATGTTAGGTTACAACAGCGGTATGAGGGTGAGAGTTATCCTGTTCCCCTTGAATGATGTTCATGAATGGCAGCACAACAGGTTGTATCACTAGACTGACGTACAAATTTGCAGTCAGGGTGCGTGGGATAACCACGAGAGTGCTCCTGCTGTCATACGAAATTGCCCCCCAAACCATAACTCCAGGAGTAGGCCCTGTGTGTCTAGGCCGCAGACAGGTCGCTAGCAGGCGTTCACCTGGCCTCCTTCTAACCAACACACGGCTATCACTGCGACCAAGGCAGAACCGGCTTTCATCAGAAAACACAACAGATCTCCACTCCATCCTCCAATGAGCTCTAGCTTGACACCACTCACGTCGCAAACGGCAGTGGTTTGGAGTCAGTGGAATGCACGCTACAGGGTGTCTGGCTCGGAGCTGTCCTTGAAGTAACCGATTTGTAACAGTTCGTTGTGTCACTGTGGTGCCAACTGCAGCTCGAATTTCAGCTGCAGACGCAGTAAGATTAGCCACAGCCATACGCCGAACACGGCGGTCTTCCCTCTCAGTAGTGCCACGTGGCCGCCCGGAACCCGGTCTTCTTGAGGCAGTACCTCCCTTGACCACTGCTGCCAACACTCATGCACAGTGGATACATTCCTGCCAAGTCTTTCTGCAATATCGCGGAAAGAAAACCCACCTTCTCGTAGCCCTACTACACGACCTCGTTCAAACTCAGTGAACTGTTGATAATGGCTTCTTCGTCTTCTTAGAGGCATCCTTGACTAACATTAACCCACTACGTCAAATCTCAACTGTAAATAACGATCACGAACCTTACAGCGCTTATTTAAAGCAAACCTCATTTGCATGTTCATAGTGCCGCTACTAGCGCCACACTTATGCGCGTAGCTCGAAATTTGAATCGACGTCATCTTTCAGATGTATAAACACGCCTACTGAATTTCGTTTATCTAGCACAGCTCCTTCCTGGTGTTGGGATTTTTTTTCCATCAGTGTATTTTATAATTTATATTTTCTTTATTAATATAACGGTATGTTTTCGCTTAAATTTGGATAGCCCTGTGTATTGTTTCTAAAGTATATACACGCCACATATTCAATATAAATTTAGCACAACATAAAAAACGCACAACACAGCTTGATATGCACTTCCAGCAATTTCTAAGTATAACCCTAATATTTCCCAACTCTTTTGAATAAAAGGTTAACTATTTAAATACCATATTATATATATACAACATAAAAATATATACTTATTTCCTTTTGTTTACTGCAGTCTAAAGATGTTGAACTGTATCGGCCAGAAATTCAACCCATAGACGTAATGCATTTGAATTCTTTTCCCTGTACGCGAACCATTTTTATCGGTTTCAACGAAATTTTTAGTGTAGCCTCCCTCTACAGATTTAGAATACCGAGTTTGGATTTCCTGCTAATAATTGTTCTTGAAATAAGCTGATAATAGATTCACACATACAGATAGACAGACTGATAGAACAACCGCCAAAAACCTATTTTTCAGATTCATGGGACATCAAACTGTGTAAAAGTAGCAAAAACACAATTAAGAAAATTTGACCCATAACCAGTACTTTCTCAACCATATATGAGTAACAGAAAGTTAAAATTAATAAATGAAGCGTAAATAAGTAGAGAATTTATAAATTATTATTATTATTACATATAGAAGTAAACTACTTATGAAAAAGTAATATACACAATAACTTTCAGCATATCAATCTTAAAAACTTTAATAAATTTTATTTTATTTCCAACGTTTCGGTTAAATTCCTTCATTAACCTTCTTCAGAGAAGAAACGATGTTTAAAAAACTTAATCTTAAACTTAAAAAACTTAGGTTATTCCTTGATATCACAAATACAACTTCTAGGAAAATTAACTGAGTTGTGTAATCATCTGTTAATTTTCCTAGAATTTGTATTTGTGATATCAAGGAATAACCTAAATTATCTATGTTTAAGTTTTTTAAACATCGTTTCTTCCCTGAAGAAGGTTAATGAAGGAATTTGACTGAAACGTTGGAAATAAAATAAAATTTATTAAAGTTTTTAAGATTGATATGCTGAAAGTTATTTTGTATATTACTTTTTCATAATTATTAAAACAGCATATATAAAATAGTGGAATAAATATTTCTGAGTAAACTACTTGTCAATTAGTGTGCCACCTCTTCAGTGATATGAACCAAAAAAAAAAAAAAAAAAAAGTAATTGCTTTGCATTAAAATCTCATACATTGTGTTGCAAAAAATTATATTTACCTAATGTGTGATCATGGAATTTATATTGTGTGTATCCAGAATTAAGATGCCACCTCTCCAATGATATGTGACAAAATAAAGAATGTCTTTGTTGTGGATAAAATGTATCTTATATATCAAGTTCCGTGAGATTACATCCACTAGATGACAGATGCATGTTCGTGGAAAAAGATAAGTTGGAAAATCTTGGAAAATACTGCATAGCATTAGGAGGTAGTTTATCGCGTAATATGCGCCAAAATTTAGTCAGCGTGGTTTTTAAGAATAACACTAAATTTAATTTTCATATAACATACCATGATAATTTTACTTCTCACAAGTTTGGTGTGATCAACGAGATATATAAATACGACATTTATATATCTCGTTGGGTGTGATTCCAAGCCATAAAAGCTGAGCTGTTATATAAATACCAAACACATTATGGATAATTATAAGATTTAAAAAAAACTTTTTATATACCATGTTTTACATTTTCTGATGATTCATAGAGCTCATATCAATTTGCATAAAAAAATTTTAAGTGATAATGACGTCACGTCAATTTTTGTGAGATGCATAATTTAAGTTTTTATAAATTTTTAACGTTCACGTTTAATTAAATGTATTTATTTTTATGTCAAAAGAAAATGAACTCGTAAATTTTTTTTGGCAGCAATTAAATTATAGCTAATATTTTAATGACTAGTTTTATTGCTATTAGGAACTTATCTATATATATAAAATCGTTCTTCCTGAGTGAGGGGGTGATCTATCGTCGCTCAGACCAAACCCCTGGACATAGAAGCATGAAATTTTGTGACAATGTTTCTTCTATGACGTAGATATCCACTAAGAAGCGATTTTACAAAATTGGCCCCCAAGGGGGGGAAGGGGGGCAAAACGTGATTTCACAAAATCCTTCATACCTCAAACAAAAAGCAGATATCCGTAAAATTTTTGCTTTAAAATATAGCTAACAGAAATGTCTAAAAACCAATTTCTGGAATTCTCAAAATTCGGTCCCCAAGGGGAGCGGGAGAAGGGGGGGGGGCAAAACGTGATTTCACATGCGTAAAACGTGATTTCGCATAATCCTATATATCTCAAACAAAAAAAATCAGATATCCGTAAAATTTTTGCTTTAAAATATAGCTAACACAAATTTCTAAAACCGAATTTCTGGAATTTTCAAAATTCGGTCCCCCAGGGGGGCGGGAGGGGAGGGCAAAACGTGTTTTCATATGCGTACAACGTGATTTCGCATAATTTTATATATCTCAAACAAAAAAATAGATACACGTGAAATTTTTGCTCTAAAATACAGCTAATAAAAATATCAAAAAAACCAATTTCTGGAATTTTAGAAATTCAGCCCTCAGGTGGGGCAACAAGGGGGGGGGCTATGGGGCAAAAACAAATAGAAATACAGTTAGGCCGTTCAAAATTGGTACAGATAGGTTTTAAAGGTCTGCGAGTCGAATGGGGATATTTTCGAAAGTGTTAAGTTATTAGGAGGGGTGTGAAGGATGAGGGGAAAGGGGGGGGGAAATAAAAATGGAGTTAGATCGTTCAAAATTGGTATATAGAGGTTTTCGATACTTACAAATCGATTGCGGATATTTCCGAATTTTTAAAATTATTAGGAGGGGCGGGAAGGAGGGTGGGGCGGTAAGGGGGGCTATAGGCAAAAACAAATAGAAATGCAGTCAGGCCGTTAAAAATTGGTACAGATAGGTTTTAGAGGCCTGCAAGTCGAATGGAGATATTTTCGAAAGTGTAAAGTTATTAGGAGGGCCGGGAAGAGGGGAGGGGGGGGGGGCAAAAATTTTTAAAATAGAGTTAGATCGTTCAAAATTGGTACATAGAGGTTTTCGATACCTACAAATCGATTGCGCATATTTTCGAATTTTGAAAGTTATTTGGAAAAGGGGGGGGTGAAGGGGCAAAAAAAATAAAAATAGAGATAGATCGTTCAAAACTGGTGCATAGAGGTTTTTGATACTTACAAATCGATTGCGGATATTTTCGAATTTGTAAAATTATTAGGATAGACGGGAGGGGGGGCGATGGGGGAAAATAATAGAAATAAGAGTTAGAGCATTTTGGAAAAATAGAAGCATGAAATTTTGTGACAATGTTCTTTCTATGACATAGGCATCCACTAAGAAGCGATTTTACAAAATTCGCCCCCCAAGGGGGGGAGGAGGGGCAAAACGTGAATTCAAAAAACCCTTCAGATCTCAAACAAAAAAAACAGATATCCGTAAGGGGGGTAAGGGGAACTGTGGGCAAAAACAAATAGAAATACAGTTAGGCCGTTCAAAATTGGTACAAATAGGTTTTAGAGGCCTGCAAGTTGAATGGGGACATTTTCGAAAGTGTAAAGTTATTAGGAGGGCCAGGAGGGGGGGCGGAGGGGCAAAAAAAAATAAAATAGAGTTAGATCATTCAAAATTGGTACATAGTGGTTTTCGATACCTACAAATCGATTGCGGATATTTTCGAATTTTTAAAATTATTGGGAAAGGGGGGTGGAGGGGCAAAAAAATAAAAATAGAGATAGATCGTTCAAAACTGGTGCATAGAGGCTTTTGATACTTACGAATCGATTGCGTATATTTTCGAATTTGTAAAATTACTAGGTTAGACGGGAGGGGGGCGAAGGGGGAAAATAATAGACATAAGAGTTAGAGCATTTTGGGAATTTTTTCCGAAGGCAGTGAGAACCCGTTGCGACACGCGATAAAAATTAATGCAACTTTTAAAATTCTGTAATTATAGTGATTCATTTAAAAATAGGGACCAGCGAAGCGGGCGTCGCCTGCTAGTTATTTTCATATTTTAATTAATTAAAAGAAAGCTATTCGAAAATCTGAATTCTAAGTATTGTATTGTCACCGGGTTCTGAGCTACTGTGAAAGTTTCAAATGTCTAGCTAGAAGGGAAGTTAGTTAAAAATAGATTGCAAGATTTGTACCGGACATACAAACAAACAAACACACAAACAAACAAGAATAGAAGTTAATAAAAACATGGTAAAAATGAGGCTGAACAACGTTCATCAGTTGGTCGATATGCTACTGAATTGAATTAGTATAGTTTTTCATAATAGTTATCTCGCATATCAAGTTTAGTGCATTTAGGAAAATTGCAAGATAGCTACGCCACCTGCAGGACCATGCATGCCAAAATCTAAATTGCACAAATGTATGCCAAGTTCTAACAAAATATGAAGTTTTAAAAAATTCCCTGCATTCTTCCATGAGATACAGTGTTCACAAAATTTTGGTAACATACAAATACACATTTTCTAAAAATAGTCAGTGTTCAGGAGGTCTCAAAACGTGTAAATATAGCAAAAACCAGAAATAAAATTCCTTCATATATCCAATAATTTCTTCTCATTTATACAGAAGAAAGTAAATTCTTATATGCATAAAGAAAATCAAGCAGATTTTTTTTAACCTTTTTCTTCTATTTGGATAACATTTATAGAACTTTCCGCTTACTTGCATAGTCTTAATCCTACATGTTAAAATGAGGCAAAAGCAATTTGAAGGAGATAAACTCTTGAACTGGCTGCTCAATCGCTCATTTTTTCCCATTGATATCGTCACGAAATGCTGACAAAGGAGAATTAATATAAACGACCTTGAAAAACAATTTTTAGTATAACTCATTGGAAGCAAAAAAAAAAATCTATAGTAAATAAAATGATCGCAAGAGAAAATAATATCTTTAATTAGCTTAGGTAAGTTTCCTAATTAATACCCCATTCAATAGCTTTTTATAAAATCATTTTAAAAACTAGTATGTTGTGGCCACCACAAGACTTTCTTCTATATTTTCCTATACAAATTCACGCAGTAACAAAAAAAAAAAAAAAAAAGATGTTTTTCAGTTTTTTTTCGTTAAAAGTAAAAAAATTCGATAACTTTGTTTTAAATTATCAAATATTTATAGTTCAACCATTCGTTTTAAAGGTATTGACGAGACCTTTCGAAAGATACCCATCTTGAAAATTTACCGTCCCCGGGGGGTACTTCCCCCTAGGGGGGGAAGCGATGCCCCAATTTTTTTCCTAATTAATTACTACTATTATCAATAATTCATATTAATTTCACAATCACAGGTTAAGAATAACTCTCATTATGTACATTTATACGAAATATTGTCCTATACTGCCATGTTCAAAATTTAGAAAAAATACGATCACAGCGCCACCTGTTGAGCGATTGATCCCCAAATCTAATCAGCCCCAGTTTATGTCAGGGGCCAACTAAATACCAAGTCCAGTTAAATTTCGTTAAAAAAAAAAAAAAAAAAAAAAAAAAAAAAAGCGATTTTTTTTTTCTAAGTTTTTTTTTTTTTTTTTTGTTAAAAGTAAAAAAAATCGATAACTTTGTTTTAAATTATCACAGATTTATAGTTCAACCATTCGTTTTAAAGGTATTGATGAGACCTTTCGAAAGATACCCATCTTGAAAATTTACTCTCCTCGAGGGGGGACTTCCCCCCCAGCGGGGGTGGCGAGGCTCCTACACATACAAAATTTTTTTCCCAGTTGACTATCTCTATTATAAATAATTCTTGTAAATTTCATAATGATTATTAAAAAATAATTCTCTTTATGCACATTTATACAAAATTTTGTCCTATATCACCATGTTAAAAATTTAGAAAAAGCGGGATGGCAACGCAACCTGTAAGACAATTTTTACCAAAAGTTGATAGACACTAATTTATGTCAAGGTGCAACTACATACCAATTTGTATGAAATTCTGTGCAGTAGTTTCTGAGATACAGTTGCCACAAAATTTTGTCACACACACACACAGACATACATACAGACAGACAGACAGACATTTTCTAAAAATAGTCAAATCGTGTTGTACAGCTCTCAAAACGTGTAAATCCATCAAAAACCCGAGGTCGAAAATTTTTACGAATCCAATACTTTCTCTATATTACATATAGAAGAAAGTAAAAATTATACATGCGTGTATAATTTGTAATACACTTTCATATAAGTTGATTTTTGCAAGGTGAAAATAATTGTAAAGTCTTTCACTTACAGAATGATTGCCGAAACCTCAGCGGAAGCCTTTCTGTTGAGACTCAAGAAGTTTTTGGTATTTGTATATGTGTATAACTCTATGTATATGTATAACCGTATGTACCGCGATAGCGGCCGCAAAAATTATCCGATTGACTTGCAAATTGGTATACATGTTCATGAGTCACATGAAATTATTTGTATAGTTTTTTGTGTGTATTCTATATGTAATTCGTGTACAGGGACACACGAAAGTCTTTATTATCGGCACACCTTGTGGAAAAATTTTATATGTACCGTGATAGCGGCCGCAAAAACCGCCAGATTGACTTACAGATTGGTACACATGTTCATGGGCATACAGAATTATCTGTATGATTTTTGGCGTCTAAATTGCTTATTGTTCGCGTACAGGGACACATCAAAATATTAAAAAATTCTGTCCATTACGGCCTGTGGACAGAATTTCATTTAAATGCATTTTAACGTGATTACATTGCATTGAACAAAACGAAACTAACATATATTATTAAGATGCTAAAAAGTATGTTTTCTCTAGAATAAAATATACATTGGACTTACTAATTATTTACAGACCATACAAAAAATTTCCGATAACGTTATACAATCATCCAATAAAAGTTAAATCACCTCCTAAACTCGCCCACCAGCGGCCGAGCGGTTCTGCGCTCAAAGCTGGTAGATGGGAGGTGCCGGGTTCGATCCCAGGTCGCGCTCATCGACCTAGCCGTTCGGAGTTTTCCGTGGTTTCCTCCGAAACTTGCGTAAATACGGGCTAGGACCCCTTAGAAAGACCCCACGGAGGGCATTCCCCCTCTAGGCCTAGGACACATCAGGAGTCAATCGGCCTTAAATCCAACAACCAACCAACCTCCTAAACTCATGTCTGTTGATTAAAGTTTATCTTTGATCACTTCATATTTTAAATTGCAACATAATGGACAAGTATAGGATAGGGATTACAATTTAGAATGTAGAAACAAATTTACAATCCCGGCATTATGGGATTGTATAGTCTCAATTCCGAAATGTAAGAAGGTTGTTTATAATAATACCATATTTTTTCTCCCTTGATGTTATGGATATGATTATTAATGAAGAAATGCCATTTATTTTACGAATGAAAATATTCTTGTTTTAAAAATTAATTTAAAAATCTTTTGCTACATGTATAAAAATCTGGAGTGACTCCACTCGACTTTCCGAACATTGAGTAACTAACAGTTTTGTAGATAAAATAAAGAAAGAGGAGTTGCTAAACAAACAAAAGAGAGAAAACCATAACAGAGTGTTTGAGTATTTTTCTCCATATGTCACACGAGGTTTTATTTAACGCTACTGAACTTTGAGCCCTTAGATCATAATGATAAAGAATTTTTCGTTGTGTCCCTGTAAAAATCTATAAATTCTGACAAACTTAAACAAATTTTCACATTTTACCCACAATTTTGTCAAAGTCCCACTTTTTTTTTTTTTTTTTTTTAATTATTGTTACTGAGTGAATTTGTATAGGAAAATATAGAAGAAAGTCTCGTGGTGGCCACAATTCACCAAAATGCTTATAGTTAATGCAACAGTAATTTATAATATTCATACAAATTTTCAGCTCAATTGAATAAGGCGTTTAGATGCTATTGCACTTTTAAAAATTTGGTCTCATAGGCCATAATGATAAAGAATTTTTCTTTGTGTTCCTGTAAAAAAACTGTAAGTGCTAGATTCACCAAAATCTATACAGTTGGTTCAAATGTGACCTATAACATGTGTACAAATTCTTTGCTCAGATTAATAAGGCGTTTAGACTCTATCACACTTTTAAAAATTTGGCAAAGAATTTTTCTTTGTGTCCCTGTAAAAAAACTGTAAGTGCTAGATTCTCCAAAATCTATACAGATTGAGTATCTGTGACCTATAATATGTGTATAAAGTTTTTGCTCAATTGAATAAGGCATTTAGATGCTATCGCACTTTTAAGATTTTGGTCCCTTGGCCATAATGATAAAGAATTTTTCTTTGTGTCCCTATAAAAAAACCATAAGTGCTAGATTCACCAAAATCTATAGGGTTCGTACTATGGTAACTTACAATATACGTACCAACTTTCAGCTTATTCGAACAAAGCGTTTAGACGCTAGCGTGTTCACTCACAGACATACACACATACATACACACATACATACACACATACATACATCATTGTAAAAATAGTGAAAACGGACTCGTTGGACCTCGAAACGTATAAAAACATCAAAATCTCGAATTCGGATTTTTGACATGATTACAATACTTTCCTTACTATAGTGTTCGGAAAGTAAAAATAAGCTCGCTTACACCGCACACTGATTAACTTACACAGACAATTATTTATACACATACACACTAACTTATACACGTACTTTTAGTAGTAAACATGCCCATGATTCAATATTTCTGCTGACTGCAACGTAGAAAATGCAGATTTTTTTCTTTCTTTCTTTCTTTTTAACTTTTAAGTATTCGTTATTTTGTAACAGAGATGCTCAACGATCATGGTCAAGAACGTTACATGGTTTGAAAAATTTCATCCAAATATTTTGAAATAATATCGGAGTAACTGAAGATTTAAAAAGAAAGAAAAGCACATAAGTATAGAACATAAGTATTAACTGAACATAAGTATAGAGTGTGTATAAATGGCATACCAACCTGATCAACAAACTTGACCCAGACATTAAGGGCCCTCTTCACTCACCGCCGCCGGAAGCCGAAGCTAATGTTATTCTATGGGGAAATTTTCTTTACAAATAACTTATTAACTAATACATATTTTTAAATTCTGTCTTCACATTCTGAAAATTCCCAGCTGTTAAATTGACGGACCTTTTTTAGAAAAATATTTTTTTAATTTTTTATATTTTATTTTAAAGCTGCAAAATACGAATTTTCAGTATGTGAAATTTTTTCATTTTGCAATTTTAAAATAAAATATTAAAAATTTAAAAAATACATTTTTAAAAAAGATCCGTCAATTTAACAGTTGGGAATTTTCTGAATGTGAAAACAGAATTTAAAAATATGTATTAGTTAATAAGTTAATTGTAAAGAAAATTTCCCCATAGAATAACATTGGGCCGGCGACGGTAAGTGAAGAGAGACGTTAAAATGCCTTCAAAAATTCATTATAAACCGTAGCTCGCCGGAGCCAAAGATGGAAAAATTTTTTTATTATTATTATCATTTGTTAAGTAAATCGTGATAGTTTTATAAAGTAAAGCACATTTTTAACAATTCTTTTTTCTAGGATATGCAATCGATGAAGTGCTTCGTGGTCTTCTCAGCAGTAGCGTTGAAGTTTTTGACAATTCTATCACTTCCGAAGTGACAAACCATCTGTTTGAAGACAGCAGAGTTCCGTTCTCTGGAATGGATCTAGTGTCTCTTAATCTTCAGCGAGGCAGAGACCATGGTCTAGCTCCGTATAACGAATATAGGGCACTGTGTAACAAAACAAAGGCGAAAAGTTTCAATGATTTGAAAGAAGATATACCAGAACAAATCATCGAGAGATTACGTAGTGTGTATGAGTAAGTACTGTCACAACCTTGGAATATTTTGTTTATCAGTTTATTTAAACTTCACGTGACGTGAAGGTAATTCATATAATATATACTTATTTCACAATAATTTCTACTTAATTAAATTTCCAAATTAACTTATATGGAACTCCCTTTATAATTCAGAACGCATGAATATCTTTTGAATGAAATAAGTCTGCGCTAGAATATTCATTTTTTCTCCAAAAATCTTCCGTAAAAGAGGCTAACAGTTTTATCATAAGGTTTTTAAAAAGTTCTAAAAAAAAGTTTTATTAAAAAGTATATGTTTAATAAACATTTTTAAACAAAATACTTTTTGAAATGTTAATTCCTTCATAGATAATTTTTATCAATTCTTTCACATTGGGTTTACAGAAGATAAAAATTATCTAACATCAGAACAAAAATATTCTGGTGTGTCACTCACACGACTTTCTCTTACCCTGAAATTTAATACTATAAATACATGTTGGAGATTAAGAGGTAACATAACGAGTACTGTTATGTAAACCTATGTTAAAACAATTCAAATTAGGCTTCGGAAGAGTTTTATATGGTAATTAGTTCTATGTGAGGGGGGGCTACCACCCCCCTCAACCCCACGTTTCATTAATGCACCTATATTTATATAGAATTTAAATCTGGTTTTAAAATTAAAAGTTCACTTAAAATTATTCAGACAACTTTCACACGCAACATTCCTTGAAACTTATCAATCTTGACCAAACCTTTCCAGCAACAAACTTATATTAACTTCAAAATACAACATTTGGATCTCCTAGAATTATTCGTTTTTAAGTCACTCTAAGAGACACGGACAAAGATCAAACATTAAAAAACTTGACTACGGTAATAAGGAAGCCTAAAAACGTGTAAATATACAAAAAACAAGCGATGAATATTTAGCTTAAAAACATACATTATTTACCATATCTCTATGAGGAATTCATTTCAATTCCCGAACAGCTTTCCTGGAAATGGTAAAATATTATTAGTAAAGCACATCCACTAACAACAAAAAAGAATGCTATCGCTTAAATATTTGCAGCCCTGTATATCTTTCGAAGATTATATACAGACCACATTGTGAACCTAAATATAACCCTAAAATAATAATACACAGCCCAGTCTGAAATACACTTCCGTCAATTTGCAACTATTGTCGCACTTTTATCTAGTTCTTTTGTGTAGCCCTGTAAACGAACAGTGAATGGTTTTCCTACCATATTCTACATGAGACATGTTTTTACGCATATAAAATATATATATTCGTTTCATTTGGCTTAGTGCAGTGTAGAGATGTTAAATTCTACTTGTCAGCACTTTCCCCCATAGACGCAGGCCCTGACTTACGGCAGGGCATACGGGGCAAATGCCCTGGGCCCCCCTTCTGAAAGGGGCCCCCCTACAGGCATATGCAGACATTCTGCAACCTAATGACCTCTTATGCCACTGCAAGGGGGCCCCCCAGAACAGGCTTGCCCCGGGGCTCTAGGTAGTCTAAGTCGGGCCCTGCATAGACGTAATGTATTTGAATTCTCTTGGGCGTCCCTGTACATGAACCATTTGCTTCATCTCAACGAAAAGCTTAGTGTATGCATCCTTATATCATACACATTCAGAATACCAAGTTTGGACTTTCTGCTACTATTTGTTCTTGAGCTATGCTGATAACACACACACAGACAGACAGACCAACCGCTAAAAAACATGATATTCGTATTCAGGGGACCTCAAAACGTGTAAATGTAACAAAAACTCGCGTTCGAAAATTTGACCCTAAAACAATACTTTCTCTAGCTTATGGGTAAGAGAAAGTGAAAAGAAACATTTAATTTCTACAGCCTGATACAGTATAGAGACTCAGATAATAAATAATACCTGTTTAGTGAAATTCTATATTACCCTGATTAATTCTCTAATTGCTGATCAATTCTTTATAATTTAATTATTTGACTATAGGAAATAGTGTTGTTAAGAAATTCGATTACAGCAGGATTATGAGATTATCGTTTTCATTATTATTTAAAATATGACTTCCCCAATGTTCTAAAATCTATCTTCACTATATGAAATATGTCATGGTACCCTTAATTTAAATAATAAACACAGTATTGAAGCTAAAAATCAGATGTTAAATCAATAAAGACAATTTTGTTTTCACTCGGGTGGTATATACGATGCAGATGAGATGTCATCAAACTGAAAAGTAGTGAATACGTGCTAGGAGCTAGGACATCTTAGAAAGATCCTCGCGGAAGTCATTCAAGATGATAGATAAAAATTGGTAACGACACTATCTGAAAGAAATAGTACGAGCTATCGTACTACTACTAATAATAATAACTTGGTAACCTTGGTCTATAAAATGTCTTCTGAAAAGGGTAAATAATATTTAAGTGTATCACTATATTCTATATTAAATCACATTTAAAGTTTTCTTTCAGTAGTTCTTGACATTACATTCTAAAGATAAAGCACTCGAAATGGAAAACGATTCCATTATTAGACATTCCATAATTAGCGAAAATGCATAATAAATAAAGTTTGACAAAGTAAAGCAGTCATTGCTTCGGAAAATTTGCGGTTAAAGTCTAGGCTGCTAAGCCCAGTTTCCAGTGGCCTCGGCGATAGTGCTACTTGTAAACATTTATTCTCACCACTATTAGTTGCATTTACTTCAGGTCCTAATTAAATAAGCCATAGTTATTTCAAATATTTAGGTACAGTTGTTTCAACTAATATTTTGTAGAATCAAAAATACTAAAGCACTACTGCTGATGGTTTTGAAAATGACATAGAAACGTTTATAGGACTAACAGTAATAATGGAAGGAAATTGAAACCAATGCGATGCTTTGTAAATAGTAGCTCAATGTCCCAAAGAACTTCTTTGCTTCGTTTTGTTTTTTACCAAGTAAAGTAAGATTAATTTTTTTTCCCATCCCCATGTGTGGCCCACCAGCGGCCGAGCGGTGCTGCGCCATGAGCTGGTAGACGTGAGGTACCGGGTTCGATCATAGGTCGCGCTCGTCGGCCTAGCCATTCGGAGTTTTCCGTGGTTTTCTCCGAAACTTGCGTAAATACGGGCTAGGACCCCCCTTAGAAAGACCTCCACGGAAGGCACTGGCCCTCAGGCCTAGGACGGCCTTATTCCCAAACACCAACACACCTTCCCCATGTAATCCTGTGGGAGTTTTAGGTAGATTCCTTATAGGAGATCTACCTATTGCAATGGTTCTCATGACACGACTTCTGGAAAATTTGTTCATATCTTCACCGATCATGACCCCTAGAACCCAAAACCACCCTCCGTTCAAAAGTTTATATATATATATATATATATATATATAGGTATATATATATATGTATAACGCTTTTTCCCATGTTAAGTTGTGAACACGATAACTGGAGGAATTTTTATTTAAATTTAACCAGCTCAGGATATGTTGTCAGGACAGTAAAAATCTCGGTCGAGTTCGTAGATGGGGTGTCCAGCTCAAAGGGGGTGGAAATGGTGGGGAGTGGAAATTTGCATATGCCCATAATTTCTTTAATATTGAAAATAGGAAAACAATTCAAATCAGTCGAATTACCGCCTTACCCTAAAGAACAATTTTTGTATTTAAACTTTTTCGATAGCTTCAATTGCTTAGAAGTTATAAGCTAAAAAGTGATTTTTCGTGAATTGTGTTGAAGCCGACATTTTCTACAGCTTTCATTGCAAAAATTTATAATCTGATGCTTATGTCACGTGCAAACGATAATAAAAAAGATCACTGAAAATATAATAAAATTTTAATCACGTTTTTAAACAATATAATAATCTGATTAAAAAAAAGGAAAAGTTTAATTTAACAGAAAATATGACGTCACTATTACAACAATGTACTGAGAAAAATGAAATAAAATTTTATCCGTGATTTTAAAGAAATAAAATAAAAGTTAATAAATAAATAAATAAATAAATATGTAAATAAAATCAACATATCTTAGGGCTAAGCAGATTTAGACTTAGCTTTATGACATAGATGCTATAGAGCATTTCCTCATGACGGCTGGTGGTTGGCAAAAAAGCGCGCTCGCCCCGCCCACCACTGCTAACCGCATAGCGATCCGCCATCGCTATGCTTTTCCCAAGCCTTTTTGCCAACCACTCATAAAAGTTGAGATGTTTGTTTACAAACAAGGAACTGTCCTATAGTGTAAAAGATAAATGTCGTCGTTTAAGAAAAAAAATAATCATGTAAATCGATGCTAAACGAATTAAACTGGCATGATAGAAAAAGTAATAAATTTGGGGACATTTAGATATTATCCCTTTGACAAATGAATTAGGGACGATTTTAATGAATTTTCCGTTGAAGTTTATTTTCATAAAAACTTAAATTTAAATTAAAGTATTTCATTACTCGAATTCCCTTATTTTGATAAATAAAATTATACCATTTTAAAAAAAAACTAAAGAACACTCTTTTATTGAAAGGTGAACTAATAAAGGTTTTAGAAAACTATTACATACTTTTAAATTTTTATTAAAAAAAATTAATTGTTGCCACTTGACATTATATAAATACATCTAAATCCTGTGTCACATACGATAGTTTTGAATAAGTACATATTTTTGTTTGCCCATGGAACCTGCCCCTAATAGGAAAAGTGCCTGGAAACACTTGTATCTAGTATTGTCATTGATTATGAAGTCGTGTGGAAAATTTCAGGCTCTTCGGACGACAAGAAGTTGCCGAAAATTGAATTGCAAAATTCCGTTACATACATTAATAGTTGCATCATATCAAATTAAAGTGTGTTAATTAAAAACCATCTTAAACGCTTTAGTTAATCATTTAAAATATATAATTACAATAATACATCAATCTTAATACAAATATCGTTTGTGGTGAATAGTTTAGAATGTCGGTTTAGGCAAGACTTTAAAATTTACGATAGAGAGTAATACGTTACAGCTTCCTTTGACTTTTTATCTTGTCGAAATAAGATATTGGTCTGTGAAGAGATATGAGGTTTTCGCGTGGAAAGAAAATATAATGACGCCAAAGCTGCCTTTCTCCACCGCCAAGCTCGCCAAATTTTGTCGTCAGACAACAAATTATGTCGCCAAGTCAAAACTTTCGTCGTCAACTATCAAATTTTCCCGCCAAATCACAAATTTCATTGTTAAGTCGCAAGTTTTGTCACCAAAATTTCGCCAAATCATACAATTTACTAAATTCATAACAATTAACATTGGAATTCAGCGGTGCCAAATGGTCCAATGTTAACTAATGTTAATGTTCCAGCTTATATCAACCAAAACAGTTTAACTTTACAATTTTTATTCATTTGACAATAAGAATCACAAAAACACAATACAAAACTCTCAGTAATTCAATAAAAATTACAATGAAATAACTATCCAAAAACCGCTACCACTTAACTGTATTTGACTTGACCCTAGCAACGCCAGGCTTATCAGTGCTTGACCATAGTAAGGTCACAAGTGCATTTTCACGTTTCTATTTTTTCTTTAAAAGAAAGATATTGAACAACAGTTATATGGATTTTAAATAAAAATTATAATTTTGATTAAGCTTGGGTAGGGAGGGGGGGGGGGTGTAGACCAATAGCCGCTTCCGGGATTCACCATTGCTGGGATTGTATATCTTTAAGACTTCTATTTGTTGAATGATTATGAGCTTGAGTTCTAAAAAATTGAAACATTTACAGACCAATAAATCTAGCCTAAAATTTTAAGTAGATTGAATCCCTGTTGTAGTTGAAAATTAAATTTTTTGAAAACAGAATAGCGGCTTAAATAATACAATGTGTGAGAACAAAGTTATTGGTTAAGTATTAATCCATATGTAAAATTTCTTTATATTTGTAATATTAACGTAAAGGAATCTACCTTTGCCTTTAAGCTTGCCGAAAAGGGATTTTTTTGCTTCGTATTACAACGATATCTCATTCAAAAATAAAATGTTTAGAATTCTGTTTTTAATATTATTCTTTGAACATGTCGCTTTATAGCTTGGTAAGCAGTTTTTTGAAGAAAAAAAATAAAAAATAAATAAATATTTCTTTTATAGATATAAAATTAAAGCCCTAAGTTTACTTACTGAAATAAAATATTTAAATTTATTTTTTCAAAAATGCTCACTAAACTACAAGGTGACATATTAAAAAAGTGATATTCATAAAACGGAATTCAAAAAACTTCGTTTCTGAATGAGATTTCCTTATAATACAAAGCAATAAAAAAACTCACAGGATAACATAGAAAGAAAGAAAGGATGAAGCTGACTGGTATGCAGCCTTAAAGCAGCCTTATGGCACGTAAGAAGTATGTGTGCCATAAAAAGATATAAACGATTCAGAAAGCACATCGGCTAACAGCTTTGACAATTAAAGTTTTATCAATATAGAATGATTTTTATCCAAACATGATAGTCATTGCCAAAAGTATATTGAAAAGTTCTCATTTAAAAAGGAAAAAAAGAAACAAAATTAAAGAAATTTTCAAATGAGAAAAAATAGACGTTTGAGTTAGGGTAAATTGTAGTGAACTACATAACAATGGAAAAAATAAAGCTTGCTCTTTTATAATTAATTCATTGTATATACTTTTTTTTTTTTTTTTTTTAATAATGAATAGCTTGGTATTTTGCAGACATGTAGATGATATTGATCTTTTCACGGGTGGAATAACTGAGAAGCCAATGTATGGAGCACTCGTGGGCCCTACTTTTGGATGCATCATTTCCAAGCAATTTGTTCACCTGAGAAAATGCGATCGGTTTTGGTATGAAACTCAAGACCCATTTTTGAGGTTCACTAAAGGTATATTTAATTGCTCAGCATTTATAATAATTATATATGCCCAATATTTAAATAATTATTGCTCATTCATAGAACTACAGAAAATTATGATTATGCATTACAGCCAACAGGTAGAAACTGTTGTGGCAAATTTTATATGAGCTTGAAAAACTATATGAAGAGCGGGAGTTCTGGAATAAGCCCCCCAGTAACAATACAGTCGGCAGTAAAATTATTAAAGCTAGCAATAATTCGTATTTAAAAGACGTGCACCTAATTATGTTTTGTTAAATAAATATTTGTCGAGTCATGATCTTAGTCTTTATGCTGCTTATAAAAAAAGAAATGATAAAAATTAGCGATTAAACTTTTAAAGAAAGAAAGAAAAGAAAAATATGAATGAGGTTGTGTGCTTCATTACTTTTGCTGCCATTTGTGTGCTGTTAAAATCTCCAACAGTTTGCTTCTATTGAAAATAATATATTGGGAGAGTGTAAAAGTTCTACCGGTTTTATTACCCATAAAAGAAGAGCAAATAAACGCAAAATGAACAGTACCTATTATTGTGCATAATCCCCATTGCTATCTATGACCTCTTGCCATCTTTCTGGTAGGAGAATAATCCCACAGCAGTAAAATTCCGACGGTTTCAAATCAAAAAAGTCTAGGATGTCAGTTTTCATAGCATCAAGGTCATCAAAGGTTTTCTGACTGAAGGAATTGTTCAACTCGCGAAATAGGTGATAGCCAGTTGGTGCCAAGTCAGGAGAATACGGAGGGTAGGGTAAAGCCTCCCAACCAAAGCCCAGCCCAGTAACCTTTGGCGAGTGATGACAGCAGCATATGGCCTGGCGTTATCGTGATGAAGGTTAACATCGCAACGATTGATGAGACCTGGCCACTTTGCTACCAAATTTGAATGCAGCCTGTCTAACTGTAGACAGTAGAAGGCAGCAGTGTCAAGAATGGGTCACTTTTGTACCGAGAAAGCAAGGGAACACAGGTGGCGATTTGGTCATCCCGTTGATTAGCTGTCAGGTTATGTGGAACCCAATGATCCAACTTTCTCGTAAAACCCAACTTAACCAGCTATCTCTCGACCATTGTCCGATGTACGTTGAAGGTCTCCACTAATTCTTGCATGGTTGGGTTCGGGTTGTTCTTTATGGCTTGGTCAATATAGTCATCTCCATCGTGTGATGGCCGTTCACTCTTAGTCTGATCTTGGCAGCTTCTGTCTCCTTCCCTAAATTTATGAAAACGTCAACGACATGTGCTTTCGTCTATTGCATCCTCCTTATAAACTTGCATACACTGCGACATGCTGCGGCTGGTGTACTCTTTTTATTGAATTCGTATAACAAACAATGTTTTATATGCTCCTTCTTACTTCCCATGTTACACCCTCTGATATTTTGTTTGAGATGATTAACTTTGTGAGACACGATGCATTTATATGTGAGGCGTCCACGCGTTTGATTGGCCGACGACTTGCGTCACTACAATGTCATGTGTAACATCAATTCCATTGAAAATTTTCATATCCAAAGACAGGTAGAACATTCGCACTCACCCAATATATAATATCTATAGTTGTTTTGCAAGTATAAAAGAATTTGGAGGCATTATTGTCTATAGACGATAACTATGTGACATAAATTTAGATTACTTTAAACGATGGCAAATTCTATTACGTATATGTGACAAAAATTAAGAAATTTTATTTATAAAAACATATTTAATCGATATAGTATGGTAATCAATATAATTTAACTTTGGTAATCGTTCTGTCTTTCCAGGAGCTATATAATCCCGTACTCATAAAAGTTCAAAAGGTTCTCGTTAAAAAATTAATCCAGATGATTTTTCCTGGCTTCCAAAGTAGTACAAATCTTATCTAAATTGTTTTGAAGCGATCTCAAAAAACAGTAATCAGAGGGAACAAGGTTTGAAGAGTATAGTGGATGAACAAAAACATTCTAGTAAAGAAAAGGCACGTGAAGTCCAGTGTCATAGCTACAAAAAAATTTCAGGAAACGATTTCAAACTCTTTTTTTTTTTTTTTTAAATAGAATCAAGGCAATTAAAATACTATTAATGCATTATATCAAAGAATAGTAAGCAATAAATACGCAATACATTGACAGAATTTTTACAAAAGCACAATTTGATAAAAAGGAAATTCTTGAACTTTAGTATATTCATTTCGTCTAAGCCTAAACAGGAAAAAAATTAATTTTTAATATTTGAGGGATAATGTAAGAAATTTTTATTAAAGGCCATTCACATAATCTAAATTCACTATTTTCTGATTGATATCTTGAAAGGCATTTTTATTTGTACACGCAAGTAGTTTTGTATTATTGTTATTCATACACTAAATAAATAAATAAAAGCAAATTTAGATATTATGGTTAACTAACCACAATTCAAAATATGTTTGATTATGTTTGATTTAAAAATATTTAAATCAATAAAATGCATTGAAAAGGAATTTCTATCTGAAAATTGTTTATATTATTATTTTCAGATCAGTTGCAAGAGATACGCAAGACAAATCTAGCCAAAGTCATCTGTGATAATTCCGATTCTATAGTGTCAGTGCAAATGAAGGCTTTTGATCTTCCTGATGATTTCTTGTAAGTAAATTTAATTGCACTTTACAAGAAAAGATCTTAATGAAGTAAAATTGCAGTTACCTGGCGAATATGCATACTGGATGTAATAGAAATATGTAGTTATTTGATGTTACAAGCAACATAGCTAATTGTTCGACTTTAAAAAAAGAAAATGTTTACACGGTTAAAAATTGTGTGTGGTAAAATCAAATTTTTCTTTTATAAAAACACATTTCATGTTTATTTAGTGTCATGACTCACATAAATTACTAAACTGTGGTAAAATATTTATTTTACCAAATTGTGGTTGTAGTACACAATGAGGGCTGGATTATTTATCAATATATCCCCAAGTATCAATATTTTATTAATATCGCGATAACAATATTTAAGATCTTGCTCTGCCGATATATCCCTCTAACGATATTTCCTAGTGCGCACTGCGTGAAAAATCGATATGCCGATAAATAACGTTGAACGCCAATCACCATATCTTCAAATTTTGCTTCCCCGCATCATCATGCCACCGCACAAACCTCCAACAAAAAGAGCACCAAGTATCTTATACTAATCTAATACCTCTTCTCTTCTTTTCCCTCTATTATTACTCACTGATAAAGTAGAAAAAAATAATCCCAACTGCAAACGATCCGAACACAACACATATACTTTCTCTTCCTTATTCCAGCAATCGTCTCTCTTTCCTTCATTTGTACGATCTCTCAAATTGAAACCACTGCTTAAAAAGTCTGACATTAAACGATAACATATAAAATGTTTCATTCATCAAGTTATCGCAGTAGTATATTATTTCCTAGCTTCTCACATTCGATGATATCCCCACACCAATAATATCGAAGCTCATCGCTCGCAGGTGAAAACAATATATGGCGTTTAGTTTTTGCTATCGGTTCATTGATTTTTATTGGGATATTTCAAGTATTGTTCGGAATTGCATGGATTGTTCGAAATGTCATCAAGTGGTATTTAAAAAAAAAAAAAGCAAAGAATTAACTAAAATTGATTACTTATTTTTTAAAAATTGGATTTATTATTCTATCTTCTGCATATATAAAAAGAAAATATAAGATTTGGATAAACATTTTTCCGGTTTTCGATGAATTTACACATTTTGAGATTTCCTTGCTTTTCAATTAAATGAAACTGATTACTTATTATTTAAAATGTAGATTTATTACTGGCTTCTGCATGCATAAGAAGAAAGTAGACGACACGGGAAAATTTTGATTTCCGGTTTTCGATTATTTTACACGTTTTGAGATTTCCATGTGTTTTAATTAACTGAAATTCTCTACTCATTTTTAAAAAGGGGATTTATTACTAGTTTCTGCGTACTTGAGAGGAAGGAGAAGATACGAAATAAATTTCGATGTATTTACACATTTTGAGATTTCCTTGCATTTCAATTAACTGAAATTGATTACTTATTTTTTAAAATGTGGATTTATTATTCTATCTTCTGCACATACAAGAAGAAAATATAAGATTTGGATAAACGTTTTTCCGGTTTTCGATGAATTTACACATTTTGAGATTTCCTTGCATTTTAATTAACTAAAATTGTTTACTCATTTTTAAAAAGGGGATTTTTTACTAATTTCTGCATACATATGAAGAAAGAAGATACAAAATAAATTTCAGTTTCCGTTTTTTGATGTATTTACACGTTTTGAGATTTCCTTGCATTTCAGTTAAGTGATACTGATTACTTATTTTTTTAAAAGTTGATTTATTATTCTACCTTTTGCATTGACAAGAAGAAAGTATAAAATTTGGGTAAACTTTTGATTTCCGGTTTTCAATGAATTTACACGTTTTTAGATTTCCTTGCTTTTCAATTAACTGAAACTGATTACTTATTATTAAAATGTGGATTTATTACTAGTTTCTACATGCATAAAAATAAAGTAGAAGACATGGGAAAAATTTCACTTTCTGGTTTTCGATGTATTTACACGTTTGAGATTTCCTTGCATTTCAGTTAACTGAAATTGATTACTTATTTTTTAAAAAGTTGATTTATTATTCTATCTTCTGCATATACAAGAAGAAAGTATAAGATTTGGATAAACTTTTGATTTCCAGCTTTCGATGAATTTAAACGTTTTGAGATTTCCTTGCTTTTTAATTAGCTGAAACTAACTACTTATTATTTAAAATGTGGATTTATTACTGGCTTCTGCATGCATAAGAAGAAAGTAGAAGACACAGGGAAAATTTCAATTTCTGGTTTTCGATGAATTTACACGTTTTGAGATTTCCTTGCATTTCAATTAACTGAAATTGACTACTTATTCTTAAAAAAGTGGATCTATTATTTTACCTTCTGCATATATAAGAAGAAAGTATAAGATTCAGAAAAAATTTAGATTTCCAGTTTTCGATGATGTTACAAGTTTCGAGATTCATTCGCTGATCTCAAATTGACCATTTTTAAGATTTTTTTTAGTTTGAACACTGTATTTCATGGACGACTTGTGCCTATTGGCCAACAGGGATCGCTGCTGTGCTGCAATTTAATTCCGTGTATGAGAAGGCAGTTGTTTTGCTTTGCTTTGCAAAAAGTGATCAATCTTCAACCACTGGGCGATACTAGTATATAAATATAATACAATTTCCAATTGTTATAAAACTATTACAAAATATGAATTCAACGTATGTGTATGAATTCATAAAAAAAAAAAAATTATGATATGGTAAGTAGATAAAAAAATTAATAAATAAAAATTGCAGATGATTGACCTTAAGAATACCTATGAGTTATGAGGGTTTCAAATCAATATTACTCTACAACCGAGAAAGTTTATTCGTTGGCAATTCTAAAGAAAGTTTATGAACAGTACTTCTACTGTGCATTTCTTATTCACTGAAATAAATTTAATTACAACCATATCACTATCAATGACTGGCAGGACTATTAGTAAATAAACTTTCTTTATACTCAGGGATGGGAATTAGGCACAAAACGCATACTAATATTTATTTTTAAAAATTCTGTATATAGTGAATCATTGATATATACAGTTGGTTCTCTGTTTAATGACGCTTTACTTAAAGACAATTTCTATTTAAAGACAATATTTCACAGTCCCTACCCCCTTTGCCGCAAAAATTTTCTATTTAAAGACGATGATGTTTCTATTTAACGACGATTTTTTCTTTATTTTCCCCTTGAAACTCTTATCTGTAATAGAGAAATTTCCTGTAGGAGAAAAAAAAAATAACTTTCAACAAACACAGAAAGTTTATTTCATACATACAATGTTGCAATCATAAAAGTGTTGCAGGGTTTACAAGAAAAAGGGGTGGGGGTTACTGTTTCTTGGAAAATCGAAAAATGGAGCTATGCGGGAGTGCAATCACTCTATTGTCCCTAACCCCTTGTCATGTGACTTTCTGTAGCAGTTGCCTCCCATTCATTCCGATAAGGCGGTCTTTGCTTGTGCATGTGTTTATGTTTAGAGACTTAGCGAGTGTGTTGTGTTGAAGTACGAAGTGAGCCGAACATTATGGCATCAAAGCGAAAGCATCTCAGTCTACACGAGAAGGTGAAAATTATTGAAGAATGGGAAAAAAGCATTGGAATGACGAAAGTGGAATTTGAAAAAAAATTTGAATTACCTGAGTCTACTCTCAAAGGCATTTTAGCAGAGAAAAAATTGTTGAATCAGCACAAAAAATTCTGTTTCGGATCTACATCCAAGCGTAAGAAAGAACCCAGCCATTAAACTTGGGTATCATTCGCAGCATGAAAATTAGAAAATTTACAATCTTGGAAGCAATGCACATGATAACATCAGCTTGGAAAGAAGGTTCTTCATACACAATAAAAAAACTGCTTTCGTAATGCCGGCATTCACAAAGAACTTGACGTCGAGCTGCAATGTATGGATGTAGAAATCAATGAAGATGACATTACCCATGATCATGAAGAATGGAGAAGTGTTGTTTAAGGTGAGGATATTTCAATTGAAGATTTCTTCCATTGTGATGAATCAGTTTTAACAACAGACTATAGAAATGTACAACAAATTTATGAGGATTTAGTAAACTAAACTATAGTGTCAGACGAAGAAAGTGAAGTTGAAGAAACGGAAAATGAGATACCGCCACCATCTTACAAAGAGGCAACTTCGGCTATAGATGTTCTCCAACGTTATATTGTCTCATCGAATGCGGAAGACGACACATTTAATATTTTAGACAATCTTGAAAAAAGAATAATGAAAACCAGGCCACAGTTGAAGCAATCAACACATTTGATTTTTTTAAAAGTTAATTTATTGCATTTTTTATACCCATTTTTAATGTAATTTTTGAAAATAAAGTACAGTAATTGTTAAAAAAAAAATAACATTTTTAAACTTGGCAATTTATAGAGAAGTATATTAACAGTCCTAAGCCTGTAAAGTGTGAAGGAAAATGTTATGTACATAATTTTTTCACATATTCTGTTTAAGGACGTTCTCTACTTAACGACGATTTTTTACAGTCCCTTGAAAGTCGTTAAACAGAGAATCAACTGTATATAGAAATAGATAGATAGATAATAGTAAGAAATTAAAACTTCTTCACACACCATAAATTTTAAATCAGCACAACTGGTTTCGAAAGGACGTAGCCTTTCTTCATCAGGTGCAAACATGTGCAACTGCCTTGGAGGCAAAAGCAAGACTGAAAGCAGGACAAAATCCAGAGGGGGAGGAGCAACACAAACAACCAATAGGAAGCAACATGCAGGGCAGGACCAATCAGAGAGGAACACACGTACACACACACCACAAAAAGAGGTGGGAGGAAAGAAGTAAAAAAAAAATTTTTTTTTTCAATAATATGAAACTAATAAGTAAATTTAATAAAATTTATCCATTAATTATTATTTTTATTTTTATTAGAATTATTTTATTATAACTAATAAGATGTTATAAACATAATGAAGGAAATTATTTAATTGAATTAAACAAATTTTTCCAGGCTGTAGACAGCAAAGTGGAATCAGATTTTTCATTGACAATTTTATCACGATTAAGGTAAATAGCTAAAAATTTTCTAAAAAATCCAGTTCGGAAACGCGTTTGGCATGAAAGATAATTTTGGCACTCTTAAAATTAAAACTATGATCAAATTCCCAACTGTGCTTCGCAATAGAAGATTTAGAAGTTTCTTGATTAACAACATACCGAGAATGTTCACGTAAACGACATTCAAGATTTCTTTTAGTTTGACCAATATAAGATAAATCACAGTTATTACAAGGGACATTATAGATACCCCATTTTTATAATGTCCCTTGTAATAACTGTGATTTATCTTATATTGGTCAAACTAAAAGAAATCTTGAATGTCGTTTACGTGAACATTCTCGGTATGTTGTTAATCAAGGAATTTCTAAATCTTCTATTGCGAAGCACAGTTGGGAATTTGATCATAGTTTTAATTTTAAGAGTGTCAATGTCAAAATTATCTTTCATGCAAAACGCGTTTCCGAACTGGATTTTTTGGAAAATTTAGCTATTTACCTTAATTGTGATAAAATTGTCAATGAAAAATCTGATTCCACTTTGCTGTCTACAGCCTGGAAAAATTTGTTTAATTCAATTAAATAATTTCCTTCATTATGTTTATAACATCTTATTAGTTATAATAAAATAATTCTAATTAAAATAAAAATAATAATTAATGGATAAATTTTATTAAATTTACTTATTAGTTTCATATTATTAAAATTAAAAAAAAAAAAAAAAAAAATTAATTGTTTACTTCTTTCCTCCCTCTTTTTGTGGTGTGTGTGTACGTGTGTTCCTCTCTGATTGGTCCTGCCCTGCATGTTGCTTCCTATTGGTTGTTTGTGTTGCTCCTCCCCCTCTGGATTTTGTCCTGCTTTCAGTCTTGCTTTTGTCTCCAAGGCAGTTGAATGTGTTTGCACCTGATGAAAAAAGGCTACGTCCTTTCGAAACCGGTTGTGCTGATATAAAATTTATGGTGTGTGAAGAAGTTTTAATTTCTTGCTATTGTCTGTACGCCAGTTTTTTAATTTATTTTTGGAGATAGATAGATAGTTAAGTTATGACTTCTACGTAAAATTTTATTAATCATCTACATTCTAAGTACAACTTCATTTTTCTTAAGCTTTTATTTTTATTATAACTATGAATCTTGATGATATACTTTGTGTAAATAAAACACATATCATCTATTAGCTCTCTTAATGTGATTTTGAAATAATTAAATCTTAAAATAGAAAGAATAGAGGACAAACTATTCAGAAGTATTCTCAAAAGTAATGGTATAAATTAAAAGAAACACAAAACATTGTGTTGCTATTTATGCATTTTTTTTTTTTTTTTTAATAAAAAAGATTTGGAAGTAATATACCATAAAATATAAAAATATATAGAACCCCCCCCCCCACTTGTATACATTAAAATTGGTGTTCATTTGTCTTTAAAAATCAGCAAATATCTATTTTTCTTCTGTTGAAAGAAATATCGCAATATATCACCAATATCGATATTAACTTGATGATATATCACGATATTTAATTTCTGATATCGTCCAGCTCCATACATAATCATATGCAGTATAATGGTAATCATCATTGCAGCCCAAAATTTTTATTTTAACAGCTTAACCCCTTTATCCCTGAATTATGATTTGGAAAGATAAAAAATCAATGAATGGATAGGTATTCTACATTATCTGTAAGTATCTGAATTATGAAATACTGTAACATTCCATCAATTACAAATTAGTTAAAAAATGTTTTAATAGTAAGACAGTAAATTATAATTAATCAAAAAGAGAAAAATTATTTTAAGTACAGTTTACAATTATTTTGTATGAAACATTTTGAAGCAATTCCTTTGTGCATGCATTTATCTTTTGGTTGGAAATGACTAGATGCTTCCATTATCTTCACTGCTGGGGACGTCCTACCATCTACTGAGCAAATATAATAGCATATTGCTATTCTTGTATGTATTATTAGTAGAACACTAGATATTTGAGGTTAAAATTTTTGAAAATAAGGAATTTAGAATAATGTAAAGATGTGTTCTAATACTAGGACGTTAGGGCCAAAAGGGTTAACAAATTTAATTGGTTGGTTTTAAACATTGCATCACTTACACTATCAGGAATTGCAAACGTTTATCAAGTGCTGAAAGATAAGAATAAGAACAAAAGTAGAGAAACATATTTAGCAGTTTTCTCAGTAGTCTCTTCTGCATAAATTAATATTGAACATTATCAGTTTTTCAACTAAAAATCCAACGACACACGCATTTTCCAAAATAAGCAAATTCTTCCGGTTTTCTCAGAATGTCTTTAAAATTGGTAAAACATTTAGATTCATTAAATGTAGACACTGAAAATTTTGACTATGTATAAATTTTAATGTTTGTTTAAATAGAAATGTCAAGAAAAAGTTTATAAGTAATAGTTCAAATTTTAAAAAGTTATATAATGATTTTTTTTTCCTCATATCAATCCAGATATTTGGCAGTCTGAATGAATCAAGTTCAAAAATTTAGATTCTTGCTGAATGTTAAACATTTCCTGAATATGTTACAACTCCATTAAAATTACTTGCTTCCTTACAACGTCTACTGAATGTGAAATCAGTTCAGCTCGAGATGCCCACTTTAATATGACTTTCTGAAAAATCTTTAACTCATATATGATATATAATATTAGATTAAAATTAGGGGTGGGAATCGATTAAGAGTTTTAACTGGGTTAATCGTAATTCAGTAATAGATTAATCGGTTTTCATTTCTTTTATATATAATTTTATTTCAATGATGAATAAAACTCTCATATTGTGTACAGTCGGTAACAAAAGTATCCGAATACTAGCAAAAATTCCTATATAAAAAAAAGTAGAGTTAACACTGTTTTGTTAAGTAAATCCTTGTCGAATCATGTTCTTAGTCAGTCTAAGAACATGATTCGACAAGGATTTATTTAGCAAGTTAGTTCTTCTTTACCACTTCGGACTAGAACGCAGAATGTAATTTTCTGTTTCTACTTCGATAGTTACTATCAGCAATTCTGAACAGACAATAAACACTTGAAGATATTGTGAAACTCTGTTGACATTTTCCCCATCAGAGGGATAGTGGAAATCTCAATCCCTTCTTTTCTTTTCTATCTTTAGCATTTCCATTTTTTTTAAAGCTTCTTGTTTCTGAGAATGCTATTGCCCTAGTCAACACTTTCTGTAGAAGGCTACAGACAGGCGGTGTTGCTCCAGCATGCACATGAAGCGACATTTTGTTTAATAACTGTCCCCCCCCCCCTTTTCTCTATTAACAAAAGTGCAACATCTACTTTTGTGAGGTTTTATTTTTATTTATTTATTTTATTTTATTTCATTTTTTTAAATTTATTTTTATTTATTTATTTATTTTTTTTTTTTGCTTTTTCATTACTTGATGGATGCTTCTTAGAATGTTTGTTAGAAAAATATGTGAAAAAATATTTTGTAGGCAGAACAGCAATTTTACTTTAATTTGTAGTTTGAAAATTTTAATCGAATTTTGAAAATTTTTAATCGAATTAATCGATTTGATTAACTCGATTAAAAAAATTGATCGGGACTAAGCATTGATCGATTAACCGAACCTATTAATCGATTAATCGGCACAGCCCTAATTAAAATGTCTATAAAAATAATGCATTAATGACTAAAAAAGAAAAAAAAAAGTGTTCAAAAGCAAGTCAAAAAAAGTAGCCAGTCTGAATTTAAGGGTAACGTAAAGGAAGATGTACAGAAAAGAAAGGTCAGTAAGTATGAAATCTCTTAAATTGATTGAGCATCCATTTTATATCTTGATTAAAGATTAAACTGATTTATCACATTTTCTCATATAAAACATGCATATTGCAAAACATGCATGCATGCGTACAGTTATAAAAAAAAAAAATCACCATCCTTGACTATTTTTGCCATAAATTAGAGTAGAAACATGCAGCCAGAATCAGTAAGCACTTTTAATTTTAACAGAGTTATTATTATTTTGGTATAATGTATCATTTCTCGGATGCAAATTTTTGCCAAATAGTACAAAAGTACACCATCTACATACAAGTAAATTCCATTGAATCTTAAGCTGTGCATTTACAAATGAAAGATTTTGAAATAAGCTGCGAAAAAGTTCGTGAAAAAGTGGTATTCGTGCTCTGTGGTGTATGTAATATTATAGTGACTTTTATGGTTCAAGTAATAGATTGTCTTGTTTTCAGAAATATTCATGGACTTGAATGTACCTTATTATTTACAATCCACTCCACTTACTACACATGAAAATGTCAATGCTTTTGTAACAATATGCATATTTCAGTGGGTGTATAAAAAAGTCCTGTGGTATCCACATTAGATTTTTTCTTTTCGTAATCGTTATATATATAAAAAGCAATGTTTGTGTGTGTGAGGATAGTATAGTGCAAAGACGGTAGCTCGGACAGTCATGTGCTTCGACACGAAGGTGCCTCCCGAGGGGTCCTTGTGCACCTCGAAGCCCGATTTTCAAATTTTTTATTAGTTTTCTTTTAATTAATTAAAATATGAAAATATTAACCTGATAATAGCATAAATAATTAGCCATTTAAATTTTATCCAAAATTCAATTGTTGCGAAAAAAAAATTTGGAGTTAATTATTTTTTTTCCGACAAGAAAGTAAATACATTTACTGAAATGTGCACAATAAAAAGATATAAAAAATTTAATTAGGCGTCTCACAAAAATTGACGTCATTATCACTCTGAAAATTTTATACACATTGATAAAGTGCTAATCTGCTAATGTAGTTCATGATGCTAAAATATGTTTTTTTTTTTTTTTTTTACTACTATATCCATTTTTATCTGAGTAGATAATTTTATAGAATATAATGCAGTTTTAAAAATAGAATATTTATTTTAGCAAGCACTATTCTAAAAAACCATTAAAAATATAAACAGAATATGAAGAATTCTTATAAATTAATAGAAAGGTGTCCGATGAAAGTATTAGTAAAATAGAGTTCCCTTTTTATACACGAAATTATATGGAAAAAAAAAAAAACTTTGCTAATATGGTGACAAAAATTCAAAAGCCACCAAGGGAAAGATTTAATAAAATAGTGTATCATGATAATGTTTACTTATTTATTTTTTTTATATATATACCAATTACTATGCTAATTCAACATACAAATAAATGAGTAGCTGTGCGTGACCGCACTTGCACGCCGTCGGACAGAAAATTTTGATTAATTTAAATTAATATTTAAATACATAAATAAAAATAAAAATATGTTTAATGGGAAATATATTTGACCATAAAAATATTAGTTGTCTAAAATATGGCAGAAATAGTGCTCATAGCATATTGTTACAAGAGATTAAATCTTTGCCCTGCATCAATTGTACTGTTACTATTAAATTAGTTTTACAGACAAAGTGAAAATAAAAAGGCAGTTCATTCACTTTGAGTGGGATGAGCCTCGGCGACAAACTTGGCGAGTGGGCGACCAAATTTGGTGAAAAATGGTAGTTTAGAGTTCTTTGAAGTTTTGAAGTTCTCTGACACATGGAAGAATAGTTTTCGAGCTTTTCATGGGATTCCCGATGGAATCATCACAAAGCCTCATGGCTAAAAGTTATAAATAGAAGTGAGTTGATTTCTGCGAGAGAGCATGTAACTCTAAATGACTGAACATTTTTTGTGAGCTAGTGAAGATTTCTGCCCTGGAGTGTTTGATGTTATTTGCTTTACTCCTGTGGAACAAGTGACTGTTTCTTAGATTGTTCCAGAACATTCATCGAATAGGGTCTTCTACCGTACGAATAAAATCTTCAACTGTTTCCAGAATATTTGAAGAATTAACACTACTATTGGAAGGTTTTCAAGAATATTCATTTTAATGAGAGTTTTGTTGAACAGATTTGAGAAGTTCAAAAACTATTTCATATCGCCAAGTAGGTCCCATACTAAAGCTGTGGCAAAAATAGTTGCCAATCAAAATATATTTATTTAAACGTTTCAATTATTAAATTAAAAAGAAATCATTTAAATATACTGACCAGTGAAGCGGGCAAAGCCTGCTAGTCAGTTATATATTGTTTAACTCGATGCCACATGAAAAATAAAGAAAAAACATTTTCATCTGGTCTATTTTGTCTGAAAATCTTTATATATCCTTATTTTATTTTGCCTTCATCCTAGAAGTTAATGGGCTCTTCCCAGCGTCAGCTGCTCAATCACGTGATAGAGGAAAACGAATAATCGAATTCTGAGAATCGAATTCAATTAAATATTGTTCTTAAGAACAAAAATGTTAATATTTAATATAAAATAAAATAAAAGTAATATTGTGCATTTGTAAACAGTAGAATAATTGTATTTGTAAATTTAATAATTTTTAAAGAACACTTTATGTGTTTATTTATTTTTACTTATAAGAATCGATTGTTGTATATTGTAGAGTAACTGTAACATTAACTGATCTAACAATAAATAATAGCTTCTTGTGGAATGTTTACGGATTATAAATTGAAATTTTAAAATGTTTTCATTTAATTTAATTGCATAAAGGTGTTACAACAAGTTAATTAACTTAGTTACTGGTCTAAATGGATTTACGTAGTACGATATTGCACTGTCACTGATTTAAGTACGAAAAATCAGAGTATTTAAACATGGTCTTCATGAACATCAATAACAGGTATAAATAAACTAAATGATGATTGTAAATGTATACAGCAAACAAAAGATGATGAATAATGATATAAAATGGATTAAAAATGATGATGTATAAAAAATAACACAGATTAAATATGATTGATGAAAAATAAGAATAGAAAATATGTTATTTCAGCAATCGCTCTAGATAAACAAGACTTCGTCTGCTATTTGTTTTTCCTCTATCATGTGACCTCTGACATCAGGTGGGAAGAGTCCATATTACCAGACTATTTGACTATTAAATTAAGGCCTTTTGTTTGTTTAGATAACTTTCAGTTGAAAAGGTTCAGCTAATCAATTCAGCATCTTTAGAACAAAATGACTTTTTAGACTTTAGCATTATAACAATCATTCAGTAACTCACTCACAGTATAACAAAAATCAGATAGCATTTTATAATTATTTATTTATTACATAGGAACCCTCGCATGGCTTGCAAGAATCTTCCATCAATAAATTTGGATCACTGGAAAGATAGAAGTACTTGTGAAAAAACAACAGATGATGGCAAAAGAATGTCTGTACCCATGGGTCATTCAGACAGAATATCACCTTGCATTACATGTTCTTGCACAAAAGAGGGAGTAAGGATTTAAATTTTTAATTTTTATTGAGATTCACTATTTTTCCTTTATGTTCATTAATAATATTTTTTTAAACATTATATTAAGTACAGGGTGTCCATAGGTAAGCGACTCTACTTTAGAGTTATCTACAGGCAAAACTATTGCTCAGAAGGTTATAAAAAATTTTATAGGATATAATGAACAGATGGGAATTTGTTTGAGTAAATAACAATAATAAAAATATAAAAAAAAACTTTAAACTTTCACTCGCAGACAAAGTGTGTACATATTAAGTGGCACAACAGTCATCATAAAAAGTGTTCCACAGCTGGACGAGGCGGTCGTTCTAGAGTTGGTGCAGCGGAAATAAACAAAACAAACTGTATGGTTACCGGAAATCACAGGAACCAATTTGGCAAGAAACTCAAGGTGCAGAAATTGGTTTCTCTTACTTTATCGTTGTGAACGTATTTAGAATCAAGAATAGTTTTATGCATTTTTTCTTTATTAATATCACATAACATTTTAATTTTAAACAAATTTAGGTAGTTATGCTATGGCTGCTAAAAGAGCCAAGTGTTTAATTTTCTTTCAGTTGAAGAGTAAAGTGAATGAACATGTTAAGGGCCCTCTTCACTCACCGCCGCCGGAAGCCGAAGCTAATGTTATTCTATGGGAAATTTTTCTTTACAAATAACTTATAAACTAATACATATTTTTAAATTCTGTTTGCACATTCTGAAAATTCCCAGCTGTTAAATTGACAAACCTTTTTTAAAAAATTATTTTTTTAAATTTTTTATATTTTATTTTGAAGCTGCAAAATACGAATTTTCAATATGTGAAATTTTTTCATTTTGCAATTTCAAAATAAAATATTAAAAATTTAAAAAATACATTTTTAAAAAAGGTCCGTCAATTTAATAGTTGGGAATTTTCTGAATGTGAAAAGAGAATTTAAAAATATGTATTAGTTAATAAGTTATATGTAAAGAAAATTTCCCCATAGAATAACATTGGCTCGGGCTTCCGTCGACGGTAAGTAAAGAGGGCCGTTAAGTGACATTTTTGAGAAAAATTTGAAGTCTGGATAGAAGAAGTTATTATGGTCTCTTTTAAATATCGAACAATAAATTAACACAGTTGTCGACACAGGAAATTATTATGTACATGGTTTCTGACTTCTCTGTTACCTCTTTATTTTTTAATTTCTCAAATGTTCTAAATTTTCATTTAACATGTTCATACACTAAGCTCTTTAATTGTATTCTGCAATACTGATGCTTAACTGAGCCGTTAATTAATGTCTGTCTATAGTTCAATAATAATAAAGTTTGACTAGTGTTGAAGTACAGTCAAGTATCAGAATAATCAAAATGAGCCCAGTAGTTAAAAAATTATCTAATGTATTTTTGGTGTAGTATATATAAAAGTAACTGACTTAACTTTTCTATAAAATTGTATTAAAGAATCATATTACAGCTAGAAATAAAAAGTAACCATTTCCTAAAATGCTCTGGACATACATACACAATGACACACACACAAACATCTTATTTTATTATATGTACAGATATACAGAGATTTAAACGAAGATTCTTCTCACTTTCAGATAATTTGAGAAAACGCTTTTGAAATAATGTACTCCAATCGGATTACAACTATCTTACATATCTCATGAAATCGGAAACTTTTTATAAATGTTTTCATTGCACATGTGCAAAAGATAGAAACATTTTTATTATATAAGTTGAAAGCCAGATATATTGAACAACTTTTGTCAAAAGTTCATTTGAATAGAATAAAAGTTAAATAAACTGTCGACAAGAGAACGAGATAGATTTTAGATATTTACCAAGTGTTTAAATTTCATAAGGGATTTTTCACATGTCGCATAATTAATTTAAAGATTCAATTATTTCAACCATGATACAAAAGTAATTTTTTGTGAAAAACCTCTTACAAGCTTGTAATCCTAACATATTTTTGTTTATTTACTAAGATTTGTGAGATTATTAGGGGTTTTTCACAAAAAAGAACTTTTCCAAAGTGGTTGAAGTAATTGGATCTTCAAATTAATTATGCAGCACGTAAAAAAACCCTTATAAAATTCCAACTCTTGGAAAACACCCAAAATCTATCTCGTTCTTTTGCCGATAATTTGCTTAATTTTTACTCTATTCAAATGAACTTTTGTCAAAAGTTGCCCAAGATATCTAGCTTTCAACCTGTGTAATGAAAATTTCTCTATCTTTTGCACAAGTGCAGCGAAAACGTTCTTCGTAAAAATGCTCATATTTCATGAGATAGTTAAGATATTTGTATTCAGATTGCAGTATACTGTTTCAAAAGTGCTTTTTCAATTTCTCTGAAAGTGGGAATAATTTCCGTTTAAAACTCTGTTTATTATAAATAAAAAGCTAGCTGATTCTTTTTGGAGTTTTAAAATAAATGCTTATATCTCTGTCATTTAACATGTTATCGTCACACAAATTCGTCCACAAATTGTACTGGGTCTATATTAGCATATCCTAAAGTTACAGATGATTTCATTCACTTAACGATACAGGGTGATCACAAACATTATTGATTTTGCTCAATTTGTTACCGGTCCCCTAAATGTTATATGAAACCTATCTTCACTGAAAAACATGAGGAAGATAGAATTCTTTAAATACCCAATGTTTGAAAACATTTCATGAAGAGAATTTTTTAAATTGGAAAAAACTGAACGTTTGCAAATCTAGCTAAACTTTTGAGCAGGAGTGTATATTTGTATCTTTAAGCCTGGCACTATCCTGGTTTTGAGATGTAAAATTAATCTGCAGAGCTTTAAACAAACTACAGTGCCCGTTGCTTAGCTGCGCTGTTTCTGCTACTGGGTTTAGTACACTTATTAATAACTGTAAAGCTAGTTTTATAAACACTTCTTGAATTTACTCATCAGACTTTGAATTTAATTCTATAAAACCTGTAATTTTCAGTTAAAAGAACTTACATTTTCTGTTTCAGATGGTATGCCAGTCTTTGAAAATATCAAACTGCTTTGCATTGGCTGCGACCTACACCAGAGAGATGATACTAAAAGATGATGTGTGTAAGGTTCAATGTGCATTTGCCTTTAGGACTTATCCTCAATTTGAAGCTAAATTTGACAATGTATTGGGATTTACAATTGATAACTAAATAAAATTCTAGACCATTCAGCTGACAATCTAACATATAAGAATATGTTTGCTTTAACTGACAAATATTTGTGGCACCATACATACATTAACTAATATCTGAAGTTTGGTGTTATTTTAAGACTGATTAACAAATATAATGAGTATAAATTACTTTAAAGCACAAAAAGCCTTTTCTAACAATTAGATTATAACAGCAAGTTGGAAGGAACTACAGATAACATTAAAATTACAACTAAATTTTGCTTAAAAATATTTAGAATAAATGATTTTTCTCAAAATGTAATTGAGTAAATACTTACTGCAGTAACATGAATATGGATAATTCTATATAAAAATGGCCAGAAAAAATTTAAAACTATGATTAAAAATTGAGAATATTTACATTAAAAAAAAAAAAAAAAAAAAAAAAAGGAAGATAACCATATAAATTCTTATTTCCTGAGTATTTTTCAGTTGATAAATTTGTAAATTTATCATTGATATCTGTTCATTTATTTATCCAGATATGAAAAATTTAAATACCACAATAGATAAAGAAGAAAATTAAAATTTACATGAAAATTGGAAGCAATTAAGTGATTATTAAAATATACACTAAAATATCATGTATATGTTTATAGAAATTAATATTAGAAATTTGATTAAATAGTTTAAATTATTTCTTTTCTTAATTTTTAATTATGGTTGATTCCCCTATGCTTTTATACCGGTTGATGATAAAAATCTAGGTGTGTTTCAATTTTTCAATAATCATAAATATATATATATTTGCCAATTCATAAAAAAAAAAGTTCATCAATTAGGAACTGACTTACTTTATAAAATTACAAATTATTAAAATGATTTTTAAAATATAGTTACCTTAATTTGTATATCATTTTACAAAACGTTAAAATTAATAAGAAAATAAATTGAACAATTGCAGATTTTAAGTACAAGGTTTTTTTTTTGTAATAACTGAAAATTTTAATAAAACTTTTCTAAGTTTGTGTGTCTCTTTATTAAAGTTCTACATAAATACAGATTTTCATATTTAAATTTCTAATACGATAAATTTAACATTTGCATTGACATTTTTGTGATGAATGAAAAAGGGTTGACTATTAAAAGATTATGCAATTTTGTAATTTGATTATCAGAGGAGGAAAAGGAGAGGGGGAGAGTCTTGTTAAAGACATAGGTCCATCCAAATTTCTCTACTAGGGTTCTTTTGTGAATGTATCTAGAATAGTCTAATGGCCAAGGTATTGAGGAGGGTGGTTGGACTCCCCCCCCCCTTCCTTACACACACACATAGAAATTGTCAAAAAATTTCCTAGAACTATTTTGAGTATTCAGGGGTTGATCCAGGTTTTAATTTTTGTGAAAAAAAGAATCGCTATGTGAAGCCTTTCATTTTAGCAGTTACTCAATCAAATGATTAACATCATAAGTTAATAAAATTTCATTTAATTAATTCTCATTGATTTAACACTACTCATTAAAAATAATACTGTAAACATGGAAAAATTTTTACAAAATTTTTTATGAAACGAAGTGTGAAAAGCTATTTTTATGAATCTGAATTTTGTGAAGGGACCCATTTTAGATATTTTAATTTTGTGAAAGAGCAGCAAAAGGGTCCCAATTTTTGCCTGGATCTATATCGATCTCTGCTGTTGTTTAAAATTGACTAGAAATTTTCAGATGTAATGCCTCATATTCCATTTTAAACCTTAAGCTGTAATATTATGTTTATAATTATGTAGGGTAAGAGAAAGTAGGGTGTGTACCACACCAGATTATTTTAAAATAAAAAAATTTTTTTTTTTTTTTTTTCCTTTATAATATTGTTCAGTTTAATTTGTATATTCACAAAAAAAAAGAAATAAAACAAAATAAAATAAATAAAAAGTAAAAAGGTTCATCACTAAAAATATGAACAGTTTATTTCCTTCTTAGTCAAATAACAACTCAACTCAATAACTTTCTCAATAAAATAAAATAAAATAAATAAAAAGTAAAAAGGTTCATTACTAAAAATATGAACAGTTTATTTCCTTCTTAGTCAAATAACTTAATAACTCAATATGTACATAAAATGTACAATTTTACTATTCTGCTAACACTTTAGATGATGTTTGTCCTTCATCTTCATATTCAATATGTACAAAAGGTTTCTTCTTAACCAACTTCTTGCGTTTAGGTTTGGGTTCAGCAGAGTCACTTTCTGAACTGGAATCATTTGTTTTAGATAAAGATTTACCAAAATCCTAAAAATGAAACAAATGGCAATTTTTAAAACTTTTTATGCAAAAACTAAGTGTAACAATAACAATTAAAACCAATTAATGATCTCAGAAAAAAATAAGTAAGTAAAATTCTATATGCTAATGGTTAAGATTGGAGTTAAGGTACCACTCTATGATCTATTTTTCTTTCTTTTTTTTTATTTTTAGCATTAAGCTTCATTAGATTAGGATATATGGCTTAAAGTTATTTCCAAACCACTTTAAACATCTCTATGCCTAACTTATATTAGAACCTGGCACTGGCAACTCAAGGTGTTGCTAAAGAATGCAACTTCTTCTTTTAATGTGAAGAATCTTTCGCATCTGAAAAAAAAAATAAGACTTTGGTCCAGATAAAATAAATATGTATTTCTACATGAGATTATGAAGGATTTTCTTCCAAAAAAAAAAAAAAAAAGTCCATGTTGCAAAAAAAGACAGGAAAAAAATAAGTTTTTATTATTTTTTTTTTTTATATTACAGTTTTTAAATCATTGTTAGAGAAGCATCAGTAATCCAAAAAAATTAAAGAAAAAAAAAAAATTATTGAAATGTCCAAGTATTTTTTAAAGATTCCTTTCACAGGATTCCCACTCAATTTCAAAAATAAAATTCCCTGACTTTTCCAAATTTTCCAGGTCTATTTTTAGAAAATATCAGTCACTAAATTCGGTTTGTGAGATAAAAGATAGCTCACAACATAGCTCGCAACATAAAAGACAACAAAGTAATGTGACTTGCGCCATAAATTGCATGCGCAAAAAGCATTTTTCAGACAATATTTGCAATTTTCCCTGACATTTCCCTTACTTTTTTCACTAATTTCAAATTCCATGAAAATTTCACATGTTCTCCTGACCTGTGGAAACCCTGCTTTCAATGTATAATAATTTAACAGGATACAGATTAATGGAACAGTAAAAGCTCATTAAAATAAATAAAACACATTCATTAAAAGCAATGAATAAATTCATGTTGATTATAAATAAAACATTCTACAAATGCATAAGGTTTTCACCAGCATAGCAGCAATTGTCACTAAATCACCAGCAAATATTGCCAAAATCCCACACATGAACTACAGATAAGAATGAACCTACCAAACAAAAACCCTAAAATCCTTTGTCTCTCGAATAAATAATAAAAAAATTTTAAAAATTGAAATTTGAAAGGCTGTTAACTAATTATTAATGACAAATCTTTTTGCCAAAAATATAATTTGCACTAGGATGATAAAATTGTGACACAACCGAATTTAGAAGATAAATCATCTTTTAATGATATTGAAATCACATGAATAGTGAAATTTACTTATAAAGAAAGAATCTTGCACAATTTAGAAAAATATACTGCAATTAATAGAATAAAATACTGTGAATGTTTCTCTAATAAAATTATTTAAATTATGAGGTTAGGTTTCCTAAAAACAATTTATTTAATAGATGATACATCCTGATTGTTGGGAATAAATTATTAATTCTTAAAGAATACTTTTATAGAGAACAATGTAAATTCTGTTTAAATAACAAACAGATAACTTTAGAATTATGTTAGACATTTAATAATGAATTTTTCATTTTAAGAAAATGCAATATTTAATTATTAAAGTTATTGAAAATAGCAATTAAAGCTAATATGAGAGAAGACTCCTTCACAGCATTGTTACCTTTACACTGCACAAGTACCTTTTTTTTTAAGACTGGTGAAGGGTGGAATTTATTATTTTTATCCAAAACAACTTTGGTGTGTTTTTAGTATTAATGGCAGGCTTATATCACCTTTCAACACTAATATTTTTATATGTTTTACAGCATTTTTTTTTTAAACCTGTCTGGCCCAATTTGTATGTTTAAATTAATTATTAAAATTAAACTTTTCTACTTTTGTGAGAATTGACAGTGACTGAATTCTTTTTGCATAAAAGTTTTGAAATGTTTGTCTATCAATTTATATCTTTGGATTATTTTATCATAACATAGGTGGTCTCTTTGGACCATTAATTTTTCAATGCTCGCATGAATCCTAATAATATATTTAAAAATAAATTCCTTTAAAATTATTAATTATATTCATAAAAGTATAATAAAATATAAATGAATGATTAATGTTTCAGTTATGTTTAAAAATTAAATTATACAATTTCATCAAGTTATATAGATAAGGCTAAAATAATGTCTTTTTTCTCTTAAAGCAATATACCTTTTTAACATTACTAAAAATTAACATTTTTAATAAAATAATTGGGAAAAAATAAAACACAAAATTTAACTTAAAACATAATTACACAATCAAATAATGTATTTTTTCATTAAACAGAATGTTTAAATTAATTTTCTTAAAATAACAAATATTTTCATAAATAATGCAAACAGTATGTTATTTTTATTGCAAAATTTAACCCAGAAGGAGAAATATGAACCAAAATTTTACATCTATTCATTACATTATCAGAGAACAAAATTTGTAAATGTGCAACTTAAAACTAATCTGTTTAATGTAAATGTAGTTAATGTATTTTAAATGATTAAAACCGCTTACACATTAACATTAAACATCAGGAATTTTCTGGCAACATTAAAAAAATATTTTTTTATGAACAGATTTATTTTATCTGGTTATTATTCAGCTCCAGTCTATATGAAATCTATGTAGTCTGTCAGCAAATTTTAAAATGAATCATTTAAAAAATTTTAAATAGTTCCAGTATATACAGGAACTCACATAATGTATATATTTCCTGAAACTAAAACAAACTAATAGGGGTGATTGTGAATTCATGAAAAAATACCTGAAATTTTAGCAAGAAACAGTTTTTGTACAGAAAGAAAACACATAATTTATTGCAGGGAGGTCCAATCCTCTCATTATGAAAGTTATTAGTTTTAATTAGATTTAACAATCGTGTGAAATCCAAATTATAATCTTATTTTATGAAATTATCAATAAGAAAAACTGAAATTTTCTTTAACACCTTTTTAACCTTCTTTTTAATAAACACCTGGATTCAGGTATATTACCTGAACATAATTCCTCCAGGACTAAGTATGAATTTTACTCTCCAAGCTACAAAATTTATTCAATTTCCTGTTTATGATTTGGACAAAATCTCTCCTTTTTTTTTCTCATTTAGAATTAAGGGAATGCTGTTTCAGAACGAAACTCCAAAATAAGCCTTCTTAGAAAAATAATAAAATTCTATAAATTAAATAATAAAATTGTGTATTTAACAAATAAACTAATTTATTTCAATGGATGCGTCTGCAACAACATGGAAAAATATGCCATTTTTAAGTCATGCGCAAAATAACCAGAATATTTCTGGTATTAATAGCCCCAGTGGCAGCGACACGGCGACATAGTCGCGGACACAGAAAAACAGCTTGCGGACAGTTTTTGTCTGCACTGATAAAAAATTTTGTCTGCAACTTTCCAATAACAATTCACTTTAAAAAAAAAAATTCTGTATCAAAACTAAAATTAATACCTTTATTATTTATATTGCGTTGTGTCAAACATTGCTATAAAATATTTAATTGAATGAGATGAATTGAATGAATACACACAATTGTTTATACCATATTGTTCTGCAGTAAAATTGTATTCGTGTATTGTTGCACGAGAATACCACTGATGTTAAGCCTCCCCTCCCCCCCCCCCCCCCACCCAATCAGCTTTCAGTCTTTTTGTGTGTAAGCCATTTTCACCCCTGATTACACATTTTGCAGACAGATTGTGAAATTTTAAAAGCCTGTCGCAGACAGCTACAAAACTTTCTGCCACTGGGTTAATAGCTATACTTTCGTAACTTACTTCTAAATCAGAAATGTCACTTTCTTCAAAATCTTCTGCAGCAATAAATTCCCTTTCAACTTCATCCTAGTAAAAAAGAAAGTAGTTAAGAAAAAAGTTATTATAATACATTTCCCAATGGATTATTTATAGTAATAAAAGAAAGTATATAAACAATCTGGTTGTCTGTGATAGATTTAGATATGTTCTGGTCATTGGAGAAGTACAGAATTTGCCATGAAGATGTGTTTTGACATGTAATATATATGCAAAATTTTACAGCTAATTATCAAAATTCAGAATCATCTTGCTGCTCTACAGAATTATAAATATTTATTTTCACAAAATAAACAGACTCTTATACTTCTTGTTTTTTATTTCCAACTATAGTTTTTTACCCCCTCCCTCTAATTTTAAATAAGAAATTTAAAATAAATAAGTTCACAGTAAGCTTTTACTGTGAGAAATATGTATGCACTTCTTAATAACGTAATTTTAGATATTTTTATACATATATATATTTTTTTTACTTCCTGAATATACACTATGCAAGAAAAGTATTGTAATAACAAAACAATTCACCAATGATATTTTGGTGTATCTATACACTTTGAGGTCAGTTATACAGTTTTTATGGCAATGTATGTAAGTGTGTTAGTGAAGTCAGAAATGTTTAAATGCTTTGTTTAAATGAGCTGAAAGTTGGTAGATATGTTATAGATCACCATCACACCAAATGTATAGATTTTGATGAGTGTAGGATTTAAAGTTTTTTCACTGGCATACAAAATAGAATTTTTATATATTGTGGTCTATTGGCTTAAATTATTTAAAGTTTGCTTTAGTTATGTTAAGTTGTTTAATACATAACAAAACAAATAAATATTTGCTATTGCAAGCTTACCATTTATAGTTCTTTTACCAGGACACACGAAAGAATTTGGGTACATTATGATTCATTAAATGACATGACATCCAAGTTAGAGAAATACTCAAACACCTATTATGATGTTTATTTAACAAGTTCTCTCATTTAAATTTATTTAAACAACTGTTAATTAGTTGTTTGGAATTTCAGAAAGTTGATGATGATGTTGTTTGAGATGCTCAGAAAGTTCAGTGAAATCATTCCAAATTTTTTTAAGTACATGTAAATTCTATGTGTTAAACATGTTAAATGGACATTCAGATAGTCTTGTCCAGGGATCACAAACCACTTAAAATATGTTAGTCTTGACCTTTAAGTAGGGCTTCCAGATAACATAGCAATTCTAAAAGCAGTAACTAGATAGCTACTGATCTAAATAAATGTCTGGCATATATTAAGAATGTGTAATAATTGTCAAATTGCAATATTTATAAAGAGGTGTGCTAACACCAAATGAAATGAGTCATTCAAAATTATCTACATTCCTTAGATATTTCAGAAGCATATTAACATAGCTTAAACTTAGATGATGAATTTGAAGTAGAAATCTTTGATAACCTTCTCTTATTGGCTTCAATGATGCAGATACCTAAACCAGTAGTCAGAAAACTGCAACTTGCAAACCACACGTGACTTTCTAGCCACTTGTGTATATCTCTACCCCATTAGCCATTGCTAAAAAAAGCCCTAATGCATTATGAAACGATAGAATTGATTTTTTTTTTTTTTTTTCCCCACTGTTGCTGACACTGAAACTTTTGAAATGCAAAAACTGCAGTTTGAAAAACAAAGATTTATGGAGCTCCAAACTTTAAGGTTGGAGAAAAATAAATTCTTGTTCATTAAAAAAAAACAATTATTTGCTTTGAAAATTTTGGAGAAATAAGAAAATATGACAGGTTAATTGTCATCACGCAGAAAAATATTCCTTACTTATACCAGTTAAAAAACTAGCGTTTGCTGTTCCTTCACTCTTTACCTTTACAAACTTACACAATCTTCTTTAATCATGAACTTTATTAACAGGTAAACTGAGAAATTGTTTTATTGACGAGAACCTGCAATCCTGCTTAAAATTGAAAGCAATGGCATAGAAATCTGACTTATTCAAATGTTTCAAGGAAATATTCACACAAAATATGTGTTTTATCAGATGTTAATAGCTAATTCAAACCAATTGTAAAGCACAGCTCGTGTTAAAAAAAAAGTAAAAGAAAAAAGAAAGAAAGGCTCTCGAAAAGAAATTTTAATTGTTTTACTGGTGGTTTTTAGCCTTTTTGTCCAATGTGTTTGCAGGCTACTGGTCCAGATTGATAATAAAAATTTTTTAACATTGCTTGTGTCTTATAACAAACTCTTTCTCATCCTTCACTATCTCCATTTTTGAAAGCACTGATTTTTTTTATATTTTTTTTAAGCGAAATGTATTAAGAAATCAAAATGGTAGAAGTTTGGAGATTTCCTATTGTTACATATTTGCTTATTTATTTTTTAAATCTGAAAACAAGAATAAAAACCAAATTAAAAAAACATTAAAAATTAAAACTATAATAAATTATTAATTACTTCCTCTTCCAATTCTTCCTCTTCTTCTTCATCTATTTCACTTTCAATTTCTTCATCTTCCAAAGCCTTCTCAAATGCTTTTTGAGGGAAATTATAAATATCTCCATACTGTAAAAAGATATACATATTTCACATATCAACTTATAGACAACATTTTATTTTTTCAGGGTCCATAAGCAAATGTAAAAAATAAAATAAATAAAAAAACAAACACATAAACAAAAATTCCCTGAATTTTCATTACATAATGTAAATTTTTTTAATTTCAAATTCACGTTCAGAATATTCACAACCATTAAATTTGTCAGTATTCTAAAAATTGGATTTCTTTTTAATTTTTGACATTTTATTTTGATGCTATAAAGTACAAAAATATGCATTTAGTTCATTTTTCTTATTTTTTAGTGTCAAATTGAAATACAAAAAAATTTTTAAATCCCTTTTGGAAACAAGAACAAGCTGAACAAAAGTCACAATGAACTTTGAAAATGGAAATAAATAAATAAATATATTAGGCAATGAGTAATTCTGTTAATAAATTTCCCATGGAATAAAATTTGTTTAATTGCCAGTGACTAGAGATGGGAATGGTCCGAAAAAAACCGGAAACTTTGGGAAAAAAACCAGTTTTTTTCAGTTTTTTTCCGAAAGGGTTTATTTCCGCCCGGAAAAATTGAAAATTTTGAAATTTAATTTTATTTAAATAACGTATTTAGAAATTATTCCGATGCTCTTTTCTTGAAATATTTTTTCATGTTCAGTCTCTTACATGAAAACATTGATTTTTTTAATGTTTATATTTCAAAAATATAAGTTTTAACCATGTAATCAAATAGTAATCCTGAAATATTTAAGCATTATAATGACACCCTTCCCATCACATTCATTTGAAATTACTTATATTCTTTTCAAGTTCCTTTATACTTCAGTCTTTTTTCTTGAATATATATCCTTAGACTTGTCTATTATTTTAATGTGTGTGGATATATATTATACACACACACATATATATACATACACACATGCATATATACATAAATGCATGTAACAAAAAAAAAAAAAAAAACTAAGAAACTACTTTTTGTAAAAAAATGTGTTACGCAATTAAAAGAATTATATGTGGAAAAACCTACTTGATTTATGTCCTTTACATCTGAGTCAATAAGTTTTACATTATGACAAGATGGCTACTAGTCAGGGAATAGTCAGGAAATTTCATGTAAAGTCAGGGAATTTTGACAAATTTTGTGGAAATAAGCCATATTTGAAACCTCTAAATTGCTAATCTGTTTGTTAATTTTGTGAAATAAACAGCATAAGTCAGGAGACATGCTGAAAAATAGTCTTTAAAAAGTCCGTGAATTTGGAAAATTTCTAATGTTAGCCATCCTTTAAATAATAATAATAATAATAAATCAATAATAAAATGTTGTTTTAAATTTCTGAAGTTCAATCAACTTTAAATTAAACTTTTATTTTACCTTTGCGATTGATTTCATTTTAAGTGAAAATCTGAATTAGAGTTCTGCGTCAGGTCCAGTAGACCGATTTTACCCAAGCTTGACCTGAAATCAGGTTTGGGTCTGGTTGATTAAATTTTTTCTCTTGCATGTTAGGTTCGGTTCAGGTTAACTGATTAATTTTTCTTATGGGTTAGAGTGACTGAATTTTTTTCCTGCTGGTATGGTTAAGTTTTCAATCAGTCGGGTCGACTTAAGAACATCTTTCAAAAAATTTTATCATAATAAACAGGAATTTGTTTGTTATAATTATAAACATGCTATATATTCCCATGATTAAATTATACGTGTACACAAATTATTACATACATATCGCAGAAAGGCAATAAACAAAGAGAAATCATATATATATGTATATATACTAAACTTAAAGCATATTTTTGTACTCTTGAAGAACACAACACACATAAATGGTTAGAAATTATTAATCTATTTTTCAGATTTTTAAATTTTTAACTTAGTGTATAAGTAAATCCATTTAAATTTTTTTTTTTTTTATTATTATTTACTAACTCTGTGGCAATGAAAATTTATTTTATTTTATAATTTCAAAAAGTTTTGCATTATTTTCATATGAATCATTAAATTTTATTTAATTTTCAGGTTTCGGATATAAAGAAATCAAGTTCAGGTTTATAAAAAAAAAAAAAATGTTGGTTTGATTCTAATCTAAATTTATTATATTAATGCTGCTAGGAGTAGAACATTCCGTAGGAATGCACACTCTATGCAAAATTAATGTTTGAATGATGATTTGACTAGTTTTTGATGTTTTGTACAAGGAAAGGTACTGGCATTTATGAAACAGAAAGGCTCATTTTTTATCAGTCAAAGCTTTTTGTATGTTTCTGTTAAGAAAAGAAGAATATGGATTGCAAGTATTTGTAAATATTTAACACTTTATATTTTCTAAGATATTATAACTGTTAAGAAACCCTATTTTTATCTGTAAAAATTCAATTTTTCCCATTTTTTCCAATTTTTCTCGAAAAAAACCGGAAAAAAACTGGTTTTTTTCCACCGCCTCAAAATTTCCGGAAATTTTACATCTCTACCAGTGACCATAGGTAGAAACTCATGTTAAGTATAGTGCTCAGTCTAGGCTAATTTGACAGGGTGCTCCATCCGTTGAAACCCCCCCAGGTAACACATAACGTTTTTATAGCGTTGCAAATAAGTTTGAACAGTGAAAAATTGGTTACGTTATTTTATGTCCGTTGAAAAATGGTTTTTATTTCGCAATATTCTCACTGAACAATTTCGAATATTTACTCAGTAATAAAGAAAACCTATAACAAACGTTGTTTTATGGTTGTACTTTTTCTGTTATTTTTTCGACGTTTTAAAATAGGTATTTTATTAGTTTTTGTTTTCCTTTGTGATTCTAATAAAAAATATGTTTTTTCAACGAATTAATAGGTGCTTTTTATAAGTCATTATTTCCGTCAAATGACGTTGAATCTCTTCAACTTGGTATCGATACACGATTGTGAATTGGCGGGATGTGTGTGTTATAATTTTCTTTAGAGTTTTAGAAGATATGGTGTGCTGCGAAAGAATTTCTAACATAATAAGAAGGGAAGCTTTCGGCAAATTATATTAACAAGTATAGTAGAATGTTCTTTGGCTTTCGGAAACCATAAATAACGCAGTTGTTCATATTATACGCTTTCTCCCGTTCTACTTGCAAAATCGCCAAGTATATTGTGGCAAACCTTAAAAGCGTCTTACGATACGACGCGTGCCATTTTGAAAGTGAATGTGATGTGAAAGAAGATGAATATCGCTTTCCTGTTAAAATGGTACGAAAGTTTTCTGACATTTTACGTAATTTCCAAACAACTTGCTAGCTGGTAAATTCCCTTAAAAGCTCAAAGTTATAATATTCTTTGGTTTTGGGTGTGTTTACCTGCTAGCATAATATTAAAAATTACAGAGTTCTCGTCTAATTGTGAATGCTGTATTTATTTAAACAAGATTTTTTCAAGTAATGAAGTGAGTGTTTCTTTTTCTCTTCTTTAATTTTATGTTTGAATTCTTGTCTTAAATTTTCAGGGGTCGATCTAACTTTAAATATTTAATACTCTTTTTTAAAACTGTACTTTTATAAAATTTTACGTTTTTCATATTTACTGAAAAAATATATCTATATATAATGTAACACTACTATTGCTTTCCTCGAAAAACGGAAGTTGAAAATTTTTACGAATCTAATATTTTCGTATATTGAGTATTAAAAAAGTAATAAAATTAGTAATAAAAAAAGTCTAAAAATTAAGTAAAAAAGAATGTTCCTTTTTTTTTTTTAACAAAGGAATTTTTTCTTTTTTAAATTATTAGCAATATTTTAGAAACAAAAATTCAATGGATATATGGAGATAGCTATTTTTCTTGGATTTCAACGTTTATAAGACATAAAAAAAGCCGTTGAAAACTGATATAAAAAGCACGACAGCATTGCGATTCTGAACAACCATTTTACAACTTTTTTTTAGGATATAAAAAAAAAGAAAATATTGCGTTTTCGTACAACACTTTTACAACGGTTTTTTTTACGTTGTAAAATGTATTAAAACAGCCGTTGAAAGATGAGGAAATCACCGAGACATATTTTCAAATTATTAACGTTACGGAAAAACGATAATTCAACGGAATGCATTGCCGTTTGTTCAACGTTGAAAATACCATACTGTGCTACCTGGGCCGATATCATTTTAGAAACACACTGTATTATTAATGATTTAAACTTGTTTAAAAGCCAGCTATGTGCTATATATTCGGAAAGTCAAGCTGTTTAAAAACAAATGCATATAACCCACGTATATACATGTAAAATTAGCAATTTACTTTTGTCACGTACAAAAATCACAACACAGAAGACTGCAAATAATGCCTTTTTGGAAAAGAGGTTGCCCTTTTTATTGAATTCCCCTAGCAGCCCTTTTATTCTAGAATCAGCACTAAAGTACATATATAAAGCAAGATATCAGATCAAGTTCTAAACTCAGTTGGAACCTTGTTATGAACTAAGTTCTAAACTCGGTTGGAACCTTGTTATGAACTATGTACATATGGAGCTTTAAGCCATAAAGAATGATACATTTTCTTATCCAAGTTCGAAATTTTCAAATAGACACCACTGGGAAATAAGATGGCAGATCATGGTGGCCAATGAACTTATCCAAGATGAGTCAAGTCCACTGTCCATTTTTTATTGAATTGATTCAATATTTCAGAAATTACCGTGATCACAAATTTTGCATTATATATGGATAGAAATTCAGATAAACTACTTGACTGAAATAAGTCAATTTCTAAAGAAATTAAACCTAAACATAATGGAGATTATATAGGGAAAAGGGAATAGAAACTATCTTATTAAAGAAAAATATGAATCACTTATTGCACATTTTTTTTTTTTTTTTCTGAGTACTGCAAAGTGAACAATTTTTGATTTGTAAGTATTTATATATATACATAAAGAAACAAATGAATGAAATTATATAACAATCATTTTATCATTAGTTATATAAAAATCTTCTTGATGCTCTAGTTTGAGACATAAATGACCAAAGTTTAAGACAAAAAAAAAAAAAAAAAAAAAAATGTTGTGGAAAACTTACTAGACCACTTTTTAATCTTTCAACTAATTCTTTTTCTATAACATTATCTAACTGAGCAGCAACTAATGCTTTCTCTTCTCTGCGTCTTTCTCTTCTTTCGATTTTTCGCTGTGTAGGTACAAGTTCTTTTCTAAAACACATAAAAATTACATTTCAAAAAAGATTATAACATAGCAATTAATGGCATAACAATAAAATAGCAGAAACAGCTAGATTCAGAGTGCAATAATTAAGAGTTAAAGATTAAAGAGTCTATATAGTTTTTACAATGCTAAATTATCCATGGAACAGCTATTTTCAATTTACTTATTAGTTCCTCATCATACAATAATTATGGTGAACTTTACTATTTATAAAATATTTGGAATTTGTTTTATTTTACTTTAATACATACAAGTTTGTGCTACTCCCTCCAAACAGTACACACTATATTCAACCTTAAATGTGGCTTTTTTCATACTCTTGACAATTAAGTGGCATGAAATATTCAATGACTGGAAAAAGAAAAATTGTGATATTTCCAAACGATCATGTCTTTAGGATAAGGTGTTCGACACTGCACTGATAAGTTTAGGGAAGAAAACATCAAAAAGAAACATCTGAAACACTAAAATTGTAAAAAGAATACTTTTTTATTTTTACTAATATAAGTCTTGAGCGGTACATATACATTTACTTTAGCCTTTTACATGGCTTTTCTTACCCTATCACCAACTAACATAAGCCAGATATTGAATTCTTACTGCTGACTTCAGTTATCTCATATTGAGGGGTAATTCAAGACATTATGTTTTATTTATTGTCTTTAAAAAGCTTTCAACTTTCATACATGTAAACATAGAGTATAACAGTAGACTTTGCTCGTTTTCTGGTTTTCCTTGTCTCGTAAGTTCTTTTGATGTTTATTTTTATTTATTAATTTATTATTATTATTATATTTGTATTCAATGCATTTTAGAAACTGAGACAGTTTCTGTACAGTCCTTTGTAGTGAAATAATTTATTTTAGGTTGATTATTCTCACACAATGCATTTGTCACATCTGTTTTCTTTAAAAAAAAATTTAATTTTTTATCATTGGTCACAATAGACTTTAAGCAGGGTGAATTTGCATTCCAACACAGGAGCCACCGACAGTGGCGGATCCAGAACTTGACTTTTGGGGGGGGGCTAAGATTTTTCAAAGTGTTATTCTAGACCAATAAAAAAATTACAATTGCAATATTCAATTGTGAATGTCAGTGTTGTTTTTTTTTTTGGGGGGGGGGGCTTCAGCCCCCTAGCCCCCCCCCCCCCTTAAATCCGCCACTGGCCACTGAGGAGTACTCTTTATAGAAGTCTTTCAAAGGGGTTCTAGACAATATTCATGTGAGTTTTGGAGAAAATCACAGAAAACCCCAAATGGTTATGCTGACAAGCATGACCTGGGAGAAAAATCATATTAGTCATAAAGTCAGTATTTTCATAGGACATGAATAGACTGGCAATTTTTGTCATGGTCAGAATTTTCATAGATCATGAACCACTAATGGCTGGAAGAGGTTTATCTCTATAATTTTATTTTTAATCTCGGGTTCAAATATGTTTCATTTTAGTATATAATAAAATCTACACAAAGAAAACAACATTACAATTTTGCTTTTCTGAGACAGTTAGATGGTTAAACTTAGCAAGTTCCTATAATTGTAACTGAGATAAAAGAATTATTAAAATAAAAATCTCATGTACTTTTTTTTTTTTTTTTTTTTTTAATAAAATATCACATGAGACACTTGCAATAAAAAAAAAAGAAAAAAAAAAAACAACTAGCTACAATTTAGCATGTCTATTATCTTTCAGCTGTTATAATATTATGTAATAATTATTTATAAAAACAATTAAATACCCTTGAAGTACCAAAAGCCATAGAATAGCAGCATACAAATATCCAGATGGCAATAGCATTGTTCAAAAAATGTAAAAGTAAGCAGTGCCTTGCCAAGGCCAAGTCAGTTGCACTGAATTTTTTTCTTATGGATTGCTAATGTGATTATAATCTCAGGATGGATATTAATATGCTTTGAAATTGTCTGAAAAGTCTTTTAGACACATACATAGTGTAAAAAAAAATTTTTAATCTTAAAATGCTATCTGGGAAGTGACATTTAGATGCCTTTTTTATGAGTTTAAGACCATCTAGAGGCAAAAGGGTTAGTGGTCTGGCCTTCAGTTGCCACATACCTGGTTTAAATTTTGGTGCAGGTATGAATGTCTGTTGTGGTTTGGAATCCATTTCAAGCAACAGATTCCGGTCTAATTAGCCATAGTGTGCAAAAAATGACCACATAGCGACAAAACCAAACTAAAACCCTCTACAGGTTTCAAATAAAGTCTTAAATTTTTTTATCACAGCTTTTTGGATCTGTAGGACAAATCAACCTTATACACAACCTACATATTTGTACCATTTCATATGTTATGTATAAAATTCTTAACATCAGTGGTGATCTCATGTAACAATACACGAATACAATTTTACTGCAGAACAATATAGTATAAACAATTGTGTGTATTCATTCAATGCATCTCATTCAATTAAATATTTTATAGCAATGTTTGACACAACACAATATAAATAATTATAAATAATAAAAGTATCAGTTTTAGTTTTGATACAGAAATTTTTTTTAAGTGAATTGTTATTTGAAAGTTGCAGACAAATTTTTTTATCAGTGCAGAAAAAAACTGTCCGAGAGCCGTTCTTCTGTGTCCGTGACTATGTTGCCGTGTCGCGATGTTTCTGTCACTGGGGTTGGTAAGAGCTAATGGTAAGGTTTGAATGTGTCACAGACTACAGGAAACCATGGATTCGATTCGAGCTATCAATGAAGCAATATGCAAGCTACTGGGGATGTACTGGAACCTGGTAAAACCTTTCTAATCATTAATGGGAAATGGTTATGTTCAGTTATTTAAAAATCTCTGCAGCTATTTATCAACTCTATGTATTTAAAAAGTTACTAGACTTTCTCAGGATAACAATGCACTATGTAGACAGCTAAAATTATTTGCAATTGCTTTAAGGGACACTCTAGACAGTTTCAGAGAATTATTTAACCATCTAGAACTAGACTAACAAATATAAATCCCAACAAACATATATGGAATTTGATTAGAAGGTAAATTTGTGCACAAAATTCTTCACTGGCAACTCCTTAGTAATTATGGATGAATGTAGAGCCAGTAAGGCTGAATATTCCTTCAGGAGGCTTCCAACTATATATGGAGTCAATTTTACAGATAAAAGTAAGTCTCACATGAGGTATCCCATAACTTTTGGTACTTCAGTGTATTGTGAAACATTGAATGTATATATATAGATGCTTTAAAAATAAATAAATAAATAACTTACTGGCGACCCACTTTCAGTTTTCTCATACGAATCAGATATTGAGTAATTTTTGTAAATCTCTGCTTGCATTTATGCCGTATGAAATGAGGCCAATACACCAAATTTTCATCTATCTGTTCCAATGCTTTTTCATAGTTTTTTGATAATTTAATCTTTTCCCAGAGTCTAGCTGGAAATGCAGCTCTTTCTATAGTTTTGATGTACAAATAACAAAGACCTACATATACAAATAAAAATATATAATTTTCTATACATTTAAATATGATATAATCACACATAATCAGTTTAAAAATTATCTTCACTAATAATGGGTGAACCTATTAATTTTTAACAAATATATATATGTATATTTATCCTTTTCTCATTTCTGATTACCTTTTCCATAATGTTGTTGGTTTCAGTAAGATAACTTTAATGGATTTTGCAAACATTTCTCTCATCGTTAAGCTTATGTGTTAAGGTTATAGCAGTTCACTTATGAGTCAGTAGTTTAAAATGATTTACTATTCATTGGTATTGAAATTAAATTATAAAAAATCCGTGAAAACATTTAAAATTGATCTAAAATCTCTTTTAATTTTGTAATGTTGGTATTTTCATTTAATTTTGAACTGTAGGTATTTTCATTTACCGTTTGATTGCTGAGTATTATAATGGTATTAAATTATTCAATTTATATATAAATGTATATATATATATGAAAAATAAATATGAATTTAAGACACTTCACTACTTTCTTACAACTAAGAAATTAACTTCTAAGATACAGAGTGCTTTTATTACACTAATGCTACTCAGAACCATGTGTAGCTTGATCTATCAGTCAGAATGCTACTAAAATTGGTAGGAGTACTAATGATAACAAGAGAAAAATGATATTGTGAAACAAAAAATTAGTTCCAATCATCCCTACTAGGGTAAAATATGGTGCTTTAGTAGTTCAAGCAGCTAGAAATTTGCATAAAATGAAAATTCATGATTACATAATCTATTTGATCATCTGTAGTTTACACTATAAATATAACAGAAAAACTCTGAAGACTATTCTACATATGGGCTGAGTTTAAAATGTGACTCACATTACCACAGCATGTGTTGATAAAGAAACTGTTTTATCTCTACCGATAGAATATTACTACTGCTCTTCACAAGTTCAGAAGCCATATCAGCCTACACAAACGCCCTTTTTTACTTAATGCATTGAAATGAAGGACACACTATGATGAGCATTTCTCATGACATATTCCATTTGCCATTGAAGATTTTGTGTACAGGATGCAATGTGTGAATCATGAAAAACACAATCCCTCTGAAAGTGATCATTGCCCTCGCAGAGGAAATAAAAGGCTAAATATCACTGCAATTTCATATTTCAATAAGTTTTTCTTTATAATCATCATTATGAAGTGAATTTTCTGAATAAAGCAAAATCAAATGCTGGAAACCACATGAAATTAAAGTTTCTTTTTGTTACTTATTTGCTTATTGTAACTTTTTAACACAGTCATGACTTGGCAGTTTCACGTTTTACTTGTGTTTCATTTGAAGTTCCAGCTGTAGGATCTATGAAAGTAACCTTATTTCAACCTAATGACTGCAAGATTTTTTTTTAAATCATTTTTTTATGTTGTCATTAGTCTTTGTACCAATTTTGGTGGCTATAGGATCGTCCTACAGGAGGTTCTAAGTAGCATAAGTTAAAAAAAAAAAAAAAGAACCAGTAAAATAGTTTTGTCTAATCCCACAAAATAATAGTAAGAAGAAAGATAAAATGTAAATAGATTTTTTAAATCCAATAACTTCAAGTCAGAGACTTGATCTTAGCAGCATAGAAGTAAATAAATAATGAATGACTATGTGGATGTACTATAACGCACCACTTACGTAAAAAATCAAAAAAAGAATAAAAAAATAAATTAATTAACATGAGCTCTTCACACCTCATTTTCTTCAAGAAACAATAATAAGAATTTCTTTCATTATTTGCCAAATTATTTCTTAAAAAAAAAAAAAAAAAAAAAAAAAAAAAAAGAGGTATAATAATTATGAAAAATTTAATATAATAAATACATATTATATTATTTATGTAAATTTTTTCTTACTTTCTAAAAACAGAACTCATTTTGTAAAAAAAAAAAAAAAAAAAACATTGTTTAAAAAAAATACTTAAGTCTTAAAGAACTAAAATTCTACAAGTATAGCAGTATCACTATATGATTATCATTTTTTTAGTAACAATTAAAAAATACATTTTCAAGTAATTGAAAAAATAAAATTAGAAACTGCCACTATTCCACAAACCCACTTTGCCACTATTTAAATAAAATGGATATTGTGCCACCCGTATGTTATTACAGCCATTTCTTTATTCAACTGAATAGTACATAAAAGGAAATATTGCATGTGAGTCTCAGCTGAAGTAATTTATCAATAATAAATTGGGAACTTGAAATGAAAATTCAACATTTTCGTAAAACACAGTGACAATATGATTTGTATATTATTATTATTTTAATAACAGTCACATTGACAGGTTTCAACATACTTTTGTTGAATATTACTGATTTTATTGATAAACAAATGCTGAAGAAATTGAATTAGCTATTTCTCAACAACTGTGCACCAACAACAACAAATCAAAAAGATCAATGACTTATAAAATTCTAGCATAAGAATAGTTTCTTTACTTAATATATATATATACAGTAGAACTTGGATAATTTGAAGTTGAAGGGACCAGAGAAAAATTCAAAATGTCCAAAAATTCGAATTACATGTACTATTTCGTTAAAAAAAAGATAAATTAAAAAATTAAAACTCTACGATCAAAGATTTAACACATAAACTTTATATCAACGCATATGTCTACATCCCCCTCCCATTAAATCAATATTTTTTAAGAGCTTAATTATTCAACACTTTTTAAAAAATTGTCAGATATTTTTTATTTCTTCTTTAAGTACAATTATGTGTAATAGCATGTAACTTGATACAAAAATAGAATCTTCTTGATTAGACATGATATTCAATTCAAAAAACCCTCGAAGTTCATGTATATACACCATATCTTCTGATGCACTAGGTAGGGGCTTCTTTTGTTTGTATTTCCTTATCCTTCTTTTAAAAGACTGTTAAAATATATTAGCTGAGAAAAATCTTGGGAGCAAATTTTACCATAATATTTTAAAGTTAATCGTATTAAAAATTCGAATTATCCACGATTTTTAACATTATTTTAACACAAAATTCAAGGGACCGAGTAAAAAATTCGAATTATCCAGAATTTCGAATTAAACAAGTTCGAATTATTCAAGTTTCACTGTATATATAACAAACAAATTAAATAGTAATAATTAATTTAGATTATTAGGATGAATGTATTTTAAATACAGTCATTTTTAGATGATCAAAGTACTGGTTTCTTAATTGATAAATTACAACAGCAAGAAAAAACTGTAAAGTTTAAACAAAAATTAAAATGGCGTAAAAAGAACTTTAATCTTTAAGATATTACAAATATGAATGCTTTTCAATATATTAACTTCCTTTTTAATAAATGAATAAAATATATTCTTTAACAACGATTACACTAAAAAATGAAATTTTTATTAGGGCATTTCAAATGTTTTATTAATAAATATAAATCTTGATTTCTACAGTACTTTAAAAGTGTAATTACAGTGAGCAGAAATTATAAAACCAGAATGAAACAATCAGATAATATAGTTAAGCTTTTATTAGTAGCAGTAGAATTTCAATTTATCATAATCAAACAACCACCAAACAAATCCAAGTACATCATTTATTTATTTATTTATTTTGCTATTGAAAACTGATATAATTGCTGTTTGCAGAACTTTTTGCGACTCCATTTTGTGAAAGGAAAATGCTTAGAAATTATTCTTTCATTTTTATTAAAAACCGTGAGCATACAAAGAGCATATATAAATAAAGATAACTACTTGTGCTTTTGCCTATAAATACATTTGTAAATGTTTATTTTATTAGGAATAATCGATATTTTTTTCAAACATGTTATTTAATCTATATATATGGGAAAAAGCATTTTAATTGTCCAAGTCAGTGGAGACTTAGGATTGGAGGGAGGACTTTTGCATGACATCTTGTAAACAATAACAATCGTAATATAAATAAGTCATTGTATAAGGTTATGAGTATGTCTTACATCTCCATCCAAGCTACTGAACTGATTTATGTACAGCATAAAAACTTCGTAAATTGGAACATTGAGTAAATCTAAATATCTCTTAAAATTTGTGCACATCATATTACTTCATACAGATATCACAACTTTTTCCAATCTGTTAAAAATTGAGCTTTCTTATCTGTAAATTCATATTGAACTAACGTTGATAGGAGTCCAGTTTGTGATATGCAAACCAGTGGAGTGGAAAAGCCAATCTTTTAATCATTTAAACCTGAACAGTCCAGGCCTTTTTGTTTTTATTTTGTATTGAGCTAACCTAAGCCTGTACTTAGCCCACAAAGGCTATTTGCTTTCAATCAGGGATACAAGCATTGCACATAAGGGCTCAAATATGCATTACAGCTGCAAAGAGAATTTTGAACATTGAAAATAAAAGTGTTCCATGATGACTAATTGCTTTTGCTTTTTAACATTGTTTCAACGCATCAATAGCATAGGAAATTATGAATAAATAAATGCATATAAAAAATCAATGATGCTGTACAACTCTGTAAATCTCTTTTCCTTAAAGGACAAAACTAAGAAAATCCCTTAGTGGCCAGCAGCACTTTTTTTTAAAAGTTAGAAATGATACAAACAATGATATGTTTTAAGAACTTCTGTACAGATTAAAAGCAATATAAAATTATACAATCCAAAAAAATGTGTTAGTATTTAAAATATTATAAATACTTTTAAAAAGTTATTAAGAAACTATTTCACAGGTAAATGACTGATATTCACAAAGCAAAATAAGTATTTTGTTAAATACCATGTACACAGAAAATGCAACTTTCAAGATATAAATATATATATACAGGGTGGCTATTAAGTATCCAGAAAAAGTATTTGATAATAAACAATTAGCGAAATGGCAAACAAAGTTAAAGTTTTATTTTTGCAAAAAGTAATGTCTAACAATTACTTTTTACTCTGAGTTTTCGAAATGGCGACCATAGGTTTTGACGCAAGCTGCAATTCTCTTCGGAAGTGAGGTGACGGCGCACCGCAAGCAGTCTGGATCTAAATCATCCTATATCCTTGAGTTTATCCAAATGTACACACACACAATTTTAACTATTTGCAATTATTCTTCTAATAATCCACATACTGAAAAATCCTTTGGATACAAATCAGAGCTGTTAGAAGAACACAAATTTTTGGTCAAATACCCTTTCACTTTGACATTGATTACAAGCATTGATTTGACTCCATGGGCCAGAGCACAAACTTGCTGATCATAGCCGGGTGATTTTGCTTCCATGGAAGTACAGTACAGCTTTCTCTAAATCCTCTTTTTGATAAACTTTTTCACTAATTTTTACGTTTTCTTCGATAAAAACCAGTTGAGTCTTCCCATTGGCGCTAATCTTGGCCCAAACCATCAAACTTTTTGGAAACAAAGACCTTGTTGCATCTTTTCGTTTTCTGGTGTTTTTGAGAGATGGACCCAAAAGTTTGCCATAATTTTGAGAGTTTTTAGCGACTTCAACAGTAAAAACTTTCTCATCTGACCACAAAATATCTTAGATGTACAGCACTTTGAAAAAAATCCCAAACTTTTTGCATTTATCTAATAGATTTTGCTTTCCCTAATCGCTCAAAATCTGCCCGTTGAGTAAATGCAAATTATTTTAATAAATAACATTTAAAGACAAAAGCATTACAGCAAAAAAATGGTTATAATGAAGAAGTCCATAAAAGCTCCACAATATTTTTCCGGATACTTAGTAGCCACCTGTATATACCCAGTGCCAGTAGCAAAATTTTCTGTATCTGTCTGTAGCAAAACAAAATTTGTCTGCGATCCTGGAATACTGGATAAAGTTTGGTACCTCAAAAATGTATAAACAGGTCATAAAATATGTAACATATACACAAATCCAGATATATAATGTGAGTTAGTTATATTTGTATTTTTAAACCTAAAATTTCTTTTTGAGATGTCAAATTAATCTGCAGCGCTCGCTGCCTTGCGGGTTGGGGACAAAATCTCGCGGAACAAAATTTCGCCTACATAAATTAATGGAAAGCATAAAGGAGTTGGTAATTATTAATAATGTTGTATAAAATTTCATGACAACACATACCTTAGTCAGAACAATGGCATACACACACACAGACCACAAAAATTGTTATAAATTTTGCTTAAAAGAGTTTATGCTTAAAAGTCTATGTTTATTAACCTTTTTTTAAGATTAGACATAAAGAATTTAATCGTGCTTATCTGGTTTAAAATTTTTAATTAAGGTTTGTGAACAGTGTTCAGCTTTGATGTCAGCAGTAATGTAAAATATTTTTAAAATGTATTTTTAATAGTGGAAAAGCAAATGATAAAATAACTTAAAATTAAATATAGATAAAATAATAAAATTCCATTCTATAATATATTTATTTATTTCATTAATATTAATTTTTAAGGCCCTGTGGCCTTCACCAGAGATCACACGTGACAGAAATATAAATTTTCAAATAGATCATATTATTTTTTCGACACAATATTTTGTCTTGCGATATTATGTCCGGATCCCCTGCCTTTCTGAACTGTTTCTGCTGCTGGGTGTACATATATATATAGTTTTTTTTTTTTTTTTTTTTCCCTCCTTCAGTAAATTGTATTTTTCTGGCAAATTCATTGATATGATTGAATTTTAAAAATACTTTTTAGATAATTTTATAAAATTAATAGACGGGATTTCTCAAGATTCTGAAAAGTAAGGTAAAAGAAAAAAATTGATTTAAAAAAAAATTACAATCTTCTAATTTTAAAATGCTAATGCACACTTTTATTAAGTTAAAGTTATACCTTTAATTCAATAAAAATGTGCACTTGCTACATACAATCTAATCTATTCACTGCATTAAAATGCTAATGCAGTAAACAGATTGCTTGTAGTAAGTACACATTTTTATTGAATTAAACATATAACTTTCTTCTGAAAATAACTACATATCAACATCAATATACAGGTTTCAGCTCAAATTAATCAGTTAAAAATATAGGTCAATAAATAGGAAATCGACAATCACTTTTTTATCTAGCAGCACTTAACCTCTTTACCATACCTAGACACCACTTTTGTGACTACAGCTACAGCCATTCAGAATAAATAAAAGTAGCAACGAACTATAGTGGACAATCTATATATATACTATTTAGAGTTTTTAAATAGAGATTCAATGATTATTCGGCCGAAGCCGAATGTTTGTCCTATTCAGCCTTTCAGCCGAATATTCGGCTTCAGCTGAATATCAAGTCCATTATTCGGCCCAAGCCAAATAATTCTGTAAGAAATGTTTTTATTTATATTTACACAATATAAATAAAAACATTATATTACACAATAAAAATTTTTAATTTTAGAATTTATATTTGTCATGTATTGTGAAAATTTTATTTGAAATTAACTAATATCCCCCCCCCCCCCAAAAAAAAAAAAAAAAAAAAAAAAAAAAACTCATACCTTGAATGAATTTCATCATACCATTTTAATGTAAGGATCATGTAAAAACTTTTATGCTATATCAATAAGTGCAAAACATATATCTGTAGTAAGCTAACATAATCTGTTAAATTTAAAATTAATCTATTCAAAATTGTCCCAACTGATTCATACAAGCAAATTCTAATTTCAAAGCATAATGAAAAAAATTAATATTTATCCTTCGTTATTTAATAATAATATAAAAAATCCTTCCAGTGATATTTTTAATTATTGGGGGGGGGGGGACAAAAAATTATAAATTGAGTTAGACCCTTCAAAATTGGTATACATAGGTTTTGGGAGACTAAAAGTCGAATGAGGATATTTTCGAAAGTGTAAAATTATTAGGGGGGGGGGGAGGCAAAAAATTAGAAATTGAGCTAAACCATTCTAAATTGGTGGTGGCCTACGAGTCGAATAAGGATATTTTGGAAGGTGTAAAAATAATAGGGGGGGGGGGGGCAAAAAATTATAAATTGAGTTAGACTGTTCAAAATTGGTATGTATAGGATTTGGGGGCCTAAGAGTCGAATGAGGATATTTTAGAAAGTGTAAAATTATTAGGGAGGGATGGCAAAAACATAGAAATTGAGTTAGACCATTCAAAACTGGTATATATAGGTTTTGGGGCCTACAATTGAATGAGGATATTTTGGAAAGTGCTACATTATTAAGGAGAGGCGGAAAGAGGGATTAGGGGGACAAAAAGATAGAAATTGAGTTAGACTGTACAAAATTAGTATATGTAGGTTAATTAGGAGAAGCAGGAAAGGTGGGGAATAAATATGCGTATCCCTTAATCTGTGCACGTGCAGTGCACATGGGTCTATGCTGACGACGGCAGTGGGGACCTGGTGTAAGTTTTTACTCAATCAAAAAGTTTTTTTTTTTTTTTATGAGCTAGAATATGGAATTTTGAGAATTCATTCATTATAGTGATTCATTTAAAAAGTAGTGACCCGCTAGTGGGCAAAGCTCACTAGTATCTATTAAAATATGACTAGACAATACCTCATAAGAAACTTACAAAGAATTATTATTAATATTGAGGCAATTTTTAAGCCGAATATTTTTTGCAGAATCAAATAATGGTTTTAAAAATTAAAAATGTGTATAAAAATAACTTTTAAAAAAGAAAATAATACATTTTAGTTATGAAATGTACAAGAATTGTGCATATAGTGCATACTATACTATGATTTTTGACAAAAATGAGTTCATTATTCAGCGGCCGAATACTCGGCTATAATTTGGCCGATTAATTGGTATTCAGTTATTCGGCCAAACCATTGTTCGTTGCATCTCTATTTTTAAATATTTAATTTTATAATCTTTGAAAGAACACACTATATAATAAACACTGAAATCTGTTTCACATCTGAAAAAAAAAAAAAAAAAAAAAAATGTACATATATATATAAATAAATTACCTTTTTCTTCTCTTATTGTAGCATAGTTGCTATTAGCTAAAGGACAAGAATTACGATTACAGAGACCAGTTAGATTGTATTCATTCCGACAGAACTGCTGAGTCTTGGTGCTAAAAATTCATAAAAATAAATAACATATTATTGATAAATTGACAGCTTAAAGCATACTACAGAAGAATAAGTAGGAAGTGCACTTACTTAATTTTGTGAGAGCAGAATGTATTATTTATGATACTCCATATAACCTGGAAAAAAGATGCTAAAATTAATTTACACATAACAAATTAATAAACTACACTTTTTACAATAAGTAAATATTTAAAAATGTAAATAGAGAACAGACTGTAACTATATTTTTGTTAATTTGGAACTCTGAATGTTGATTATTAGGGTAGGGTTCATACCAGAAATAAAAATTTAATGGTTCTAAACAACCGCCTGGGTTGTAATTCTTCAATGATCAAAAAATATAAAACGGTAGATAAAAACATAAGTGCCAACTTCATTTATATGTTTATATCTACCATTGTACAATTACATGTTAATAACTATATCAGTGATGCCGCTAGGCTTTCAAAATCCTGGGTCCTCACCAGTGGCATCAATAGCAATTTTTTCAGGAGGGGGCAAACTAAAAACTCAGACATGCAATTGCAAAAATTAGAAATTAGCTGAAGAATTTTTGCTAACATGACTGGTTGGTTGATTGGTTGAACATTGATAATGTCACTTTCATTAAATTGACTAACTAAACGGTAACATATATAGCTTTTATCTACATTAAATATTTTCAGGATTTTTTCATCAACATAAAAAAATTCTTAAATACTGCAATAAAATTTACACTCACATAAAACCTTATTAAAATTCCATGTCAACAGAAAAACAAATATAGAATATGATTTTTATGTATGTACATTAATCCTACATTTAGAAAAAAGAAACAGTTTTCAGTTTCAAATGTGCATAAAAAACCAACTGAGTATTAATTGTCTTAAACTGATTTAGAAAAAATTTTCCTACCAGAAAAATTTATTCTTTATTTTTTTCCATTTGGTATAGATATGAATTATAAATATTTAATTGAGGAAAAATAAATAGATTAGTGAAATCCAGTAATAAAGTCTAAAAATAATTACATATGTGAAAAATACTAAGAACTTCTATCGCCTTATTGTTTCTTGAACTGATCATTCCCCACTATCTGGAGATAGGGAAAAGCAGGGGAGGGGGGGTAAAAAATAATTACATGAGTAAGAAATAAACTCTTTCATTTCTACTTCTAGAATCTAATGAAGCAAGTTTAAAATGAATATTGTCATTCATGTTGTGGATGGTGAAAGATTGGGAAACACAAGACTTCTGCAGAACATTTGATCGCTGATTGGAGACAAGAAAAGGGGGGGGGGGGGGGGGTCTGCAAAAAATAATTGCATGAGCAAGAAATATTTAACAATTCTATTTCATTATAGGTTCTAGAATTTCATAAAGCAAATTTAAAATGGATACTGACATTTATGTTGTGGATGGAGAAAGATTGGGAATCAGGAGGCTTTTCATAGAGCACTTGATCTCCGATCATTAATGGGGTTTCTTTTTTATAAACAAACGATATTCGCGACTTTTTTAAAAGTGGAAGAAATTAATTCTCGGAAAAATCACATGCCTGAAACTATAAAAACTTTGATATAACTTACAAGTTAAGTTCGACTAAATGGTTGATTCAGATGATAAAGGAAGTTTATATAAACAGTAACTTTTTTTTTGTTCCCTGCATTTAATTTAAGCTAACAAGACATTTTATAAGATTAATTAAATTATTTATGACATTTACCAAACAGTGAAAATTGGAGTTAAGATTGTTTTTATTACTTGAATGTTGATTTCAAAAAAGATTCAATCTACTTGAAAATTTACTGGCAGTTATCTAACTTTTATACTACTACCGCCCTATAAAAATTAGTCTGCTAGATAGTAAAAGAAAATAGCGTAAGAGACCCCAAATAAAAATAAATCTTTTCCAGCAAAAAAAGATAATTAGAACAAGAATGTAAAATCTTATAAGTGAAGATCATATAAAACTAGGGATGCACTGAATATTCGGTATTTGGCCATACTAACGAATATTCGGTTTAGCCAAATCTAAAAATGTACTGCCTGCGGAAGTATGAAAACTGGGTCGTTAGCCATGAATTTTATTTTGAAACCTTTCTTTGAATGATTTTGGTTTCAATATTGATTTGGTTCTAATAATAATTTGGCTTCTGGTAAATTAAAATTTTAATTAGGTGGTAAAATTGGTGTAATATTTATGAATTTCAAATTTTAAAAGTAAATAAGAAAAGAAATAAAGTGCAAAAAATTTGCATATTTTATTTTCTGCAGTTTTTTTTTTTTTTTTTTTTTTTTTTTTTTTTTTTAAGATTATGAAATTTATTTTTTTATTTTTCTTGTTTTAATAAATTTAAAATATTTTATTCATTAATTTTTTCTTTTCATTTTTTCCCCCACCCCCTTCTTTTTTTCACATATGAATTTGTTCTACAATGGCTGTTCTCTTGTGGATTTAAAAAAGAGGAAATTCTTCCTTAATTATACATGTATCAGAAATTTCAAGTTTCTCATCTGATATTCAATTCCAATATGTAAAAATTGCAATTATTCCAATATATTCATTTATTTTTATTTATCTTAATGAATGTGATTATAACAGTTTTTGACGCTCTCACTCATTGTAATAACTGTATTATTTCTTAATTAATTAAAAACTATGAATTAGAATAAAAAGATGAAAGAATGTTTCCCACATTTATTTTAGCTGTGTGTGAATATATCTATATGTCACGTGAATAAGTTTTTCAAAAGAAAATTTTCAATGTTTACATCCAATCAGTAGTGCATTTTATAGATCATTGTGTTATATAGATCGGCGTTATAAAGATCTTCAACTATATAAGCATGCAGAGCTTCTCCTTGATTTAGAAAGAGCAAGGTGCTACTAGAAAGAAAAGGACATTTTTAAAGATTTTAAGGGCAGTTTGGTATGCTTAAGGCCATATTTAACAATTAAAATCCTCACTTATTTAAAAATTCTGTTATAAGTATGCATTGTGTAATAAATATTTTTTATTATTTAAACTTTCTTTGCTTTTGCTTGTTACTAACAAATTAATAAGCGTTAAAGGTCACACAAAATAGTTTTACTTTGTAGGTTGTTCTCTCCTAAATTTGTGCCCAAGGAGGCCATAAAGGTGCCATTTTTTTTAGATAAGGGGCATTAAGGGTTATTTTTATTATTATTATTAGGGGCAAGGAAGGCGCTATTTTTCCAACCTAAGGGCAGGCAGGGCGCAATGTTCTCCTTAAACTGTCTGGTAGAAACTCTGTAAGATGTTTGTTAAATGTTTTAGTCCAATATGGATATTTACTTTACTATAATAATTTGGGTTCACGTATATCTAATCATTGGTATATATCGTACAGTTATAATTAGGTTAAACAAATTTCTGATTAAAATAGTTTTTTTTTTTTTTTATGTTCTCAAGTCAACCCGACTCGCTTAAACAATGAAAACTAAACATGACCTGCAAGAAAGAAAAAAAAAAAAAATCAGTCTAGTCAACCTTATCCGCAGAAAAATAAATGTATCAACTCAACCCGATGCAGGATTCTAGTTTAATTTCAGCTGATTGCTAATAAAGTACGTGATTTTTTCCCTGCCGTTTGCCGATTGCTGCAATATGCAAACATTTCACTGCTAATCTATAAAACTTCACGGCTTTTTTTTTTCCAAAACTGAGCAACGACATAGAAATAAATACGAATATTTCAGAGACAATACACTAAATAATTCCTATTTTGCTTTCGGTGTAAAATTACTGAAATAGTGTTACTTTTGCAGCTAACTGTCAAAATATGAAAATTTATGTTGTTATTACTCACTGTGTATACTTGATACTGTTTTATTTATTTATTTTTCAATATTTGAACAGAAAAATCTATTGGTTACAAAAGTAGTACCATCTTTTGAAAAGTAATACTAATTACAAATAAAATCAATTTATTTATTAAACACTGTGGATTTAAAAATGCTAAAACAGAAAATAATAACGATGATACATCACCATGTAAGACTCATATAATTATAGTTTAATACTGATACTTACATCGTCACTCTGCATATTTTTTTAATGAAATTTTGTAAAAATTACAAATGTTTAAATTGTAATGTAAACAACATCGGTCATCGGTGTAAATTACATAAACACACGTGTTAGGTAGGTAGGTAGGTAGGTAGGGGAGAACATGAGATATATGCTATGCCACTAGGGCACCGTCATCTCGAAGGGCGAGTCCAGCCTCTGGAACACTTCGACCGATCCAACTGGTCCCTGAGACATTTGATCCACGACCGGTCGAAAGAAAAGGCTGGACGACTCCGATCGCTCTATTGGATCAAAATCAGTGCTGCCATCTGTAGGCTTAGTTTGAAATTAGCTCTAAAATATTAGAATTAAATTAGTTAAAGAAAAATGCAATTCATTTATCAAAAATGTAATTTAACTATGAATAAAAAAAGATAGATGCATATCTATTTTTTTCTATTCTGCATAGTTGGGTACATATGCAATGAGATACAATAATATTAATTATATAATTCTTTTTCGAAAATTATTTAAAAAATAATAATAACAATAAAATTTTAATTTTAGAAAATTTTCCAGCAAATTTTTTTTTATTATTTCCCTCAATTATGCATTTTTGTATTTTAACGATATATTGTAAACAATTTTAAGTAATATTTTATGGATTTATTATCAAGCTAATTTTTGTTAAATATTTTTAAGTTGGAATGTTGAAATTTAAAGCAAATATTTAGCAATTAAATATTTGATGTAAATCAGAAGTAGGTTCAAGCTTTATTATTATGATCTAAAGTAAGAAATATGAAACTATTACACATTGCCAAAAAAAATATATAATTTAAATTTTGATTTAAATCAATGATTACAAAAAAAAAAAAAAAATAAATAAATAAATAAATAAATAAGTTATCACTTTATTGATTGGTTTGTAAATTCAATTAATTATGATTTCAATCAATAATATTTTAAATGTTTAATATATTTATGTTTTTTTCTTTTTTTAATTTAAATACAAATTAAATATTGATTTTTAAATATTGTTAATTACTTTTATGTTTGAATGCTAAAATTTAATGCAAATATGTTAACAAAGCAGTACACAAAGCAAAACATATTTGAAATATTTTGTTAAACTGAAAATTTAAAAATTGTTAGCAGGGAGCATTTAAAAATTTTATTTTATTAAATTTAAATAATATTCGATTTTTTTTTTTTTTTTTTTTTTTTTTTTTTGCATTATTGTACTATATTTCAATCCATTGCATGAATATATTTATAATTCTAAAACAATTATACAGTTCTTTACCAGAAAAAATGCTTGTATGCAAATTCGCGTTTGTAAGGACCGATAGATGGCGGAACCAGAGCAATAACCAACGAACAATCAGGGGCGTGTTCAGTAGAGCGCCCGATCCACGACCGGTCGAAAGATTCCGAGCCAAAGCGTTCAGTGGTGTCGACCGATCGAGAGCGATCCAGAGTCACATCGTTCAGTGGAATGGACCGATCTCGACCGGTCGTGGATCAGAAAGCCCAGAAAAATTTCTTGATCCATTGGGTCACGTGATGGATCAAATGCGCAATAGGTTGAAAATCAGGCTCTGATTGACATTACGCAGTGAAAACCTGAACAATGAACACCTGTTTTTGACAATGATTGTTTATTTGTTTGATTAGCTGAGGATTAATACAGATGTACCTATTTATATGCATTGTTTGTGCTGTAGAAAATAAGGTAAGTAATTCCATAAAATGCTAAACTATATTATGTTTATTTATTTATTGTGTAAAAAAGATTTTTTACGTAATAACGATTTTCGATACGTATTTTTTTTTATTGATGAACGTAACATTCAAACATAAAATTAAAACAAAAATTTACACAATTTTAATTGAAACAAAAAAATATATATATATATATATTTTAATTCGGACGCTATCATATTTTGTTAATTTAATATATAAAAATAAGCTGGGAAGAATTATATTTCTTTTTTTTTTCAGACAAAGCTTTTCATTCATGCGATTGTTTTTTGTTTACAAATAGAAAAGTTTGTAAACGATTGTATTTTTTACCTTTAAAACAATAAGTTAACTATAAGTAAATAAATTAAAATCCTTCCACATATTTTTAATTTAGGTAAAAATAAGTTTAAGATGTCAATTATTAAATTTAATAAACCAAACAGACTGTAAAAAAAGTAGCTATAAAATTATGCAGTGTTGTTTACATTGCTAGTTTATTTTAATATTCAGTCAGTAATAAGAGAAAAAGCTCTTTATATTGATTCATAAATCGAAGAAGAAAGTAAGATTATTTTTTATATAAATCCATTACTGAACAGCATATTTCATATTTTATATAATTTATTTATTTATTTTTTTTTTTTTTTTCAAAAACGTTTTTGTTGTACATTTCTGTTCATAATAAAATTCGAAGAGAAAGAAAGGTGTTTTAAGTGCTCATTTAAGATAAATCTACTCTGCTCCTTTAAAAATAAATGTAACGTAACATTCTTAACATTTTCATGATTAAAATTTATACGTGAATTTAGAAAAATCATAACCAAAGTAATGTATATTAGTAATTTGTCAGTACAATCATTTAATAGCTTCTTATTTTTTGTTAGCAGAGTACAGAATTCTACATTAATAAGAAAGAAGTAAAACTGTTATTACATAAAAGATCTTTCTTTCTTTCTTTCTTTTTTTTTTTAAAGAAAAAAACGTAATATAGTTTAGCATTTTATGGAATTACGTATTAAAAGTCCCGACAAAATAAACAACAGAAATACATAATATAACTTGCTAATACAGGTCAAATTAGATAGATGGCGCTGCTCCTATCACGTCAAAATTGTTCCAAAGCGTTCAGTAGAGTCCTGGCCCGATCCAAGACCGGTCCAGGATCAGTGACGTCATCGCCCGGTCGAATTGATCCATCTCGGGCGCTCTACTGAACACGCTCCAGAGCAATGGATTTGTAAATGGATCAAATGACTCGGAAAAAGTTCTTGGGCGATTTGATCCACGACCGGTCCATGGAACACATTGCACTGGACGACTTTGATCCAGACCGGTCGATGAGACTGGACGCATTGTTCCACGACCAATTGGATCGATCCTGGATCGGTCGAGAGCCTGAACCCGCCCGAAATATCCATTAGATTGAAATTAGAGATCTGGAAAAACACTCAGAGGCGAGTCCAGCCTCTGGAACACTTCGACCGATCCAACTGGGCCCTGAGACATTTGATCCACGACCGGTCGAAAGAAGAGGCTGGACGATTCCGATCCCTCTATTGTATCAAAATCAGTGCTGCCATCTGTAGGCTTAGTTTGAAATTAGCTCTAAAATATTAGAATTAAATTAGTTAAAGAAAAATTTAATTCATTAATTAAAAATGTAATTTAACTATGAATAAAAAAAGATAGATGCATATCTATTTTTTTCTATTCTGCATAGTTGGGTACATATGCAATGAGATACAATAATATTAATTATATAATTCTTTTTCGAAAATTATTAAAAAAAAATAATAACAATAAAATTTTAATTTTAGAAAATTTTCCAGCAATTTTTTTTTAATTATTTCCCTCAATTATGCATATTTGTATTTTAACGATATATTGTAAACAATTTTAAGTAATATTTTATGGATTTATTATCAAGCTAATTTTTGTTAAATATTTGTAAGTTGGAATGTTGAAATTTAAAGCAAATATTTAGCATTCAAATATTTGATGTAAATAAGAAGTAGATTCAAGTTTTATTATTATGATCTAAGGTAAGAAATATGAAACTATTACACATTGCCAAAAAAATATAAAATTTAAATTTTGATTTAAATCATTGATTACCAAAAAAAAAAAACAGTTTTTTAAATTATCACTTCATTGATTGGTTTGTAAATTCAATTAATTATGATTTCAATCAATAATATTTTAAATGTTTAATATATTTATGATTTTTTTTTTTTAATTTAAATACAAATTAAATATTGATTTTTAAATATTGTTAATTACTTTTATGTTTGAATGCTAAAATTTAATACAAATATACTAACAAAGCAGTTCAAAACATATTTAAAATATTTTGTTAAACTGAAAATTTAAGAATTGTTAGCAGGGAGCGTTTTCAAATTTTATTTTATTAAATTTAAATAATATTCGATAATCTTTTTTTTTTGCATTATTGTATTATATTTCAATCCATTGCATGAATATATTTATAATTCTAAAACAATTATACAGTTCTTTACCAAAAAAAAAAAAAAAAAAATTGCTTGTATGCATATTCGTGTTTGTAAGGATCGATAGATGGCGGAACCAGAGCAATAACCAACGGCCAATCAGAGCAATGGATTTGTAAATGGATCAAATGACTCGGAAAAAGTTCTTGGGCGATTTGATCCACGACCGATCCATGGAACACATTACGCTGGACGACTTTGATCCAGACCGGTCGATGAGACTGGACGCATTGTTCCACGACCAATTGGATCGATCCTGGATCGGTCGAGAGCCTGAACCCGCCCATAGAGAAAGAGAGGAGACTCATGGTCCCCTTACGAGAGCTGAGAGCGGTAGAAATGATATCACCATAAGAGGAACAGTCCGGGAGATTAAAAGCGGAGAGAAGCCGGCGCCGAGGATTCCGATAGAACGGACAGTACAGCAGAATGTGTTCAGGAGTATCTTGATCCCAGCAGTGGCGACAGAGAGGAGAGAAGGAGAGGTTCATACAAAAAAGCCGCTGGTGGGTTATAATGGTTTTAGATCGCCAACGGGCCAGAAGTGCATCCGCCAAGCGGGAGGGGGCCCAACTGGAAAAAGATCTATCCGGAGAGAGGTAATCAAAAGGAGAGGCATACTCGCTCTGCAACCAACTATATTCACATTCGATGAGCCAAGATTTCTTTAAACCAGAGCGAAGGTCTTCAGGAGAGATCCCAGAAATGGAGTGGCAGGTGTAAGGACCGTTCTTGGCTAAGCTGTCCGCCCTTTCGTTAGGGTGGATATCCTTGTGTCCGGGACACCAAACAAATATGATGTGGTGCCCACGCTGGTTGCAGGCATGGATAGCAGAAAGAAGGTGGAGAATAACTTTGGGAGAATGAAACGACCAGGAGTTCAGGGCAAGTAGACCAGAGAGGCTGTCCGACAGGATTATGATCTGGGAGTGAGAAGTAGGAGCCTCGGAGATGGCAAGAACAAGAGCCAGGGTTTCGGCAGTGAAAACAGAGTTGTGATGGGATACCAAAGAAGCCAGAGAAAAGGTGGAGTTTGCATCTACCACCGCAACAGCCGTTTTGTGGTCATCTTTCGAGGCATCAGTGGCCAAGAGAGTGCACAAGGGGATGGTGGTGCGCCAGTTGTTCCAGGCTTTAGCAATGAGTTCGTCAGGAATGGAAGGGTCTTGAAAGGGGAATTCGTCAACAACCACCTTAAACTGAAGGCAGTTAGGGGGCGGGGGCCAGACGAAACGGAGGACCGGCAGAAGAGAGTAATTTAAAGAACAGCAGATTTCTTGAAGCGGAATTCCCCACTTCCAGTTCACAGAGGGGCAAAGTAATTGGGACCTAATTAAGTCGCAAAGGCGAAGGCCAGGAGAGGAGGCAAGAAGACGAAGGAGAAACTGCTTAGTGAGGAGGGAGAGCCGAAGAGTCATGCTAGCGACACCAGCCTCATGGCGGAGAACAGGGATAGGGGTCCAGCGGGGAAGGCCAGTAGCAAACCTAATCGCAGCGTTATAGCAAATCTCAAGAGTATTGAGAGAAGAGGGAGAGGCGTCATAAAAAAGGGGAGCACCATATTCTAGACTACTTCGAATCAGGGAATTAATGATTTTCAACGCATGATTGCTATTTAACCCCCGAGAACGGTTAGCAACCGCTTTGATATAGTTGATTTTCCAGAAAGCCTTCACTTTTAAGGTGGAAAAATGGTGGGCAAAAGAAAGAGAGCGGGAGAACCAGATGCCGAGGATTTTAACGTGGGAGCTTCATTGAATATTGAAACCCATAAGGATGATAGAAGGGCCGGGATCTCTGGAACGGGAGAAATTAATTGCAGAGCATTTATCAGGGCCGATTAAGAGTTTATTTGTCGAACACCAGGTATGGATGCGGCACAACGTGTTGTGAAGTTTTTGGCGAGCACGGTCTTCAGCCGGGCCAATAGCATAAACCAAGATATCATCAGCATAGACAATTATATGAACACCCTCCTCAAGAGTTTCGACAACATCCAGCATGTACATGATAAACAAGAATGGGGATAAGACGCTGCCCTGGAGAACACCCTGATTGCAGGGACCGACCTGAGAATGAGCTTCCTTCCAGCGTACCTGGATAACACGATGTTTAACAAAGGAAGCAATCCAAAGGCCCATTTTACCACGGATACCGTGAGAGGCGAGTGTTCATTAATCTTTCAATGTTCCATAAACTCACACACATTGTAATAATCCATTTCCATAAATAATGCAAGTGATGTTCTTTTCCATTTTATTTATTCACTTCACAAAACAACATATAACGGATTCACAATAAAAACATAAATAAACATTTCTTAAGCGCTATATTTTAAACGGTCAAGCATGACCGAATCCTTTCAGATCACATTCTTAACTAGTCAGTAATATGCATCGGCGCGTCGAAAAAGGACGACTAGTAGCGCCGCCTGAGAGGATGCAAAGACAATTCAATTTGCAACATCCTCCCGCCCCGAAAGGTAAGTTAAGTTCAATACAAAATTTAAACAAATCCAAATCAAATACAATTAAAAAAAATACAACCAATAAAAAAATCACAGTACATAATAATAAATTTCACAACCACATAATACTGAAAATAGAAATTATATCAAATACAAAAATCAATGTTACCTGGATACAATTGAAAAATGAAAACAATATTAATATTACCTTACAGGTGAACAGTTGGTTTAATTAAGGTAAGTCCCCTTGGACTTCCAAGTTACAAAGAAGTTGAATGGGTCTCTTTAACATTCCTGATGAAGTTTTTAAGGTTACAGATCTTACCTTATTGTCACGTCCTACATGTGTCTCGATTATTTTTCCTAACCTCCAAATTTGTCTTGGGGCCTTGTCATCACCTATTAGGACTATATCACCTATATTAAAATTAGAAATTGGATTAACAGGTTTTACAACATTAGCATTTCTCAACTGCAAAATATATTCAAATTTCCAGCGCTTCCAGAATTCGTTAAGAAGTCTCTCACGATACAAGTATCGTTTAATTAAAAGTTTTTGAGAACTAGATTGACTTGCAATCACTAAACGGCCACTTTGTGGTGGCAATGCAGTTGACCTTTTTCCTATTAAGAAATGGGCTGGGGTGAGAGGGAATGGCTCCACAGGGTCATTATATACATAAGTTAAAGGTCGAGAGTTAATAATAGATTCAATTTCTGCAAGTATAGTTTGCAGTTCTTCAAATGTAACCAATGCCCTACCAAGAATTTTCCTCAAAATGACCTTTGTCATACGAACCATTCGCTCCCAATAACCCCCCCACCATGAGGCTCTTTCTACTATATAATTCCATTTGATACCCTTATTACCAAAATAGTTCTGTATTTCAAAGTTCTTAATGTTCGTATAAAGTTTCTTTAGTTCCTTTTCACTACTTTTAAAAGTCAAAGCGTTATCGGAATTCACAACCTTCCACATACCTCTTCTGGAGATGAAACGTCTGAATGCAAGTAAAAAATGTTCAGAACTGAGACTAGAGACTATTCCAAGTGCACTGCTCGAGTGACTGCACAAGTGAATAATGCAATGTAAGATTTGTTGTTGTCTCTTGTGAATAAGGGTCCAGCAAAATCGATTCCGACGACTTCAAAAGGTTGAGCCTCACTAGTTCTTGCTATGGGTAGCGGAGCTGTTATTTGTTGTCCTTGTTTGGCCTTAAACCTTCTGCATAGAAAACATTTGTTCAAGCAGGATTTCACAGCTTGCCTGCCCTTAATGATCCAAAAGCGTTCTCTTAATTGAGTGAGTGTGTCAGATATACCAGAATGACCTAAATTTTCGTGTTCCTTCATGATCAAAAGATTAGTAAATCGAGCCTTGTTCGGCAAAATAATTGGATGCTTAGATTCATCAGAAAAATTAGAGCCTTGAATTCTTCCTTTTAATACTAATAGACTTTCTGTTGTCAAAATGGGATTCAAATTATATAACTTAGAATCAGGAGAAACTGAATTTTTTGCCTTTAATGTAGTATATTCTTTGTTAAATTCACTTTGCTGCACAAATAGAAGCCAATAATTTTCTGCTGCAGATATTTCATTTGCTGTCAGCGCTCCTGAACGTTTATCAGACCTAGATTTGATATTATTTAGAAATCTAAAAACATAGGCGGTTGTTCTCAAAACTCTATTCAAAGTACTGTAATTCTCCAGATTTAATAATGGCATTGGAACTTCTACGTTAACCTGAAGTGTTGTAACTCCATGTCTTTCTTCAACCACACTGTCCATGTCACAGGAAAATTCCACTAGAGAGTCATACGGTATACTTAATTCTGACAACCAAGCTGGTCCTTGACTCCATACTTTGTCATTCATTAAGGAATTTGCTTTCACACCTCTCGTCAATTTATCCGCCGGATTGACCTTGCCTTTGCAAAAGTGCCATTTTGCAGGATCGGTTTTTTCCCTGATTTCTATCACTCGGTTTTTCACAAACTGCTTATAATCGTTAGCTGAATTTTTTATCCAATGAAGGCAAATCTGAGAATCAGTCCAATAAAAAATATTTCTGGGGTCCAGCATAGGAAAAACAGATTTGAGATATGATCCCAATCTTGCTGAGACTAAAGTGCCAAGTAATTCAAGTCTTGGTAATGCAATCTTCTTCAAAGGGGCTAGTCGAGACTTAGAAATTATAAAACTTGTTTTGCATCCTTCAGAATTCGTAAATCGAAAATAAGCCACTGAACCATAACATTTTGGGCTAGCATCGGAAAATATGTGTACCTCTACTGAGTTCCAGCAGAGTTCATTAAAATACAGCCTAGGAATTCCAGTGAACTTAAAATTTTTAGCTTCATTTAGCCATTCTAAAAACAACATTCCAATTTCATGTGGAACAGGTTCGTCCCACTGTTTACCATTTTCCCATACTGATTGTAATATAATTTTTATGCGAATCAAAAATGGATTCATGATCCCCATTGGATCAAATAACATTCCGCAAACAGCCAAAATATATCGCTTTGTTATAATTCTGTCCTCCGGTAATTTGTTAAATTGTGAAGTGTCAATCCGTAATTCGTCATTCGTATTGTCCCAAATAATTCCTAATATTTTTAGTTCAACATTGGATTCCTCCGGATCTTCTCGACATTCGAAATTGTCTGTCTTCCATAACTGATTAAGCTTAGAAGAATTGGAAATCCAAGCCCTGAGATTCATGCTAGCTTCATTTAAAATATACATCATTTCTTTAGACAATTGTAATGCCTTGTTCACATCATCAGTGCCAGAGATGAGATCATCGACGTATAGGGATCTTAATATTTCTGTTGCTTCCGGGTAGTCATTCTCAAATTTTTTCAAATGAAGCCTGATTGTTGCCGATAATAGAAATGGGGAACATTTCACCCCAAAGGGAACTCTGCAGAATTGTAATGTCCTAATTCGTTTAGCAGCATCGGAATGGAGATCGGGCCCCTCCCCATCATTCCATAAAAATTTCAAAAAATTCCTATCCTCATCAGCGATTCCTACTTCTAGAAAAGCTCGTTGAATGTCTGCGCAAAACGCTACAGGGTGTAACCTAAACCTCAAAATTATCCTGAGCAAATCTGGATTTAAATTAGGACCGCTCTCTAAACAATCGTTAAGAGATAATTCATCCCTGCCCTTACATGAACCGTCAAAAACTATCCTAACCTTAGAACTTTTCTTTTGCTCGCGTATTACTGTATGATGCGGCATGTAATAGCCTGTACCCGTATTGTCATTTAAATCCGACACTACTTCCTCTATGATGCCCTCCTTTAAATGTTCCTCAATAATTTCTTTATATTTAAAATACAAGTCCGGATTCCTATCAAAAACAGTGTTCAAATGAGATAGACGTCGTCTTGCTATCCCATAATTACTGTCCAATTCCTTAACATTATTTTTCCACAACAATCGCGTTTCATATCTTTTATTTCTATAAGTAGTGGTTTGCCTAAATAACTCTAAAATTTCATCATCTAATTTAGAATGTTCTTTGTCCGGATTAATTCCAATTGCCTCTAATTCCCATAAATTTTTAACCCTTTGATGGTCCAATTCCTCCTTAACAACATGTAAATGATTAACGCGCACTTTCTGACAATTCTTAAGTGCTTTAGAGTCCCTTTCTTTTCCTTGTATCACAAATCCAAATAAGGTATCTGTTGCCATTAATCGTTTAGAAATTCTCACGTTCCTTTCTCCGAGAATTTCCCCAATGTAATCCGATCCAATAAGTACATGAATTTTACTTGAATTACCCTTATCTGCCAATTCAATGCCCTTTTTTAGTGCGATATTACGCACCCACTGTGAAGGAATTTTAATTTCCCCAAATGTAATTGAATCAATAACCACAGCCCTTAATTTAATTTTCTTATTGGTTTCTCTTACATTATGTAATACTATTTCTACAATATCATAAGTTTTCCTTTCAGTATTCTCATTTCCAAAAGTATAAATTAAAAGGGTTTCCTTCCCGATTGGTTTTAATCCCAATAAATTGCACATTTTGCGCAATACAAATGTCCTAGAACTTCCATTGTCAATAAGACACCTCAATGAATGGCATCTGGCCCGAATATTAAATACACTTGCCGTTACAGTCTGCAACAACACCGAATCACTCGGCGTGTCCTCAAGCTCTTTATTCTTATTACAAACCAAATTTAAAGAACTTTCTGACTGTATTTGTTTTTTATCCTCAACTGAGCGGGATTCATTTCTTTCTGTATTACATATTAATGAATTATGCCAGGGAGACGCGCAATACTTGCACTTATGATCTTTACGAGAACAAAATTTACTCAAATGATTTGAAAAACATATAAAACATAATCCCTTGGCCATTAGAGCCTTTTTCTTATCATAAACATTTAAAGAACAATCATGATTCATATGTGCCGAGGAACAAAACAAACAGCCCTGAACTCCTGTATTTTGAGAAAATGAACTCGTATTTCTTTTGTTATTAAATTTAGGCCTATTATTATCATAAGAATACCTATTATGATAACCAGATAAATTTCTTTCCGCCTGAGTCGCTAAAACGGAAGCTGATGATTTAGGGGGATGATATTCGCTCCTTTTAGAATTTAAGTAAGGTTTATTGTGTCCTGTCATTTTGTTCCGAAATTTATTTTCATTTGCGCTATTATTTCTGGGATTCGCTAAAATTATCGATGCTTCTCGTATTTCTAGTTCTTTACGTATAAAATCAACTAATTTAGAAATATCAAACAATTCATCTGAATTACGCTGTCTGTTATAACTTAAATTTAATTCTTCCGGTAGTTTTTGTAATATTACAGGGCATAACAGATTACTGTAAGTGCCTGTTGCTACATTTAATGATTGTAACGAACGAATTTGTACCTCAATCGCGTCGTACATTCTCCTTAATTCAGTAACATTCGCGCATGATTTCACCGGCTCTATTAATAGTAACTTATGCATGTGGGACGATATAATTACGTCACTTCGTCCAAAACGTTCTTTAAGTAATTGTATTGATGCATCGTAATTCGATTCTGTCAATGAAAACCCAGATACAGCGCTCAAGGCGATGCCTCCTAAGAAAGATTTCAAATACGTAAATTTTTCAATTTTGCTTAAAGAATTATTATTATGTATCGCTACCTCGAAAGAGTTCCAGAAGTCCAACCATGAACTACAGTCACCAAGAAAATGTACAACTTGTAATTTCGGAAGTTTAACTGTACTTCTGGTTTCAGTTCTAACTGTTAGATTTTCTGAACCAATTCCTGTTTGATCACTTGATCTAGCGATCTGAATAACACCAGGCAACGGCCTGTCATTTAAATTATCCACTAGCCTTTCTAATTTTGTTTTTACATCGATCCCTTTTTCCCTGTATTCCTCGCAGCCTGCTACATCTTCAGCTATATCTTTGACTTTAATTTTTGTTTGTATTTCATAATCGATGTTTACGAGTTCTGCTTGTTTGTCCAGGAGTTGAGCCTTTAATCTAAGAAGCTCCTCAATTTTCATTAATTTCGTGTACTCCTCCGTAATTTCGGAGTTCAGGATTGTTTCTATTTTACCCAAATATGTCGTAAATGAGGTTCTTAAACCTCTTCTTTATTCCTTCAATCTTTCTAGATCCATTTTAAACCCAATATCATAACAAGAGAACAAAAATAAAAAAATTATGATACCTTCTAATTGCTTAATAATAACCCCTATCCATATATTTATTAAATAAAAATAAACATGTATTGTCTATATATCAAAAAATGTAAACATCATCTTTAAATATCATTTAAGAACAAAAAAATAAATATCGTTAAAACAGAAGTAAATCAATTTAAAATAGCCTTTAATGAAACCAAAACTAAATAAATAATTTTGTATTAAACCAGAAGTAACTCTATTTTAATAGCATAGCAAGAAACAAAAAATAATTAAATAATATTCCATTAAAAAAAACAATTTCGTTTTCAAAGAAACAAAAAGAAACACCATTTAAACAACATTTTATGAAACGAAAGTAATTTCAATTATTCAAATGTTGAATGAAACCATTTATATTTAAAACCCAAACTATTTTTTAATTATTCAAATTTTGAAACCATTTATTTCACATATCAGCAAAATTTTATAAATTATAAATAATATTATATATAAACCAAATGAATTCGATGTCCTCACAGACTGCAACCATTTCAGAACAAAAACTACACCTTTCTGTTAAAACGAAACCATAACTTTTAACCCCCAAACTCGAACCAAAATAATGAAATAATAAGGGAAAAAGCCTACCTCCCATATCCGATGCATGCTGCCTTGATGATTCTTTATTACTAATGCCATATTTATCCAAAAAAATGCATGTCGTCCAAAAAAAATGCAAATAATCACGTCCTAGGGTCACCAGAATGTTCATTAATCTTTCAATGTTCCATAAACTCACACACATTGTAATAATCCATTTCCATAAATAATGCAAGTGATGTTCTTTTCCATTTTATTTATTCACTTCACAAAACAACATATAACGGATTCACAATAAAAACATAAATAAACATTTCTTAAGCGCTATATTTTAAACGGTCAAGCATGACCGAATCCTTTCAGATCACATTCTTAACTAGTCAGTAATATGCATCGGCGCGTCGAAAAATGACGACTAGTAGCGCCGCCTGAGAGGATGCAAAGACAATTCAATTTGCAACAGCGAGTTTATGAATTAAAATGTCAGGCTGAAAGGAATCATAAGCTGCCTTGATATCTAGGCAGACAGCAGCCCCGAAGTGGTGATTAGCACGGGCAGTAGAAACATCCAGAAAAAAGGTGCTGAGAGTCCCGGGAAGGAATGAATCCGTAGTGGTCTCAAAGAGAGGTTCCGTTGGCCAGCCCAAGCTAAAAGCCTGCGAAGTATCATCCGTTCCAGAACTTTGCACCCCACCGAAGTGAGAGTAATGGGGCGATAAGACGCAATATCGGAAGAGGGTTTACCAGGATTCCGGATGGGGAGAATGGTAGCCAATTTCCAAGAAGGAGGAAGGGAGTTGTTAGGGATTAAGGCCGATTGACAACACTGGGGTCCTAGGCCTGAGGGGGAGGGCCTTCCGTGGAGGTCTTTCTAAGGGGTCCTAGCCCGTATTTACGCAAGTTTCGGAGGAAACCACGGAAAACTCCGAACGGCTAGGTCGACGAGCGCGACCGGGGATCGAACCCGGCACCTCACGTCTACCAGCTTTGAGCGCAGAACCGCTTGGCCGCTGGTGGGCCCTGAAGGAGGAAGGACACCCGTGTTAAATGAGCTATTAAATGTACTCCTCAGGGAATCCAGGTGCTGATGAGAGAGCTTACTTAACAGGTTAAGAGAGATTCCGTCTGCTCCAGGAGTTGTTGGGCGAGAGTGCTTGAGAGCATGGATTAGTTCTTCCATGCTGAAGAGCTCATCGAGAATAGGATCACCATCACTAAGATCGTACGGAATGGGAGGTTCGATGCAATCTTTCGTGAAGTGTTGAAGAAAAGCCTGGGCTTGGAGAGAGGCAGAAGTGAGGGGGAATGGATTGAGGATGATATTGTCTTCCACAGGGAGTTCACGATTAGCCATCCGTTTTAGAATTTTGAAAATTTTCCCGTTGGAGCTGTTCTCCCGACAAAGATTGTCCCAGAAGCATCGTGAAGAATACTTGATGTAACGCCGGAGCTTAGCAGCGTAATGCTTATATCGGAGCCATTCATCTCTGGAGCAAAGGGAGCGAGTAAGGCGAAGGTGTTTTCGCTTCCGAGCAAGCAGATGGCAGCAGGTGCTGTCCCACCAGGGACGAGTTGAGTTATGCGCCTTAGGGAAGGTAGAACAAGTGTCCGAAAGAGCTTGCATACAAGAGCTCTCAAAGTCTTCGTAGTAGAGATTCGGTAGGTTGTCCCGACGGTTAAGGGCAGCGCTAGCTTTAGACCAATTGTAGCACTTTTTAGTACTAGAAGAGGGAAGAGAATTATAGTGCCTGAATAAGAGGATTGGATGATGGTCAGTCATAAGGATCAGGATGGACATAAAACATAAATTTGTCATAAAGCGGAGGGGACACCATAGTCAGATCCAAAAGGGAGGGGGAGCTGCAAGGGCTAGAACGAGTAGGAGATGTTAAATTGAGAATACATAAGTCTTGTGAGACGACCCAGTTTAGTAATTGACGAGTTCTAGCAGGAGGACACAGGCATTGATGTTGAAATCTCCAAGAATAAGGAGGGGGGCGTCACTGGTGGAAACAATCTCAGAAAGCCACTCATCAGGGAGGGCACCGGAGGGGGAGTAAATGTTAATAATTATAGACCAAGAGTGATCAAAAAAGACCTTAGTGCCGAGGGCTTCAAAATCCTGAAGAGAGCAAGTAGGGAGAGTAAAACTTGTGGACGGAAGAGAAGAATGGACCGCAGTCAACAGACCACCGCCCCGAGCAGATAACCTATCAGCTCTGAAACAAATCATACTAGGGAGGGAGACAATATCAGAGGGGGAAAGAAAAGTCTTTTGAAGACACAAAATATGGGCGTGAAGGGAGGGGGACACACGTGTTTATATCTTGTCTTGTGTTTGCCACCACGGAGTAGTTGCCAAAGCAGCTGAAGAATCAACGGAAAGCAATGGAAATATTTTTTCACTGTGAACGTGACCATAGGCATTATCTCCTATCCCACGTGATTAAGTGCATTTTAGTTACTTCTTCCCATGAAGGTAGAACCATGCTTCTTCCTCATCCCCATGTTATCAAGCAAAGATTTTTGATGCCACAAAAAAAGTTTTAACATCAGCCATTACTAGGAAGTATCGAACTCCGTTGATCGGAAATAGTAATATAATAGAATGTTGATTACTTGACTAATTTATGAAAAATATAATTTTTATAATCAGTTGCTTTGTTATTATTATGAAATACAGTTCCCGCCGCTTATTAAAATCACATTCGTTCTGAGCCAAAGTGATTTTATTAAGCGGCTGATTTTTATATCCGGCGAACGTTCCTGCCCTCAGGGAAAAGGTATTACTTCCCTGAATTTTGAAAGAATCTTCAAAAGATGACAAATAATATAATTAGTTAACAATATTAATTATTTTTGGTAGATAATTAACTAATTGTTTCTTCGATATAAGTAAATTAAACGCATTGTAAGTTTCCGTGCACTTTCGTTAGAGGAAAATCATCATTACTTTAACAAAAGTTCACGCTGTTCTTATAAATTTTAGTAATTTCAAAATAAGAACTAGAAATTGCCTTCTAATAATTAGAAAAAAAAAATCATTTCAAATAAAATTTGTATTTTATTATTATGCTTTGAAAAATACGTTCTCTGAAATTGTTGCGGAGATAAATTGCGGGGCGTGTTTAATTTGTAACTGTGCTGCAAGTATAAATTCAACAATGAGCAAGTATAAAATGAACAATGAGCGATAACGGAGGGTTTGTTGTGCTTTAATTTCTTTTTCTATTTAAAAATAAGTAAATAAATATCACAATGTAAAATTAAAAAAAATTTAGTGTGCATGAATGATATTTTTTGGCTGCTGAGAAGATATTTTTGAGTTTATTAACCGGCGATGCTGATTTTATTACGCGGCGGCTTTAAACGTAGTTTGTATTGATTTGATTCCGGTCCTGGCGATTTGATCAGATTAAGCGGCTGATTTTATTAACCAGTGATTTTATTAAGCGGCGGTTACTGTAATTACTTTCTTCATATTCAATGGAATACTTCTTTTTAATTTTAATATTTTTTTAAGATTTTATATTAGTAACATGGAATTTTCAAAATTCTTTTAAATGTACTTAGCATCGGCGGAGGTAAAGACCGCCAGTTTTAATATATAACTAGTATGTTGTGGCCACCACAAGATTTTCTTCTATATATAATCCTGTACAAATTTACGCAATACAAATTACTTATTAAATTATAATTAAAGCGACCAAATTTTTGAAACGCAATTTGAGGACAAATTATCGCAGCGTCCTCAAATTGAAGGGTCATTCGGGGAGAGAGCTAAATTATGCTTTATCAAGGACGTGCAAATTATATTTGCCTTGTCCATATAGTCTCATCTAAAATAAATTTATTTTTAAACAGTTTATAGCATCTGGCTGAAAAAACAAGCAAGGGCGGCAATGATTAGTATTGGTGTTTGCAGCTACATATAAATATATATAAAGGAGGTCCTGAAATTCTGTTTACAAACTTAATGTACTGGTCTGTTAGACCATGATAAAATAAGTTTTACATAGGAAGTTGTCCAAAAATGTGACCTGCCTCACTAAAGTGTTTAGTTCACAGGTATATATATTAACTAGAACGGATTTCCATAAAATTTTACAAAACTTGTTGAAAAATTGACAAAACATTAGAGAAACTTTATTCTGAAACATAAAATCCACACGTGTAATATTCGTTGAGATATGAGCATTTTTACTTTTAGTAAATATATTTTTACTGCGCATGCGCGAAAGATAAAAAAAATTATTGCATAGGTTGAAATCTAGGTATGTTGGGCAACTTTTGTCAAAAGTTCATTTCAATAGAGTAAAAATTAAGCAAATTGCCGGCAAAAGAACGAGCTAGATTTAGGGCATTTTCCAAAGTTGAAATTTCATAAGGGGTTTTTCACATGCCGCGTATTTAATTCGAATATCCAATTTTTTCAACCACGTTGTAAAAATTATTTTTTGTGAAAAACCTCTCATAGACATGTAACTCTAACAGATTTTTATTTATTTACTAAGATTTGTGAGTTCATAAAGGTTTTAAATAAGAGAAACACTGATTATTTTGCTTCTCTGTGAGAGTACTTGAAATTCAGCTAATCATATCGGTGATATCTTTCTTAATTTTCAAGATATTTCCTCCTTTTTTTTCGGTGGAGTATCTCTACAAATCTCTTATATTATTAAAATCTGTACGCGTGTGTCTGTCTGTGTGTGTGTGTGTCTGTCTGTGAGAAACGGCTTGAAACAGCTAAGGCTCCGCCGCTAATGGTCGCACGGACTTCGAACAGGTACCGTCGGACAGAGACTTTATCGCAGATGTACGTTATCTAATTTGCTAAACGATGCGACCCTAATTAGCGGAGATATTAATTAAAATGTCGACCCATGTCAAACGAAAAAACGATTCAAAATGGCACGCGATCATCATTTCGACCGGGACCGCTTACCTCAAAAGAAGAAGGAGAAAGAGGAAATTTCGTGGGTTTTTGTAAAGCGATCGCTGCCGATCTGTTGGAAATATCGAAAATACACCTGTACCACGAGAAAGAGCATTTATTACCGATTCTTACGGTATTATTATTTTTTTTTTTTTTTTTTAAATACGGATTTTTTATATTTTTAAAAAAAGTTTTAAAAAGGGTCGAAAATTTCTCTTTTTTGCGATCGTCTTTTTTGAAACGCCCTGTACGACCGAGTAACTGTTCCATTTCTTAACAACTGGTATATAAGGAAAGGTCATTTAATCCTCTTTCAAACAATATAAACATTTTTACAAAATACGGATTAGCGATCCATATTTTTAGATTTTACGAAACATCGATTTTTTCACAAAACATTTTATAACTCAAAAGCGTTTAGAGATAAATCATTTTTTTTTTTTTTTTTTTGGTATATAGATCTTGCTTCAACATTTGAATTCCCAAAAGACTGAGATAAAATTTCAAAAACTGAATGAGTTATAATTTTTTTAATTTTAGGCTTTAAAGCATTGAATTGAAAACTGCGCCCTTCCTTCCGTACTGATTTTCAGAATTCCATTGCCGTTTGTCGTTACCACGGGAACCACTTCAAGAAAGAGAGATTTCTACTCGGAAGCGAACAACAACAACAAAATAAAAAAACACACCTGCCGTTGATAATCAGATGTATTTTAAGTGGGGTAAAAAATTGCAAATTTTTATTTTCTTCAATTTTTCGAATTCGCACACGACACTTGGTATAAAATCTTAACACCACAAAATAAACTTGCAGTTCAAATTGCATCGATTTTCATCAATAGACAAAAGGTTTACATTTTAATTGCAAATTAAATTTTATTCTAATACACGTATTTCAAATTCTAATTATGATTAAATTATTTTTAATACATCATTCGAAAGATATTTTAAAGTTCTTTTATATTATCGAAAGTTTTCACCAGATTTACACGTTTTGAGGTGTCCCGAATCAGTTTTCTTTTGTATCTCAGCTACTAATTAAAATAATTTCATAAGTAATACATCATTAGAAAGCTTTGTTGATTTGGAATCGAACTGTACATTCCAGAAATTTTTACCGCAAGATGGCGCTTTAATATTTTAAAATTTCAATTTCTAATTATGATTTTTTTTTTTTTTTTTAATACATCATTTGAAAGATATTTTAATGTTCTTTTATATTATCGAAAGTTTTCACCTGATTTACACGTTTTGAGGTCTCCTGATTAGGTTTTCTTTTGCATCTCAGCTAATTGAGTTAGACCGTTCAAAATTGGTATACGTAGGTTAATTAGGAGGGGCTGAAAGGGTGGGGAAGAAATAGGTGTGCACCGCGAGCGAAATTTCACCCGATTTACACGTTTTGAGGTGTCCTGATTAGGTTTTCTTTTGTATCTCAGCTACTAATTAAAATAATTTCATAAGTAATACATCATTAGAACGCTTTTTTGATTTGGAATCGAACAGTGGAATACAGATATTTGTACCGCCAGATGGCGCTGTAATATTTTCAAATTTCAATATTTCTATTTCTAATTATGATTAAATTATTTTTAATGCATCGTTCGAAAGATATTTTAAAGTTATTTTAAATTATCGAAAGTTTTCACCAGATTTACACGTTTTGAGGTGTCCTGAATCAGTTTTCTTTTATGGCGCTGTAATATTTTCAAATTTCAATTTCTAATTAAAATTAAATTATTTTTAATGCATCATTCGAAAGATATTTTAAAGTTCTTTTATATTATTGAAAGTATTCACCAGATTTACACGTTTTGAGGTCTCCTGAAGGATTTTTCTTTTGTATCTCAGCTACTAATTAAAATAATTTCATAAGTAATACATCATTGGAAAGCTTTTTTCAATTGGAATCGAACAGTGGAATACAGAAATTTCTACCGCCAGATGGCGCTGTAATATTTTCAAATTTCAATATTTCAATTTCTAATTATGATTCAATTATTTTTAATACATCATTCGAAAGGTATTTTAAAGTTCTTTTAAATTATCGAAAGTTTTCCCCAAATTTACACGTTTTGAGGTGTCCTGATTACGTTTTCTTTGGCATCTCAGCCAAATGAGTTAGATCGTTCAAAACTGGTATACGTAGGTTAATTAAGAGGGGCTGAAAGGGTGGAGAAGAAACAGGCGTGCACCGCGCGCGTATCCCTTAACTTGTGCATGCGCAGAGCGCACAGGACTGCGCTGCCGAAGGCAGTGGGGACCCGTCCCGACTTTTTAACCAATGAGAATTGTTTTTTTTTATTTTCTTCTCTTAAGAATAAATATTTGATTTGAGGAGGAATATGCGCACGCAGCGCGCGTATACCTTCACACGTGCGCGCGCATGGGACTGCGCTTCTGAAGGAAGTGGGGACCCGGTATGAGTTTTTACCCGATCAGAAATGATTTTTTTTTAGGGGCACGAAAGGTCAAGGAAGGAATAGGCGCGCGCAGCGCGTGTACACCTTAACTTGTGCGCGCGCAGTGCGCACGGGACTGCGATACCGAAGGCACGGTCCGACTTTGTACCCGCTGAGAAATGATTTTTTAAATTTTCTTTTCTTGAGAATAAAAATTTGACTTGAGAAGGAATATGTGCGCGCAGCGCACGTAAATCTTCACACGTGCGCGCGGAGCGAGCATGGGTCTGCGCTGCCGAAGGCACTGGGGACTCGGTGCGAGTTTTTACCCGATCAGAAATGATTTTTTTAGGGGGCACGAATGGTCAGGGAAGGAATACGTGCGCGCAGTGCGCACGGGACTGCGCTGCCGAAGGCAGTGGGGACCCGGGCCGACTTTTTACCCAATCAGAAATGATTTTAATTTTAATTTCTTTTCTTAACACTAAAAGTGACTGCTAGTGATTCATTAATTTTAGTGATTCATTTGAAAATACTGACCCGCTTGCGGGCGAAACCCGCTGGTTTGGTTAATAAATGCTGCAAAGAAAATTTTATTATTGCTGTAAAGTTAAAAATTATTAAGTAAAAATGTTGAGATTTCATCACATATTCACAATCTGGATTCTGGTTGCAGTAACGTTTAATGTAGCATGCCATTTTATCTTAAACTGGCATTGCATTAGTTTGAAAGCATGTTGCAAACGAAAATTTTTCAAGTTTGTCTTCATGAATATACATGCTATTTAAAAAAAGATAAATAAGAGAACCTTTGAGCCAGACCTTGACAGTTCATCAGTCAACTCCTTACCAGGAATGTCCCTATCACTCGATGCCTAGTAAAGACACCTTATTTTATAATGAGAGGTAACAAAGTATCTTGACACAAGAGAAGAGATGAATCTACATCTTACCAAGAGATGAATCTACATCTTACCAATCTACATCTTTACCAAAAGAGAGCAGCCTAACTGTCTAAACAGATACAAATATTTAAACTATTATCCTCCCTATCTAAACGCACCTTATAACAAAAGATGGTATCAAAGATCTCAGTTTAGAAGACTATAGTAAACTTTCTAAGAGGGAAAGAAAGCAGTTTCATCCATGGAGGCAGTAAACACCCGACACAGAATGAGATTTAAGCTTAGAGCCATCAGTATACTAAACCGTTTTTAAGCCAACTAGGAGACATAAGCCAATCTTTCCTAAAAAGGAAATAGATCTTAAAAGGATTATAAAAATCATAAATCATAACAATATAATCACTAGGCAAGATGAAAGAAGAAAAATCAGCCACATATGAAATGAGGGACCCCCCCCCCCCCATGATAGATGCCAAAAATAAACCTTCCACAAGCCCAGATACAGGAATCGCTTATTCATGCAAGTCAAAGTTTCAGCTTCAACATACAAATGAAGTGGAAGCAGCCCAAGTAAACATTCTAGAAACAGCCATGGAAGTGTCTTAATGCAGCCTGAAAGAACAACACAGACCGTCCTTTGTAACCTATTAAGGCAAGCTCTAACAGTTGTCAGCCTAGTCCTAGATTAAAAGAACAAAGCACCTTAGGTGATGACAGGACAGATAATCTTGAAGTAGATTCAATGAACCACCTTGGGGTATATAACCCCAAGTTTTTCCAGTGGAACTCTTACATGACCAAAAAACTTTTCTGGCCTTGAGCATAGATATAGTAATAAGGCATAGATTGATCATTGACGGGGTAAAAGTGATACCTTCTCATTTGGGAAAAGACGGCCATTTTGCTCTCTTATGGATGTTTTTTCCAGAGTGAATATACACGGGAATAAATATAGATAATTTAGAAAATAAAATTTATAAATAATTTATGTACTAAAAGAGAATGAACAACTCCAGATACCCATTTTTCTTTCTTTCTTTTTTCACTATACTCTAGTATACTCATATCTGCACAAAACTAACTTTATTTTGGCATTTATTATTGCACTTCTTTGAGATAAAAATCGTCTGCATTCATTAAGGAAAATAATTTTAATAAGTTATAATTCAATAAATAATTTGTATTGTGTAAATTTGTATAGGATTATATATAGAAGAGAGTCTTGTGATAGCCACAACATACTAGTTATACAATAAAACTTACGTGGTTGCGAACTACACTTAGAGGAATTTTGAGAATTCCATATTACTTACTAATATAAAATCTTTAAAAAATATTAAAATTCTAAAAAAGTATTAAGTTCTAAGACAGTAATTATATCATAATAATAACAAAACAACTGATTATAAAATTTATATTTTTCATAAATTACTTGAATATAACTTATTTATGAAAACTTATTCCATTTCTTTTCATATATTTATTAGAACACTTAAAAGCCGCGCAATATTTCGGAATTTTCAAAATTCATGAACATTCTATTCTATTACTATTTTCGAGTTTTAACTCTCTAATGGCTGATGCCGAAAAATTTTTTTCGGCACCAAAAATCTTTGCTCGTTAACATGGGGATGATAGATCTATATAAATTACTATATCTATGGATTTGAGTAGGCAAATTTGAACGTGCTTACAACAGTTCAACTTAATGTCAAAGAACACTAACAGGAACTTGACCTCATTTGAAGGCAACAATTTATTACCCAGAAAGTACACATCAACAAGATTTAGATTGCTCTTCCTAGAAAAGGCAACAAGGCTTATCTTAAATGGAATGACAAATAAGCTTGAATCAGAGCACTAATGTGCAACATGCTGAAGAGCACCATTCATAATATCAGAGATAGAGTTACCAAACTTGCTCCTACCAAAGGAAAGGGCATGTTTACAAACAAACGCTCCGTCATCGTCAATCAATTTTTGCCACTCACGAGTGGCAAAAGAACAACCTGTATTGGTGGAAATACCAAGGTTTTGCCCTGAGTATATGAGCAGTGCCCTGAGTATAAACAAGTTTGTTTGCGCACGACATCACCTGCGCTTTCCTTATAGCCACATTGTCAGTAACCAACACACATCAGCATAACCAGCGACACTGCGACACACAAGATTACGCCGAAGGTAGCAGTAACCCGAAACAGTTGGCTAAAAGTATTAAAAAAATTGCATTTTCACCGTGTTCTGAACTATTCTGAAAGTTTCAAATGTCTAGCTAGTCGGGAAATTAGTTAAATAAATTTTCTGTCGAATCATATAAACGCTGCCGAGGGCAGTAGGGACCTGAAACAGTTGACTAAAAGTGTTAAAAATGTATTGTCACCGTGTTCTGAGCTATCCTGAAAGTTTCAAATGTCTAGCTATTCGTTAAGTTAGTTAAAAATCGATTGCAAGGTTTGTACTGGATATGCAAACAAAGGAACAAGAATCGAAGTTAATAAAAACATGGTAAAAAAAAAAAAAAAAAAAAAAAACTTAGTTCTACATCATTAATTTTGCGTCATTTCCAGCATACATATCAAATGCAGCATTTAGACTCCATCGTATTCACTGATACACATACATGCATACCTCTTTATTATAAAAAATGAATTCAGAAGACCTCAAAACTCATAGAAACACAAATATGTAAAATTTGAATTTTTCCATGATAATATTTATCGTATATAATATATGATCGGAATTTAATTATATGTATTCTTCAATCATGTATAAATAAATAAATAAATAAAAGTTTTCCGTAAGTAGCATCGAACCCGGGATGTACCGTACGAGCTGCAGCCACTTACACTACCAAGAATGCCACTGGAGCACTGATTCTTTGATGAAATAACTTGTACTAAATGTGTGGCTAGTGTCTGCTACTGCTTTAATAATTTGTTACCTTCATAGTATATTACAATTTTGCGCAATTTCGTCCCGATCGGAATTTTCCATGCCGTGACCTCTCCTTGTTAGTTAAAAAACTTTAGTTTTGATAATGCTGTCTCATTACTATCAGGGGCGTAGCGAGCGGGGGGGTAGAGGGGGCAGGCTGCCCCCCCCCCAATATTGAAGATAGATAATCCAGTCGGCCTAGAGTCAGATGTATCGACTGAATTTTTTATCCCAGTCGGCTTTTATTTCTAAGAAAATTTTTCAAACGGGAAGTATATCGTTAAAAAAGTATTTGACCATCAGATGAATCTCTTTTATATTATAGCTCTAACACTCAATACAAACCTTCCAGTCAACTTTTCAACAGATAATCCAATTGATCGTCTTTTAATTAGCTTTTATTTCAAGTTAAATTTTTTAAACTTCGTACAAGCGAAATTTTCTAGTCCATTCCAGGTTGAAAGCTCGATGAAATTTGTTTTACTTTCGGCTGTTCAACAAAAGTATTCCATTCGGCCTATTGACAATAACCCGATTAAATTCCATTGCTTTGGGCTTCAAAGTTCAATAAAAGTATTCTAGTCGGCCTACTGACAGATAACCCGATTAAATCGTTTTGCTTTCGACTTCGAAGTTCAATAAAAGTATTCCAGTCGGCTTGTTGAGAAATAATCAGACGAAAGTGTTTTGCTATCGGCTTCGAAGTTAAATAAAAGTACTCCAGTCGGCCTATTGATGGATAACCTGATTAAATTGTTTTGCTTTCGGCGCCAACGTTCAAAAACAGTATTCCAGTCATCCTACTGGCAGATAACCCGATGAAAGTGTTTTGCTATCAGCTTCGAAGTTCAATAAAAGTACTCCAGTCGGCCTATTGAGGGATAACCCGATTAAATTGTTCTGCTTTCTGCGCCAACGTTCAATAAAAGTATTCCAGTCATCCTACTGAGAGATAACTCGATTAAATTGTTTGCTTTCGACTTCGAAGTTCAATAAAAGTATTTTAGTCGGCCTGACAGATAACCCAATTAAATAGTTTTGCTTTTGGCTTCGAAGTTCAATAAATACATTCCAGTTGGCCTCCTGACTGATAACTCGATTAAACTGGTTTGCTTTTGATTTCGAAGTTTAATTAAAGTATTCCATTCAGCCTATTGACAGATAACTCGATTAAAGTGTTTTGCTTTCGGCTCCAAAGTCCAATAAAGTATTCCAGACGGCCTATTGATAGATAACCCGATTAAATTGTTTTGCTTTTGACTCCGAAGTTCAATAAAAGTATTCCAGTCGGCCTATTGACAGATAACCTGATTAAACTGTTTTTCTTTTGGCTCCACAGTTTAATAAAGTAGTCCAGTCGTTCTATTGACAGGTAACCCGATTAATTTGTTTTGTTTTTGGCTCAAAAGTTCAATTAAAGTATTCCAATCGGTAAACCGATTAAATTGTAATCAGATTGCTTTTATGCTCAGAGAAAATTTTCTTCTGAGAAAATTCTCTCCTTGTTTATCTCGAAACTTTCAAATAAAAAACCGACATTTCCTTAGTCAGCATTTGGTCGTTGTAAAAACCTTTTTAGGACTTTGACTCTTAAAAGCCCAGTAGAAACACATCGGCCTATTGACAAATAATGCAATTATTATTAGTATATTTTTTTGCAGATGACCTTTATTTATCAGAAGATTTTTCAGACAAAAAAAAAAAGCGCTGATTAAAAAAAACTATTTTGTTTTGATAAATATTGTTTTGATGTACTATAGCTCCAAGCTCCAAAGCTCAATAAAAGTTACTCTAGTCGTTCTACAAACGAATAATCCGATTGATATTTTTCTACATAGCCTTTATTTTCAGATGGGATAAATCTCTTTTATTACGGCTCTGAATTTTTTTTTAAAAACAGTCCTATCGTCTAAATAACTGATAATCCGATTGATTTATTAGTCTTTACCTTTTATTTCAGATATAAAATTTGAGATCAGAAAAAGACCCGTTTAAAAAGTACTCGGCCGTCGAACAAATCTCTTTTTACACTTGGTCAGAGATCTTTTCAATAACGACCAACTGGGTCCAGAGTGTGATAAAGCCAAAATAGGGTACAGAACCAATTCAATCCCTCCCCTATCTACAGTCAGAAGAAATTAAAAATTATTCACACGTTAAATTGCATTTATGAACATATAAATTAATGTTTGTTGCAGGTTTTATTCATTGGAGGAGGATCGAGTATTTATTAAGGCCGATTGACTCTGCATGTGACCTAGGCCTATAAGAGGAATGTCCTCCGTGGGGGGTCTTTCTAAGGGGTCCTAGTCCATATTTACGCTAGTATCGGAGGAAACCACGGAAAACTCCGAACGACTAGGTCGATGAGCGCGACCTGGGATCGAACCCGGCATCTCCCATCTACCAGCTTTGAGGGCAGAATCGCTCGGCCACTGGTGGGCTTTATTCATTGGATGTCGAATTCTCTTTAACATCATCGGAAAATATTTTCCGGGCTGTTTTTATTACTATACTGAAAAAAAAAGAAGACGAAAGTTATATTTTAAATGACAATACAACCTACTTATTTATTCTTGTAAGGCCAAACCAGTGTCCGAGACTTTTTGCTGTCGGACGAAAATACAAACTAAGACTCATTAAAAATACCCCCACGGAAGACAGATCATCCTAGTTCTAGGTCCCTCGTATAATCAGTCTGACTTACTCTCAAACATACCTCATTTATGCGGGTATGTCACATTTTTTGTAGTTTTGTAATGGGCAAAACAAACTAGTTTATATAAATTTATATGGTCGAAAAGGCTTTCCAACGTATCTTGCATAGTTCCCTTTGTAAAAATACGTTTTACATAATCAGATTTTGATTTTTAACTAAATCGAAAAGAGAATTTCTTGAAACAATTACTATCTTAAAAAAAAAAAAAAAAAAAAAAAATAGCATCTTCTTCCCAATTACTGAAAATGCATTTTTTTTCCTTGTAACATAACTGAGAACATTAATCTGATGATTAAAGTGTTTTTCCATCAAACCATATTTTATAAATCCGTATACTAAGTGGTTCCGGACATTTTCTTTCTATCCATGATATTAAAAATGTATCTAATAGCAGAGAAAAAAAAAACATAAGCTTATTTTTATTTTCTAGATTTAAAATTCTACACAAAACAAAATTTTATTTAGTACAACAGGACTTATTTTAATTTATTCTTACATGTAAAGGCATGCAGTAACTGTGTTTCATTCTCTGGTATCAGTTACTATATTCATTTCTTAAGATGTCTTTAATATAGCTTTACCGAAGGAACTCCATGGCGGCTTTTAATTTATTGTTGTCATTTTAGCGATGAATTAAAATGTCTATCGCAATTGCGTAAGTAAAGATCTTGGAGAGAAACGTCCGAGTTATTTTGATGCCAAATATCAAAAGTCACAATTTAGACGATATACAGGGCTACATAAAAACAATCTTTATGACACTTTCTCTTTAGAAATAAAGCTTTAAAAAATCTTTTGTGAAATTTTTACTGCAGAGCTAAAAGGAAATGTACTTTTGTAGGTTTGTTGTCTTGCTACAATATAACAAAGCTCGAGGTGAGAGCTACACAAAAGAAATGTGTTAATACTTAAAAAAAAAAAAAAAAAAAAAAAAAAAAAAAAAAGAAGAAAGAAGAAGAAAGAAAGAAAAAATGTATAAAAATCTTAAGAAAAAGGTATAAAAATATTTTGTGTGTAATTTTTTTCTTCTAAACTAAAAACAAAATGTTCCTTAGTGTGCCATCATTGAGGTTAAATATCTGTATACATATATCGAAAATTAAACAATATAGTGGGTAAATACAGCTGAAAAGTTTTTCTAATCAATACAAACTGAATTATTTTTCATTCATGTTCAGTCGGGCTTAAGCCAGATTTGAGTCGGCTAATTTTAAATTTTGCCCTCCCAATATTTATTGTTCGCTACGGCCCAGATTACTATTTTCAACGATATGTGACAGCGTTACCTTAAAGTTATTATTAGATATCATGAAAAACGATAGTTTTTCGAGTGACGCAAGCGGAGGGACAAACGGGACGCTGCGAACTCATATATATACGACTAGTTTGACATCAAAGAGATTTGTAAAAGCCGACACTTAATATCTCAGCAAATATACCATATTTTGTTCTGATCTTTTCAAAATAGTCTTTTATCTTCGGTCTTAATCTATCCTGAAAATTTTACATTTCTATATGCAGTATGTTTTGAGATCTGAATCTCAATTTAAGGCCAAAAAGGGAAAAAGGGTGGTGTAATGGACTGAAATCATGAAAAATATCTCTAAAACGGCACGAACTATTTTCTTTTAATTAATATATATTGTTAATGAGATGTTTCTGAATCCAGTAACGTTTTCGTTTTTTTTTTTTTTCAAGAAAACTCTTATTTTTTATATAATTTATTTAAAAAATGGAACTATATTACTCCGACAATTGCATGCTTTCCTTCGGCGAAAACACCGTGATGCGGTTCTTACTAGCAAGGCTTGAGTTTGTCCCGTTGGTTGGTTTATCAACGTTAATGCAGTTATTTAAATTTTCATGTTGTTTAAAGCAAAAATATTTTATTACATTTTTTAAATATTTAATGTACATATACTAAGTCAAATTCATATAAATATATTTTCTCTTCTGTTATGAAAAAAATATTTTTGATTTCAAAATTTCATATTTAGTCAAAAAATATTTAGATAATATTTTATATAAGGAAGTATTTTGTAATTTTAGATATGCCATTTTATCATAATAATGATGAATTTACAATTTTTTAAAGCGAAAAATTTTTAATCATTCATGAACATCAATTTTATAATAGCTCAATGATTTGCGATTCCTATTCATGTATCCTATGTAGGGAATGGAAAAAAACAGCAAGTAGAGTTTTGGCGCCATCTTTCGTTTTTAATTTAAAATATACACTTTCGCAAATATATATTTTTTTCTTTTTAAAAATTAAAAATCTTTTTTGAAAATACAGTTAGCGTTTATTCATTTATATACTTTTCAGAATTTAAAATGATACATATTTTAAATTTTAACATAATCAAACAATTTTTTTTAATTATTATTTAAAGCAATAATGGCTAGGGGATGAAATAGTGATTGCACTGTTTATTAGAAAAAACATGAAAAATGTGTCAAATAGCAATTATTAAAAAAAAAAACACGTTAAAATAAATAAATAACATCTTTACTTTGAAACCCATAATAATTTATTTTAAAAATATATGTCTTTCTTTCTTTTTTATTTAATTAATTAATTTCTGCATGAAAAATTCTATTTTATAAGCATATTTACAAAAAAAAAAAAAAAAAAAAAAAAAAAAAAAAAAAAAATTCTCCTTTAATTTTAAATAACTATTTCTACCTGTTTCTAAACAAGTTTTTTTTTTTTTGTTGTTGTTTAAGGATAAAATAAAAAGTTAAATATGTAAGTATATGATTTTAATATAAGCTACTAGATGGCGCCATCTAGTAGCTTATATTAAAACAATATACATTCCTACATTTAATTTATTTTTCTTAAAAGAAAAAAAAAAAAAAGAAAAGAAAGGAAAAGAAATAAAGAAAAAACTTTTAATTGCTTAGAAACATGTAGAAATAATTATTTAAAATTAAAGGAGGGTTTTTTGTGTATTGTAGTTGTAAATATATTTATGAAATAGAATTTTTACGCAGAAATTTCATTTTTTAAAAAAGCTTAACTTATATTTTCCATAAAATTTTTCTCCAGATGATTTTATCTTATTTTTAAAATTATAGTAATGTAAAGCTTAATTTATATTTTGTCTATTTTTCCCCCAAACATTTTATATGAAAATATATATGAAGTAATTTTTACCTGCACTTTTAATGAAAATTTAAATTGTGAATATTGGAGCAGTATCTATACTTAGCCTCAAAAGGGGGAAAGAAAATATATAAATAAATTTCCATTTTTAACATTTACTTGATTTTTTTTTTAATTGTTTAATTGGTATTTGTAATTCCCTAAAAAGAAACTTGCAAAATGTTAATTACGTAATTCTAACTTAAATTTGAAAATTTCCACTTATTTTTCTTTCTCTTCTCTTCTTTTTTTTTTTTTTTTAAGAGTTTGAGAACCCCAGTCAATATTTTTTTCTGGTGAGAAGCTTCTCCATTTTGTTTCCAAGTGGCAGGCTACTTGAAAATTTGTCAGCATGATAACGTTTGAAATACTGAATTAATTCACACTAAATTTGTAGTGTAGATTTATCTCAGAAATGTATTTGATATGTTCATTTGCCAACTTAATCCACCCTCGTGTTTCCCTGTGTCAGCACACTGAAAATTTCAAATTTACATTAGAAAGGTTTTATGAACTGATTTGCTTAAACTCCATATACAGGGTGCATAGGAAAGTCCCTTTAACCTGAAAATACTTACGAACGGAGAGTGCTACAGCCATGCAAGTGAGGTAACGGTATAGTAAAGCGACTATGCCCGACCTAATGCAAACGACAGCAGCGCCCCTAGTGGCGAAATTTGGAAGTTAGCCATTGCAAATCGAAAACGAAAAGAGATAGAGCAAAATTTCCAATTAGAAAGTTTTAGAGCATCAATTAATTAGTACGAAACGATATTTGGTTCACACGGATAAGATAAATTGGCGCCTGTATACCCCAAAAATATCCAAAATCGATGCACCCCATTTTATGTAAATATTTGAAAAGAATAGCCAGAGGAAAGAAGAAATATGCACAATTTAATGAATAAATACTATGTACTTACATCAATACATTTTGATAACATCACACACAAAAACAAAATAGGTAAACTAAACTCTAAGTCGCATAGTGATAAAAAGTTAATGTTGAGAATGTTCGAAAAGTTCGTCATTGCTCACAATATACGTTTGTATTCGTGTGAGTAATTCTGCATGCACATTTCTCAGCATGGAAGGTGTTACACTATTGAAAGCATCTGTAATACGATACGTAGATCCAGCAGACTTGTATGTGGAGTTACATAAACCTGATCTTTTATGTAACCCCACAGGAAGAAATCCATTGGAGTCAGGTCCGGCGATCGTGGACGTGGAGGCCATTCAATACTACTACCATACCCAATAATTTGTTGTCCAAAGCAATCTTTTAGAAAGCTTCGCACTCCAGCTGGCTGGTGTGCAGGAGCACCGTCATGTTGGAACCACATGTCCCGTAATGCGGACAGGGGAATATCATCCAAAAAGTCGGGTATGATAGTTGGAGGTACCTCTGTCCGTTTAATGTGCCTTCGTAGAACACAGGTCCCAGTAAGCGATCCTTCCAGGTACCGCCATACACATTAATGGACCAGCGCACTTGGTGTTTTGTGGATAGTCCCCACGAGGGATTTTCCAGCGCCCAGCAGTGGACATTATGTCGGTTTAGTACACCGGTACGCTGAAACAGTGCCTCGTCCGACCAAACAATGTTGGACAAAAAATCTGATTTATCTTCAACATTATTTAATGCCCAGTTGCACCAATCAAATCGACGCTCATTATCCCGTGGCAACAGTTCTTGCTGCAGAGTGACATGATAGGGATGTGCATGTTGACTATGCAGTATTTGCCATACGCGGGCCCGTGTTAAGCCACAAGCCATGCTGATTTCTCTTGTACTGCTGTGTGGATAGGCTAGTGCATATGCCAAAATACTCTCTGGCAGTATACGCATACCTGCACTCACTGGTCTGCCAGATCGCAGACGACTTTTAGTGCTTCCTGTCTCCATGAGCCGCCGCACTACATTTGCGATGGTAACTGCACTTGGATGTGGCCCACCTGGAAAACGAACGGCATACTCCCGTGCAGCATACGTTGCGTTTCGTTGACATTCGCCATAAATAAGCACCATATCGCAATATTGAAAGTTAGTGAAGCTTGACATTCTCACACAGCTCCAAAATTCTAAATCCAAACGTTTATTTTTAAGAAATGTATCTTTTGTAGGATCTCATTCATTTAGGATCATTCAAAATTCCATTTGTTTTGTCACTTTCAAAAAATAACACATTTTCTACCCGTCGCTAGGCAACGATTGAAATTGCCACAACACAGAAAATTAAATTTTTTAAATGAAAGCACTCGCACATTAGGAATAAAATTACCGTCTGCCATCAATAATTTTATGCTATGAGATTATGTTGTTTGTATAAAGCGAGCGCCAACACCTTTTAAACTAAAATTTTAAATGCATTGGAAATTAAAGTTTTCAGACATTACAGTACAGTACAAAGTCACAAACTGCATTTTCACACTGCTACATTTCCGAAATGTTAATATGTAGAGTAGAACAGTCGCGCATAGATTACGGACATTTTTGGGTATACAGGCGCCAATTTATCTTATCCGTGTGAACTAAATATCGTTTCGTACTAATTAATTGATGCTCTAAAACTTTCTAATTGAAAATTTTGCTCTATCTCTTTTCGTTTTCGATTTGCAATGGCTAACTTCCAAATTTTGCCACTAGGGGCGCTGCTGTCATTTGCATTAGATCGGGCATAGTCACTTTACTATACGTTATCTCACTTGCGTGGCTGTAGCACTGTCCGTTCGCAAGCATTTTCAGGTTAAAGGGACTTTCCTATGCACTCTGTATACATTTTCTTTACTTATATTTATAATGCAAACGTAATATTTTTAACTTCAAGATCAGATACACTCACTGATGCTTTTTCATTCGCATTTCAAATTCAAAATAACAGTTTTAAAAGGAATGATATAAAAATTCCAATAGCGCCTCGGTGTTATTTTAAAAGATTTGCTTCTAGATTCCATTAAAATTAATTTTGTTTTGTCTAATAAAGCATATTTACACATTGAAACAGTGCTTTTAATTTTCAAATATACTGTCAAATAATTATACTTTCACTGAGTTTGCATTATAAATAAAATTTACTTATTTCAATAAATTGATTTACTTTTGTGTCACGCTATCCAAAACTGCAAGTAAAATTTGTGTAAATGTTTTCTTTACGTCACACTACCTCTTTGCACAAATTTTCACTTAGTTGGATACTATGATACTATGTTTTGGATAGCGTGATGCAAAAGATAAATCAATTTATTGAAATAAATAATTTTACTTTATAATGCAAACTCAGTGAAAGTATAATTATTTGACAGTATATTTGAAAATTAAAAGCACTGTTTCAATGTGTAAATATTACTTTATTAGACAAAACAAAAGTAATTTTAATGGAATCTAAAGACAAATCTTTTAAAATAACAGTGAGGCGCGCCACTGGAATTTTTATATCATTCCTTTTAAAACTGTTATTTTGAATTTGAAATGCGAATGAAAAAGCATCAGTGAGTGTATTTTATATATCTGTCTGATCTTGAAGTTAAAAATATTACGTTTGCATTATAAATATAAATAAAAGAAAAAAGTAAATGATCAAACAAGAAAATCTATGTATATTTTAACTAATTGCAAAGCGTCACTTAAAATTTGATATCATTATTTTTAAGACTCATATTTCAAATTCTTATAGCCATAAAGTAGCGGCGTCACAAACTTTTAAGCCGTTAAGGGTTTTTTGTACTGATGTAATTATACAAAAAGCAATACAAATATTTATCAAAATGTTAATCATTATGGATAATTATTCAAACTGATTCAAGTTAATATCATCTCATATATACATGAAGTGTTACGAATACAAAGGGTGAATTCAAGAAAAGGTGGTTGTCAGAAAAATGCATTTGAAAAGTTTTTCATCGAAGCAAGTTCAACATGAAAATATACCTGCAGGGGTTAATCCAGGTTTTTGAAAAGGGTACCCCATTTGTGAATTTTGTAAATGAATTGTGAAAAAAATTAATTAGTTTGTGAAAATTAATAATGCTTTATGAACAAATAACCGAAATGCCCAAAGCAATTTATACAATTTAAAAATACTAGCAAAAATAAAATAGTTGTAAAATAATTATATATGTCGATTAGGTAAACACCGAAATTGCAGTTATTTATGACTTTTTTGAATAATATATGAATTAAGATGCATATTACGTGACATTACAAACCATCGTAAGACATCATATAGATCCTTTTTAAAAGTCATACAAAATATAAGTTTGTAAATTTTAAAGGTCTCAAAAAGCAGAGGATAAATACATTTTCTCTAATAATCAAAATAATATTCATCTACCCAAATACTATAAAGCTGTTATTATATACCATCTGCCTTTTCTCATTTTGTGTCACATTCACAATAATTTTTAAAGCAACAGCAATGAAGGAAAAGCTAAACAATCAATTGGAGTATTTAATATAATGGGTCACTAGTTTTTTTTTTTTTTTTTAATCTTTTCAGGCAATAATAACAGTTTGAAGACTTAATACAGTACGAAGCAAAAGTTTAGACAACGAAGAAATTCATGCAGATTTAAAAAAATACTTAATCAATTTTCCAAACATAGCTTGAATGTATTGTGCTGTGCATATAAATAATACTTATAACAATGAAAAGCAGTACTGTATATATTGTCACGTAGATGTCGTGAAGAGCCAAAAAGAACACACTCGAAGTGAAGTAACAAACGTAGTTTATTAGCAGAACAAACTTGAGATACAGCTACACTCGGCTGAGAACATACTCAAACTGAAGAACAAGCTGCTTATATACAATATTTGAATATTCCAGAATACAAGATTAACATAAATTAGAATATTCTAGAAACTGCTAGAATAGGAAATTAAATATGCAAAGATAATTATAAGACTTTTGAAATAATTATTTAGAGTCTTTAAATTTACATGCCCCCGGCTGGAATCGAACCGAGGCCGTCTGGGTGACAGTCCAAAGACATACCTCTACGCCATGGCGGCTTCTAAGAAAGCTGACTTTGTGGCATTGCCCTCCTTTCAAAGAACAGCGCCTCGCTGTTTTTAAGACTTCTGGGTTAGAGCTCTAGTCCTCAAACGCGTCATTGGTCCCCTGCAAGTACCGTTCGTTTGAGATTGAACGGCATCATTCGGATTTTGTGTGTCTTCGTTCTCAATCTGCTTGTCCGGATCATAGTAGGGTTTCATACGTAATACGTGGACAATGTCTCTTGGTTTTCGCCTTCGCGACGCAGGATCAAAATCTTGAACCTCATAGGTGACGTCTGATAAACTACGTAAAACCTGATACGGCCCAAAATACCTTCTTAAAAGCTTTTCGGAGAGGCCGACTTTTCGGACTGGAGTATACACCCATACGAGATCTCCAGGAGCATAAGAAACCATTCGGTGTTTGGAGTCGTAACGTCGACGGTCTTTATCTTGGGCTTTCAGAGTTCGCACTCGGGCTAGCTGCCTGGATTCTTCAGCTCTGGCAATAATCTTGGCTATGTGATCGTCGTCTACATCATCAGGGCAAAATGGTAACTTGTGTCCAGTGTCGTTCCAGCTTCACGTCCGTGAAGCAAATAAAAAGGCGTAAAACCCGTCGTCTCTTGTTTAGCGGTATTGTAAGCAAAGGTAACAAATGGTAGAATTTCATCCCAATTTTTCTGCTCTGTATCCACTTACATGGACAACATGTAAGCCAAAGTTTTATTAAACCGCTCGGTCAGTCTATTTGTTTGAGGGTGATATGCTGTCGTCATACGATGATCGATATTACACAATTCGACAAGAGCGGAAACAAGTTTGGATTGGAAGACAGCTCCACGATCTGTGATAATTACTCCAGGGAGCTCCATGCATTAGGAGAATTTCTTCGAGCAAGAACTTCGCTATTTCTTCCGCTTCAGCGATCGGTAAAGCTTTCGTTATTGCATATCTCGTTAAGTAATCAGTGCAGACTATGATCCATTTGTTCCCACGAGTAGATTTCGGAAATCTTCCTAGAAGATCGATCCCAATGCGATGGAAAGGTGCTATAGCTGGAGGGATAGAAATTAAGCGTCCAGGAGGTCGTTGAGGAACGGATTTTCTCCTCTGACATTCTCGACAGTGCATCACATACCGAACGACGTTTCTGTACATCCCAGGCCAGTAAAAACCTTTTGCGGACTCTGTCATAAGTTTTCGCAAAACCAAGATGTCCTGCGGTGGGAGCGTCGTGGAAATGTCTTAATATGTCCGCTTGTAGATGTTTGGGGATGACTGGCAGCCACGTTTTTCCATCAGGGTCAAAATTCTTTCTACATAGTACTCCGTCAATTAATTCAGATTCCTTTTTATCCGCGTTGGTGTAGTTATTCGACAAAATATTTTTTGCGAGATCTGGGTCTTTGTTCTGTTCAATCGCAAGGTTCATACTCGTAGTCACAGCTAGAAATTTCTCTGGCGTCTCAATTTCTTCGTCCACTGGATTCCTCGAGAGAGTGTCAGCGTCCCTGTGCTTCTTACCAGTTTTGTATATCACTGAGAAATCATGTTCTTGAAGGCGAAGGGCCCATCTTGCCAGTCTCCCTGAAGGATCCTTTAGACTCATAAGCCAGCATAGTGAATGATGATCCGTTACAACAGTAAAATGTTTTCCGAATAGATACGGCCGGAATTTGTTGATAGCCCATACGATGGCAAGGCATTCCCGTTCTGTGGTGGAATAATTCTTTTCGACTTTTGTCAAGGTTCTTGAGGCGTAAGCTATAACTTTTTCGGCATTGTTTTGAATTTGCACAAGTACTGCCCCAATACCATACCCACTGGCATCTATATGAATTTCTGTAGGGGCGCTTTCGTCGTACATTCCTAAGACTGGATCAGAAGTGAGGGCTGACTTCAGACTGTTAAAAGATTCGGCCTCTTCAGGACCCCAATGGAACTTCGCATCGCCTTTTAGAAGCAACTGCAAAGGTTCAGCGAGATAACAAAAGCCCTTAATAAATCTTCGGAAGTATGAGCAAAGTCCAAGAAAGCTTCTTATCATGTACATTCTTTGGAGTTGGAAAATTGCTTACGGCTTTCACTTTGTCGGGATCTGGACGGACGCCACTACAAGAAACAAGATGACCCAGTATTTTTACTTCTTTGGCGACAAATAGACACTTCTTCGGGTTGAGCACAAGACCAGCTTCCTGAAGACATTTCAAAACAAGCCTTAGTCGGATGAGATGTTCTTCAAAAGTTTCTGAAAATACTATAATGTCGTCTAAATAACAAAGACACACAGTCCATTTTAAATGGCGTAGCAAATTGTCCATCATTCTTTCGAAAGTCGCAGGTGCGTTACCGAGTCCAAACGGCATAACTTTAAATTCGTATAAGCCTTCGGAGGTTATGAATGCTGTTTTCTCTCGATCAGCTTCGTCTACTTCTATTTGCCAATACCCAGAGTAGGTCCATGGAAGAAAAGAACTTGGCGCCTTTCAAACAGTCTAGAATATCGTCGATACGAGGTAGAGGATAGACATCTTTTTTCGTGATCTTATTGAGCTTCCGATAATCTACACAAAAACGCCAGCTTCCATCTTTTTTCCTAACGAGCATCACGGGTGAAGACCAGGGGCTTTCAGATGGCTGGATAATACCTTTATCAAGCATTTTCTGAACTTCTTCACAAATGACGCGTCTTTCGGTCGGTCGGTGATACACGGTAGGCTCATTGGCTGATTGGAGCATGATCACCTGTATGAATCCTGTGTTTCACATTCGTCCGTGAGGTTGTCGACTTGTCAGTCTTCTCGAAGATTCCAGAAAACTTTCGAAGCAGTTCGGCTAGCTTGGGTTCTTTGTTCGTTGTTCAACTCAGGGGACATCATTTGAGAGCAGTCCATCAGGGAATTTGACGTGTCTCGTGTATTCAGGCCATCCGTCATGTCGGCAATCACACATAAATGTCCTTCATTCAAGGGTTCGGCTAGGCCTAGGCACATTCCTTTAGGAATTACTTGGTTCCTGGACTGGAGGTTGGCGACCCAGATTTCACTTTGCCCGTTATGGTATAAGGTTAACATGGATGGTATAGCAAAATTCTTCTCGAAGAGCAGATTTTTACTGCCGTCTATGACTACATTTACCTCTCTTCGTATTTGGCATCCTGAAAGAGCTATTTTAGTTAAATATTGAGGCTTAAGAGTGTAGTCTCTTGTGGCGTACAACATCCAGGCATCCATAGCTGCGAGGTCTTGACAAACGTCTTCTAAAAATAGTTCACTTTGTCCACAGTGTATCACGGCTTTAGAAGCTTCCAAAAAGTCCCATCCAAGGATTATGTCATGACTACAATGCGGCAAAACAATGAATTCAAATGGCAGCTCTCTGCTATTTATGTGAACACGTAAAACACATTTTCCCATCGGCCGGACAAAATTTCCATCGGCGACTTTCAGCATAACATTCTTGGCTTCAGAAAACAGAACCTTTTTTAGGGATCGACGATACTTATCGGAGACGACAGAAAATGAGGCTCCAGAATCCACTAGGGCTCTTATCGGCTTTTTATACACGATTATGTCTAGTTGGTTACCAGTCATCTTTGCGGCCTCACCTCCTTGGAAGGTCGCTCCGTTTAGTTTTCCTCATTATTGCGGCTTGGAGATCGACTTGATCGACGATATGGCGACGGTGATCTGAAACGGCGTGTTGGAGATCAGCCTCTAGTTGGCCTAGGCAATGAACGGCGAGTGAAGATTGGTCGACAAAGTTCATCTTCTGCGTCAATTTCTTCAGGGTTCTGTTGGCGATGTCGATAGCTGTTGAAAATAGCTTTTCTTTCTCTGCAATAACGCAAAACATGGCCAGGACATCCACAGTGGAAGCAGACTGGTCTGTTGTCAGCTGTTCTCCAGAGGTCAGTTTTTCTTGGCTGCGTGGGTGATCTCTGGACAGGAACTCTGGATTCTCTGGTTACAGTGGCATATGTTGGTCGACAGGGTGTTTTGGCCGGTGTTGATGAAACGGGGGCTAGGACCCTTTGAACTTCATCTTGGACTATTTCTTCTAGGAATTGCGAACATGGCTCTGAAGGTTCTTTCGTCTGGTTGATCAGTCGATGGACTTCCTCCTGTACAATTTGGCAGATAAGCGAGACCAAATCTGATTCCTCTTCCATGGCTGCCACTGGTACGACGTTTGGAAGCCTCTCAAATCTTCGTCGTCCAACCCTCTTCTGCTTCATGTCCTCAATGTAGTTGCACCATTTAATAAAATCCGTTGTAGTGCTGATTTCTTTCGTCAACAGGGTTTGATAAATGTCCTCTGCAATGCCTTTCATTAGGTGAGACACTTTTTCGTCTTCGGTCATTGAAGGATTAATTTCCTGGGACAGACCTAAGACACTCTGTATATAGGACTGCGTACTATCTCCTAACCACTGTGCTCTGTACTTCAATTGCTCCTCCGCCTTCCTGGTATACTTTTGTCGGTCGCCGAAAAGTCCGCTTAATTCTTTCTTGAACACCTCCCAGGAATTCAGAGTATCTTCATTGTTTACGCACCACTGTTTTGCCGTACCATCTAGGAAGAAATAAACATTGGCTAAGCACATCGTGTCATCCCATTTGTTAAATTTAGCCACTCGATCGTATTCTTTAAGCCATTTCAGAGGATCTTCTCCAGGCACTCCTCGGAAGGTCGATGGGCTCCTTTGCTGCTAGTAGGTAGGAGTCAATACGATGGGCTTGGTCTCTTCTGACAATTTGGTCTCTTCCGGCATTTTTGTCTTCTTTTTGCTGTCTGGAAAATAAAGTCTGTATTCGGAAGATTGTCCTCTTAAACGGAGACTTCTGCGAAGATCACTACGGTTATTCACGTTTGCAAGGTTTAGTACCCGGCGTCTTCACCAAAAATGTCACGTAGATGTCGTGAAGAGCCAAAGGGAACACTCGAAGTGAAGTAACAAACGTAGTTTATTAGCAGAACAAACTTGTGATACAGCTACACTCGGCTGAGAACATACTCAAACTGAGGAACAAGTTGCTTATATACAATATTTGAATATTCCAGAATACAAGATTAACATAAATTAGAATATTCTAGAAACTGCTAGAATAGGAAATTAAATATGCAAAGATAATTATAAGACTTTTGGAATAATTATTTAGAGTCTTTAAATTTACATGCCCCGGCTGGAATCGAACCGAGGCCGTCTGGGTGACAGTTCAGACATACCTCTACGCCACAGCGGCTTCGAAGAAAGCTGACTTTGTAGCAATATTGCAAGTAATTAAATGGTAACAAAAATATAATACTGTCTCAAAGGTTTAGACAAAAATTAAATAAAATCTAAATAAACAACTTTTAAAACCTAATTGTGCATCCGTGCTTCTGTATTACTTCATAAATACGAGATTCCATCGAAGAAACTAAATTTTGCATACTTTGGGGACTGAAGTCGTACTATGTATCCTCAAAGATATCTTGAGTGCCTGTACAGAAAAGTATTGTCTACCATTGCTATAAACTTGGTCATGATTCCCCAAAGATCCTCTGTAGGGTTAAGATCTGTGTTACAGCCAGTTGAGAACTCTTATATTATGAGAATTAAACCAGGATTTTGTATTGTTTGCAGTGTGAATCGAAACCTTGTCTTGTTGAAATTGCCACTGAGGGCCACCTAGAAGCTCAGCTGTGAAGAATATTCGCAAACATCGCCAAATCGGCGATCGATCACCAAATGTGGTATTGATTTGTGGTTTATGGTAACCCTGTAATTATTATAACCTGTGGTTTTTATATATGTCTTTTTTTTCTTTTTCTGTTTTGTGCCGTCATGTAATAAACGTCTTATTATTATTCCTGTCTATTGTTTTCCACTGTGCTTTGGTCTCTCATGGTTATGGGGCCCAGATTAAACGCAATTTTGTGGAATATTATTTTTAAATATGTGACGTTTTAAGGTTCAATTTATTTTCGTCGATTTAATTAAGTTTTTATTTTCATAATGGATGAATCGTCTACAGTTTTGGACTTTCCGAAATTATCTGGATCGCGGAATTTCCATGAATGGAAACTGGATGTAGAAATGCTTCTTAGAGACCGCGGCTTATATGGTTTCGTATCGGGAACGGAGGTCGAACCCGACGCAGAAGCAAAACCCAAAGAAATTAACGATTTCAATCGAAGAAAAGATCGAGCCATTTCTACTATTTATAGAGCTCTTGAATCGTCAATTAAGCGGCTGATCGCGAACGAAAAAGAGCCCGATAAAGCATGGAAAATATTACAAGAAAATTTTGAACCTTCATCTAAGGCCTTGATCGGAAGACTTTTCACGGAATTTTTCTCGGCGAAAATGAAACCAGAAGAATCGATTGCGATTTATCTAGCGCGACTTCAAGATCTCGTGCGGCAACTGAATAATGTAAAATGCCAACTGGATGATAAACACTTAGCCTATAAAATGATTTCAAATCTACCAGAAAAGTACAACTTAATTGTGCAGCAATTATATCAACTGAAAGATGAGGAATTTACTTCAGAACGTGTAAGCCAGGCTTTGTTAGCTGAAGATGGTAGACTTCAAAACGTTGATCGCGTAAACGAAAGTATCTCCGGTGCTTTTTCTGCTGATACTTGTGTTAATTTTTCGAAAAGTACAGTAAGTGCAAATCACGCTCAAAATGCCAATCCTTCAAAAATTATTCATTGTTTTTCGTGTGGTCAAGCCGGCCACGTTCAGCGTTTTTGTCCCCTTTCAAATCGAAACAGAAATAAATTTACAGGTAATCGTGGACCCGGATATCAGTCCCGCGGAAGAGGGAAAACCCAAGGTAAGTCTAATTTTAAGTCTAATTTTACTAGTTCATGGCATATGCAAATTTCTAATGCAATTTCCAATGATAAGAAAATTTTTATTTTTGATTCTGGGGCTACAAATCATTTTTCTCATGACAGGAATTTATTTACGACTTTTAAAGAAACTGAAAAAAAAGTAAAACAAGGAAAAGGATATTTATTGGCTAAAGGGATAGGAAATATTGAAATAGAGTTAAAGGGGGTAAACAGAAATGTTAAGATAAAATTAGTTGATGCATATTATATTCCTGAGATGAGTAATAATTTAATAAGTTTGGGTTTAATAGAGAAAGCAGGATGGTCATTTGTCGGTAAAAATAACTATTTAAGTATATATGATCCGAACGGAAAGTTATTTCTGAAAACGGTAAATCGAAATTCTATTTATCCTATTCAGGGCGTGAAAACGGAACTAGAAGTGAACAATGTTGAAATAAATTCGAAATCGCTTCGATTATGGCATAAACGTTGCGCTCATGTTAATGTTGGGGTAATATATAGGATGGTTAAAACGAAAACGATATTAGGTGTAGATAATCTTAAAAACGAAAAAATTAATTGTCACGAGTGCGCACAAGTAAAACTTAAAAGAGGCCCATTTAAAAGGTTGACGGAAATAAGTAGTAAACAACCTCTTGAATTATTGCATGCTGATCTTTGGGGGCCCGCTCCTGTGTCTAGTTTAGGGGGAAATAAATATTTCTTGGCCATAGTGGATGATTATTCAAGGTGGTTAACAGTTTTTCCGTTAAAGAAAAAAAATGATGCAGCCCGTAGTTTTAAAGAATTTATCACGTGCTCAGAAAGACAACTAAATCGTAAAGTTAAAAATGTTCGCACGGATAACGGACTCGAATTTTGCTGTGAAGAGCTAAATGCGTATTTTTTGAAGTTAGGAATAAAACATCAGAGGAGTAATGTAGCATCACCGGAAATGAATGGTGTTGCAGAAAAAATTATGGGCGACTCCATGAATTCTGTACGTACTTTATTATTATCATCTAAATTGAAACCTAGTTTTTGGGCTGAAGCCTTGCAATGTTATGTACATGTACGAAATAGATTGCCTCATTCAACTGATAAATTAATGACCCCTTATGAAAAATGGTATGGAAGGAAGCCCAATATTTTTTATTTTCGTATTTTTGGAAGTTTATGTTTCTATCATTTGCCTAAAATTTACAGAAGTAAATTAGATCCTGTTGCGCATAAAGGTATTTTTATTGGATATGTTACTTATACTAAGGGATATAGAGTTTTTGATCCTCAAAAGAAACGAGTTATTGAGATAAAACATGTAAAATTTGACGAATCCATTAGAGGCGTAGATGGATCGAAAAATAATTTTCTCCATCATACAAAATTTGACTCGGAGTTTGGCGACCTTGGCGAAGTTTCAGATTCGAGCGCTTCCGAAGAAATAACGGACTCCACCGCCGATACAGCCGACGATCGGATCTCCCCGCGCCCGCGCTTAGGCGAAACCGAAACCACCGCAGTAGATGAACTTACATCACAAGTCCCGCCTCTCAATTCGGCGCCGGATAGAAGGGATATGGAGAGCTCGCTTTCGTTGAACCGGGAGGAGAAAAATTTACCTACTCCGGCTACTCGAGATGATACAAGGTCACAGCCGCAGCGCATTATTAGGTCAACACATGAGGATACCGCTCCTAGCGAATGGAGAAGAGTAGAGAAAAAAAGAAAAACGGGACATAGAACAGATGTTTATTATTATAGTCCGGATAATGTTAAGTGTCGATCATTAAACGATATAAAGAAATATGCAGAACAACAAAACATAGAAGTAAATTTAGATCATTTTAATTTTAGACCAATTAAAACTGAAATAAAGACCGAAGAATCGGATAATAACGATGTCGAACCGGTACTAATGGCTTTAAATATACAAATCCCGAGTAATTATAAAGAAGCAATTTCATCCCCTAATCGTGATAATTGGGAAAAAGCAATAAGGGAAGAGTTAGATACAATTTCAAAACGGGATGTATGGGATATTGTCCCGCGTGATGAAACTAAGAAAGTTATTACAAGTAGATGGGTATTTTCAATTACAAAAATATATGGAAGATTATGAATTAACATTTTCACCTGTTATAGATTTTGAGATTATTAAAATGTTTTTTGTATTATTGGTAGTTTTAAATGGTTGGCAAAATAGGCATTTTGACGTGAAGTGTGCTTACTTATATAGTAATTTAACTGATGAAATATATATGGAAATTCCTGAAGGTTATGAGAGTGTTGATCAAAACAGTGTTTTGAAACTGAAAAAGGCATTATACGGCCTTAAGCAGAGTGGTCGTAATTGGTATGAACATTTAGCTAAGACTCTAACATCTTTGAACTTTAATCAATCACAATTTAATCCTTGCATATTTTATTTAGAGGATAAATGTATAATTCTTATTTATGTTGATGATTTTGTTATTTTTGCAAAAGATGAAGAAACTTTGGAAAGTGTATTTTTATCATTGTCTGTTCACTATGAAATTACTAATTTAGGTGAAATTTCTAACATTTTAGGTGTTCAATTTCAAAAATGTAATGGTAAAATATATATTCATCAAATGAAGTATATTGAAAAGTTAATTGAAAAATTTAATGTTGATTTAACTGTTAATGTGTATACTCCATTAGATTCTAATTATAATTATGCTTTTTCTGAAACAAATGATGAGTGTGTAGGGATATATCCTTGTCCTTTTAAAGAATTGCTTGGATCTTTATTATTTTTGGCTAATCGGACAAGACCCAATATTTTATTTTCTGTAATTTATGTAGCTCAATTTTCATCTAATCCTAATGTTAATCATTATAATTTGCTTTTGAGAATTTTGAAATATGTCGGTTATACTAAGAGTTATGCTATTGAGTTATCTAGAGCCAGTTCGTGTGATTTAACAATATATTCTGATGCCTCATGGGCTTCATCTGTGGATTGTAGAAGATCCATATCTGGTTACATTTGGAGTATTGGAGGAGTTTATTTAGGTTGGAGATCAACTACTCAGAAATGTATTGCTAAAAGTACTATGGAGGCAGAATTCATTGCACTTGATATGGCTGTTACAGAAGTGCATTATTTAGCAAATATAATTAATGAATGTAACAAAGCTTTCAATTTTTCGTATATTGTTCCTACAGTTTTTTGCGATAACCAAGCTGCCATTGCTTTTTCAAAGAATGTAATAGTAAATAATAGAACGAAACATATTGATGTTCGTTACTTTTATATTAGAGACTTAATTAAAAGAAATTGTGTAATTATTACTTATGTTCCTTCCAAATCTAATGTAGCAGATATGCTGACTAAAGCATTGCTAAAGTCAAATCTTTTAAAATTTGTTAATTGTGTTTTTGGATGTTTTGCGAATGGGGGGCATATGTGAAGAATATTCGCAAACATCGCCAAATCGGCGATCGATCACCAAATGTGGTATTGATTTGTGGTTTATGGTAACCCTGTAATTATTATAACCTGTGGTTTTTATGTATGTCTTTTTTTATTTTTCTGTTTTGTGCCGTCATAATAAACGTCTTATTATTATTCCTGTCTATTGTTTTCCACTGTGCTTTGGTCTCTCATCAGCAAATGTCCTTAAGTTCTTTTCTAATGTCTGTATAATGCTGTGATATTTGACGACCACTGGTAAAGGTCAGAGATACTTGTCCATTATAGCAAATGGCTGCCCAAATCATCACCGAGCCCCCTCCTTATCTGCGACTGAAAAAACCTATAGGTTCCTTCCGTAATCATGCCAATACGATATGCTGACCAGATTAAAGTACCTTTATAATAGAGAAGCGTTAAAAATTGGTACAATTATCCAATTATGGATGTATTTTTTCATTCCTAATAAATAAGGACTAAAAATAAAGTATTACTAGCTGACTTTGTCCGCTTCGCTGGACACTATGCTTAAATGAGTTGTCAAAATCCGATATCATTACTAATTAACCTGAGTTAAAGTTCCCGCTGTGTTCGGTAGAGATTTTTATCGCTCGTAACGTGAGGAGTCCGTGTTCTAACTGCTTTCGGCAGCAACTTGCCCGATTCTTACTTCTCCTTTCCCAGGGGCTAAGTTCGATGTTTTACAAAATCACAACTAAGTACATAATGCGTACAATCAACATCCACGCACCAAAGTTCGCCAAAGATAGTTTAAGGCAAATTCAAACAGGAAAACGTGTTTTTACACGTGTTTATAGCACCCTCGACCTCAAGGGGGAAGGGGGGGGGGGATTTTATAAAATCCCGTTACAATAAGTGTTGAATACATATAAGCAATTTACGCACCAAATTCTGTGACTGCAGATTCCATAGATTTCCCCAGAAAAATTTACTTTCTGCAATTTTTTAATTTTCCCCAGAAAATGGGGATGTTTGGTCAGTATACAATATGATGACCAGACATCTGGATCATCTAGATTTTACTTTTTTTCATCGCTAAATATGACCGATTGCCATTTCTGTCCATATGACATATGCTTTCGAGCCCACAGCATTCTTTGTAACTTACGATGTGGCTTCAGAGCTGCTTTCTTTTACATTTTGCTATAAACTGTTGTTCCTTTTTCCACAATTCGTCTACGAATCGTATCCTTTGATATAGAGAGTCCCGATGACCTTTAAACTCCAAGTACACTCATTTGTTGGGTACTCGCTAGTCTTTGTATCAGGCGATCCTCTTGTATATTTCTTACACGTGGCCTCCCAGATCTACATTTTGCTTTATATTCACAACCATGGGATAAAACTCTATGAATAGATTTCTCAGATCTATTAATAATAGCCAAAATTTTTGAAACACGTTTCCTTGCAGCTTTCAACTGCCAAATCATTGAAACCTCATTCCCTTGAATTTTTTTAGCTTGCAGTATGTCGACTACAAAGCGTTATCGTTTGCAGAACATAAGTACTCAAAATATGTGACATCATCAATTTGAAATTTGCATATGCCAGCAAATATTCACAGAAACTCATAATCGTGTCTAAACTTTTGCGACAAGCAAATTTTTATTTTTGTCAAAAAAATTAAAATTATAGTAACTCAAACGACTGTCTTTTGATTATAGCATTTTAAAACCTATTTTAAATATATATACAGGTTTTTGTAATTCTGACGTCATAATTCTAAATTTTAAAGACGAATAACGTCATTGTCTAAACTTTTGCGTCGTACTGTATATGTGTATCTAAAAAGTAAAGAATTAGTACTTTTACATATAAATTGAATTTATCTCTCCTTGAAGTTGAAATTTAATGTTCTAAAACATTTTTATTCTGCGCAGGGATGCTGTTTAGGCTTTTAAATCCTGGGTCCCCGGATCCAAGGGTTTTAAAGATCTGAGTCCCCAGTGCCCATACAAATGAATTTAAATTGATATATTATAAAGATTATCTTATTGTAGTTAAAAGAATTTTTTTTTTTTTTTTTAATTTTACAGCAGCTTTTTTTGAGATTATCTTAAAACTATTATGTAGGTGGTTGTTGCTGTTAAGAAACAACTGAAAATATTTAGCTGAATGTTTTCTGGAACCAGAAAGAAAAAATGGATGAGAAACTACAGTATAATAGCTACTTTTTTTAAATTTTACTTTCTGTACATATGTAAGGAAAGTATTGTAATCATATCAAAAATCCGAATTTGAGATTTTGATGTATCTATACGTTTTAAGGTCCCCTGAGTCAGTTTTCACTATTTTTATGATGATGTATGTATGTGTGTGTGAACGTGCTAGCGTCTAAACGCTTTGCTCGAATGAGCTGAAAGTTGGTACATACGTTGTAAGTCACCATAGCACGAACCCTATTGATTTTGGTGAATCCAGCACTTATAGTTTTTTTTATAGGGACGCTAAGAAAAATTCTTTATACGGCTTATGGGACCAAATTTTTAAATGTGCGATAGCACCTAAACACCTTATTCAACTGAGCAAAAAATTTATACACATATTATAGGTCACAATTTCCCGATCTGTATATGTTTTGGTGAATCCAGCACTTATAGTTTTTTTACAGGGACACAACAAATAATTCTGTTAAGTGTTATGACCTATGGGGTGAAATTATTTAAAGTGCAATAGCATCTACATGCCTTATCGGTTTCAGTTGAAAATTTATATACATGTTTTAGGTCACCATCACACAAATTGTATAGACTTTGGCAACTTTAGCACTTACAGAGTTTTACAGGGACACAAATAAAAATTGTTCATCATTTTGGCTCAAATTATTGAAAGTGCGATAGCGACTAAACGCCTGATTCAAATGAACTGAAAATTTATATACATGTTATAGGTTACCGTCACACGAACTCTATGAATTTTAGAGAATCTAAGCATTTATGGTTCTTTTTACAGGGACACAATGTAATTTTTTTTTAATCATTGTGGCATAAGGGCTCAAACTTTAAAGTGTGATAGTGTCTAAATGCCTTATCCGATGGAGCTGAAAATTTATATAAATATTATAAGTCACTGTTGCACTAACTATAAGCATTTTGGTGAATCTGGTATTCCTAGATTTTTACAGGGACACAACTAAAAATTCTTTATCATTATGATTTATGGATTTAAAGTTCAATAGCATTAAATTAAATATCGTGTACTATGGAGAAAAATACTCAAACAGACAATTATAATTTTCTCTTTTGTTTATTTAACTCTTCCTCTTACTTTACTTTATCTACAAAACCGTTAATTACTCAATGTTCAGAAAGTCGAGTGGAGTCATTTAAGATTTTTTTTTTTAAACTGGAAACATTTTATATTTGGAGATATTTTTTGTCATTTCAAAAAAAAAAAAAAAATGTCTTAAAAAATGTAAAGATTAGGAAAAAAAAAAAAAAAATTTTTTTTTTTTTTTTTTTGAGGGGGGGGGGGGTGAAATTTTGACAATATTTGATTACAAAATCAGTCATCTTGAATTTTTAAGTCAGATTTAACACACTACTTTAAAATAGAATTCTGTCATATTATTATTATTATTTACGATTAAATAAATTAAATTTTTTTATAAAAGTAGTATGTTATGGACATCACAAAACTTTCTTCTGTATCATTCTATATAACAGGGTAACTTACTGTTTAACATCCCCAAAAATTCAATCATACATTCTTACAAAATAGATTTTATCTGTAGAATTTGGTACAAATTCAATCAACTGATACTGAGATATAGCATGTGGAAAATCACTGAATGTGAGTGATAGCAGTGCCACATGTTGGCTGATATACACCCAAATTAAGACGATATCTGTTTTGGAGTATTTATATGCCATAGAAGTTGAATATTAGCCTTTTTGTTCACGGGGTTTACTGCAGTACAGCAGCACCACATATTGACCGATACATATCCAAATTGAAGTAGCATAGTATTTCATAATTGTTCTTTCATATACTAAGCTTTGTGCAATTAAATCTAACAGAATATGAGATAGTTTTCCTGGTCACGAGAAAAATTGCAGCATAACAGCGCCAGCTATAGATCCAAGCTCATATTTACACAAGTTTCGGAAAAAACCACAGAAAACTCCGAACGGCTAGACTGATGAGCACAACCTGCTATCAAACCCAGTATCGGTACTTGTTGAGCAATTTGCACCAAAACTGGTAGACACTAATTTATGTCAAGCTGAAACTACATATAAATTTATATGAAATTCTGTGCACTAGATCATGAAGTACAAATTTTTTTTGTCCCACACCAATAGAATTTTCAAAAACTGATCAAATTTTCTTCTGGACCTCTGAAAATGCATAATCGAAAACCGAAAGTTGAAAAAATGTATGAAACAAAGAAGTAAAAATTCAGGTATGAAGTTCCCGGAAAAAAAAAAAAACAAAAAAAAAACAGGAAAATTGGTAGATATGTTTTTTATTGGAACAATCGGGCGTTAACAGCAATCTGTGCAAATAATATTTTAAAAAATATATATACTTTATAACAAAAAAAAAAAAAAAAGACACACCAAGAAGAAGTGGGGACAAAAATTGGTAGATTGGGTGGAATGGGTGGTCCGAATGGGACAAAAATTGGTAGATGTGATGTACATGTAGAGAAAAACAATTGATTACAGTTTCAGAAAATTTGAATGATTTAATCAAGAGAAAGGGCCTCACAAAGTAAACAAGTCAATAACGCACTGGCCCACTTCAGGCCCTTATGTACACAGTTATTCGGCTTGGTATTAATTGATAGAGTTGGCAGATGTGCTTCTGCGAAATATCATGCCAAATTCTGTCCAATTGTTGCGTTAGATTGGTAAAATCCCGAGCTGGTTGTAGGACCCTTTTTATGATGATTCAAACATCCTCAGTGGAATGGAAGAGAGATCCGGGAGCTGAGCTCAACCCCACTGAGTCGCCTATTAAGGGTATTTGAAGTCACTGAAGTAGCAGTTGCACGTAGGATCGACGATAATGATGAACTGGTGCTTGATTTCATCAAAACCTGTATGTATGTCAATTTGTGTTCAGTTTGCATTACTCTTTGGTGTGTCACTCTTTTTGTTATAGAGTATATATTATTTTCACCATTTTATAAATCATTATTAGATTATCATTACTGATAAAATGACTGAAGTAATAATTTATTACAGTTTAACTTTGAAAATCTGGAATTGCCAGGACCACGACAATTCCAAATTTTAGAAGTATGTAGAAATTGGTTCTTTTTCATAACCTTTTCTTTTTTTATTAAACATGCTATATGCTATTTTTACTCCTGAAAAGTAAATTATGATTAATTTGACAAATTAAATAACAAAATAGGAGAAATGCACTCCGGAATATTATTAAAACCTGTATTTTATAAGTTGTTGGGGGTGGGGGGGGGGGGGAGATAATTAAAAGATGAAAGACAAATATTCTGTGATTTTGTATAATACAAATAAATTTTAATATCCCTTTTTATGGTACGTCCTTAGCTCTCAAAAGAAATTAATATGTGTAGATGACAGAGTTAGTTAAATTAATTAATTAGTTAAATCTGTGGCTTGCTTCAAGGTTAAAGAGCAATGTGTTAGTAAGTATGTCACGATTATGTTAAAATCTTGAAGGAGTGTGTTTATAATTAGGCAAGTCAAGAAGTAACAGAATATTAAGCTTTATTTGTTTGTATTAGAAGCACTTAGATTTTATTATTAAAAATATAGAGATATTTTTATTATAATTAAATATTGGATGAATAAGCACACATTTTTGGAAGTCACTGTGGAATGTCGAACTGCTTTGCTGAAATCCTTTATAATCTAAGTAATCCTTTGTTATTGCGAAATTAAAAGTATTAAAATAATAATAATCAAAAGCTGTTTTTAAATAATCAGACGGACAATTTTCTAAAAATGGTCAAATTGTATTTAATTACTTAATAAAAATACCTTTTATAATGCTCTGTTATGATGCTAGAGATCTTTCAGGGCGAAATCCGCCCCTTCTTCAGTAGATACATGGTCTGTCTCTGTTGCCGAAACTACTGAAGAAGGGGCGGATTTCGCCCTGAAAAATCTCTAGCATCATAACAGAGCATTATAAAAGGTATTTTTATTAAGTAATTAAATTCAAGTTGGTCTGTTTTTTAAAAAGTTTTAAATTTTAAATGGTCAAATTGTGTTCAGCACATCTCAAAACCTGTAAATCCACTGAAAACCAGAAGTCGAAAATTTTCACAAATCTAATGCTTTCTTCTTATATAAATAGAAGAAAGTAAAGAAATTGCTGATTATGATGATGATTAATATGACATAAAATATTTTTTTTTTTTTTAGCAATTCCAGGACTTTTTTTAGTCCTTATTTTTTGGCTTTACTGTAATTCAGAAGTACAGTACAATATCTATCTGGCAACAGAGGTGAAAGTGAGTCAGAGGTCTAAAAATTCTGATTTTACCGACCAAAATTGGAAAATTACTGACTAAACTTTAAAAAATACTGACCAACTTTTGAAAAGGGAATAAAAATTAAAAGTCATACAACCAAACATTTTTCTTTTAATTCTCTAATGCAAAATAAGTGTATTTTGAAAAAACTTTAAAATTTATTAGCTAATAAACTATGTGATAAACATAATAAACTGGTAAATAGTCAAAGACAATACAATATACAAGCATATTCAGAATCTATTTTATCAGAAGCAAAAATTCTGTTCACCTGTGACATATCCTGCAACTAATTTTTAATTCTTTTTGCTGAAATGATTTTACTCAAATTTTGCATATGAGTCTATAGTCAATGACAACACATTACATCAATACTTTTAGGAATCTAATCTGATCAAGCACTGGTTCCAGGGGCAAAAATCTTTCTGCTTGTATCAAATCTTGCTGTCCATTTTTAATGCACTTCTGTCACACCAATTTTACACAAAATTTAGACATTACTCCATAGTCGATGACAATACAATATGAAAAGTGTTTATCTTATCAGAGGGAGTTTTCAGGAAAAAAAAAAATCAAATCTTATTATTATTTTTTAATCTACTTCTGCTAAATTGAAATTTTTAGTTCATTAAATGGAAGGAGGGGGGGGGGGTTCGTTTAACATATTCATTGCAACATTTGGACAGTCTAATCTTTAATTAATTTTATTTGTCGCTTTCTCAAAGCATGGACTATTTTTTTGTAGTCAATGATTATTCTGGATATAGTCTTAGTCACAAATAATTCGTCAGTTTGCATATTTCACTAAGTACCAAGAAAGCACAATAAAACAAAATGTGCAATATTTACGAACATGTTCTTAATCCTAAAGAAATAGCAATGTCTTTTATTTTAAATAGTTTAAAGTGCAAAGGTTCATTTTTTATATCAAGTACATGAAAAATGCTAGCGCCAGTAATCAAACCCAGGTCCTCTGCTTAACGTGCAGGAGTTTTTCCACTGAGCTACCCTGGCTGATAATCAGCTCGGTATTTCTCACCTAACTGTTGGCCAGAGCTGGTAACAGTCAGGGGTTGAGGACAAAATATCAACGACATAAATGAATGGAAAGCAAAATAATGTGAGTGATGATTGTGTTTGATACAAATAAAATGACACATTCTACATTTTATTTGAATGAGTTGGTAATTATTAGTAACCTTATAAAAAAAAATTTATGACAACACATGCATATATATATACCTTAGAAAGAGAACTTACGTATAGACAAACCCATCACAAATATATAATATGAATTTCGCTTAAAAGAGTTTAAAGACTATGTTTACAACACAAGAGTTTAAAGACTATGACAACTTTCTATGTCCAATCATTTTTGAGTTATATACGAGATACACCTCCTCCCCCACACATACTTACATATAGACGTCACGCAAATTTGTGTAAAGTCGTTATCACGAAATGTACTCTATAATATTATTTTTGTAAGGTAACTATTAATTAAGGAGATAATCTTATTATGAGCTAAAACAAACTTTAAAAAGAAGTAAAATTGTAAATTATCAACTGTTTAGCCTGAACTTAATTCAAAACATTTTTTTAATTATTTTGATAGTGCAGATCTTTTTAACCAATAGAGTAGAAAGTTTATTTTTCTAAAATATTCCAGGTTCTTATAAATGATATAAATCGCTTTATGCATATCCTTTTTAACAAATAATGAAATTGAAATTATAAAAAGAAGTCATCCAGAAGTTGATAAAGAAAAAGGCGATACAAGTTAAAAAAAAAAAATCAAATCTTTAATTTTAGCTAAAGAAAATGAAAGGAAAGATAGCTTATAAAACTTTAACGTCTGGCTCCACATGGTATGGACAACTAAGGTAAATACAATCCAATTGGATCAGGTTCCTGGTAAAGCATCAAAAATTAAAATAACTACTCCCAAATTGTTTAAAGCTGATAAAAGTTATATATTAAGTTATTTATATTAATATCATATTTAATCTTCATTTTAAAACTGGGAATAAAATGTGCCCATCCTACGGCTAGAGCCCGGTCACACGCCGACGATCATCGCTAGCTGCTTTCTCCTAATTCGCAAACGCACAAACGTCACTGCCCAGAGCAACCACAGGAGAAGAACCATCCCAGAGAGAAGAGGGGTGATGAAAAACAAATCATAGACACCGTAGACGAGACCGGGGGAAAGGCGAACCTCAAATGAAGAACCAAGAGAGAAATTACACGAAGTGCCGATGTAAAGCAAACTTATGGCGTAATAACGGGAAAGCGTTAAATCCTTAAATAAGTTTGATTAGATGGGTTGAATATTAGCTATATTGCCAAAAAAGAAAAAAGTTGTCATGCCTTATGACAGTCGTTGATATCTCTGAAGCTTGAATTGGTATTAAAACCAAAGTTGCAGGTGTACAATTAGACTTCATAACAGTCACATATATAAATTTGCAACATTCTATGATCATTCATTTTTGAGATATGCAAAATACAATATCCATTTCGCAAATTGGGATTACTATACTTTCTTATACTTTGTATAAGGAAGTAAAAGGGAGTTTAGAAATAATTTGGCAAAAAATACTGACTTTACTGACTAAATTCCTAAAATACTGACCAATCTAAAAAACACTGACTTTTTTACTGACCAACTTTCACCTCTGAATTTAACACTAAGCATCCAAAGAAAGACAGTTTTATCATTTATAAATAACAGCTCAAAAAATTCGTTTTTATAATGGTTATCTCACATATAAAGTTTCGTACAGTTATGTGCCATAAACGTTGCGATATAGCCATCCCGTTATCGATGAAATTAGCAGTATAGCAGCGGCATCTATTGGCCGATAAGCATCTAATTTAAGTCAGCATAATGTCTTATAATGGTTTTCTTACATATCAAGTTTTGTTTGATGATACACAATAGAACCTGAGATATAGCCTTCCTTTAAATTGTGGGTATCACTGTGTAGCAGCGCCACCTGTTGAGTGGTTTACCCCCAAAGTTGACAAGCACTAATTTATGTTAAGATGCATCTACATACAAATTTAAATGCAATTTTGTGCAAGCCTTTCCGTAAATTACGGAAATCACTGCATAGCAGCGCCATCTGTAGGCCGATAAGCATTCAAATTGATTCAGAATAATATATCATAATGGTCTTCACGCATACCAAGTTTTGTTTGATTATACGCAATAGAACCTGAGATATAGCCTCCCCTGAAATTGCAGAAATCACTGTATAGCAGCACCACCTATTGAGCGGTTGACACCAAAAGTTGACAGGCACTAATTTAGGTAAAAATGCATCTACAAATAAATTTATATCTAATTCTGAGAAGTAGTTTCGGAGATCCAGGTGCCACAAAATTTTTGTCCCCCCCACACAGACATTTTTAAAAAATGGTCAAATCGTGTACATTTGTCGAAAACTGGAAGTCAAAAATTTTTCTGAATCCAATACTTTCTTCTATTGAATATAGAAGAAAATAAAAAAAACTGCATTTTCAGGTGTATCTGAATCCTTTGTGTGGCCCTGCACAAAAAATATAATTTTTTTTTCTAGATTTTGGAACCTTCGTTTGAATCCCAGATAGAGAACTGTTTCCTTTGAAAAGAACCAGATCAGAGGTTTTGTTGCATATATAAGCCTAATGCTACAACATATAAAATTATTTTAGAAAAAGATGAGTTGAATTCACTCTGAAAGAAGAAATGCATGCAGTGCACCTAAATATTTCACTTCAATAATTGTTCTTATTGCATTATGCTCCTACATAAATTGTTTCAATAACTAAACTATTGTAGTTATTACTATTTAACTATTAATAATTAAATAAAATCCTTATAACATTATATATAAACAGGACATAACCAGAGACATTATCTGCAGGAAGCTGAGACAAACTTCCTAATTTCTTTCAATGATCAAAAATTGAAAATTTTTAAATTACAAAGTATCTGTAAGGGGATCTGAGTCATTTAAGCCTTCCTCTTTGCGGGTACACCCTTGTTTATATATGCAAATAAATGTACAAAATATATTTAGTTGTAGCATAAACTATTAAACTACTAATTAGTTTAATAGTTTATGATACAACTAATTATATATAACAAAGAAATATTAACGTCAGTTTTAACAAACATTTTTTGCACATGCAAGTTTAACTTTTTAAAAAGTTTTATTCAATTTTATTACTCACATGAATAAATAATTTGATTTGTTTTTATGGGAAAAACAAAATGGCAATTCATAGGTGTCTTCCTGCATAAACATAGTGATAAATGTAAAATTATTTTAGCAATGAATTTAGTCTGAAAGAAGCACTGTGTCTAGTATGGCTAAAAAAATTTTCACTTAAAAAAAAAAAAAAAAAATCTTAGTGTAATACATTTATCTATATAGTTCCAAAAACTAAGAATGAATTTACTATATAACAGAAACAAATAAACAAAAAACAAGTACATTAAGTTTATTAGAATTATGCCATTCAGAAGACAAAAATAGAAATGAGACAATAAGTATTCTGGACTATCATTTTAAAGCATCAGTAGATGAGGCAGTGACAGACTTTTGGATATGAGAGACAGCATTACTTAAAAAGAAAAATAAATAGAGCCAACAAAATTATTATAAATGAAATTTGTGTATTTCAGTTAAAAATAAGTGAAAGAAAGTCGTAATATTTATAACAGTTTAATAGATTCACACACAAAGAAAAGAGATCCTTTTGACATTTTTTCTGATTATTATTTTTATGTTATTAAAATTCAAACTAAAACTCATATATACAAAACATTACAAATTTAATATATTAAAGACAACACTAATATTTAAACATGAAACAAAGTAGATAAACTGTACAACCTACTTTATAAAATGTATTCAAAAGTTCATATATTTTAAATTTAGCTTTTCTTTTCCTTTCTTTCTCTCTTAAGAATGATTATATAGTTCAAAAACAGAAATTTGTTTGAAAAAAGATGTTTATTATAGAGAAATGCAATTTCCTATGTCAAAACAAACTTTAAATTAAACTGTCACTTGCTATCATAACACACTATTGATTATTAACAGTGAAAAGTAAAAATAAATGCACGATTTCACTCAGTTTTATGAGCTCAGACTGAAGACATGTATGTTGATAACAGTTAGTGCATGTAAAATCTGCCACAAGTGCACAGTATTCTAAAGCAATTATCATACTTTAAAACTAGTCACCTGATTAAAATTGTAAAATGACTAAATCTCAAGTAGTTCTTCAGGTGCTTAAAAGAAAAATCCTCTTTGGCCAAGCCCATTAATCATTTGCCACAAGTGACAAATGATTAATTGAACACTATTATGAAAAAGAAAATAAATAAATAAATAAATAACAGAAAAATTACCGTCTGAAGTTAGATACCGTATATTTCATGTATAAGCTGAGAATTTTTAGATCTTTTTCTGAAGCTAAAGTATGGGGATTGGCTTATATACAGATCTGTTAATCTTGGAAGAGGGGCGAATAGGCGTTAGACAAGCACAAGCGATGAATTGCTTAATATATATAGTATGTTTTTACTTAAATTTATGGGGGGAAAAAAAAAAAAGAAGTAATTTCTTTTATTTAAATGAGCTGCTTTATTTTTTAAATTGTTTATATTGTTAATTTGTTATGTTGACAAAAAAAAAAAAAAAAAAGACAAAATTTGCATTTGGCTAAGGAAAAAATACTAAAATGTACATCAGATAAATAATAACTATACATAATTAACATAAAGAAAATGTAAAAGGAAAAACACTTAAAACTTTTAACTTATTTCTTGTCAGTTTTGAGTGCAATCTTTATGGGAAAAACAGGATGAAAAATTAGATTTTTTAAATTTTTTTTTAATTTCATAGTTAAGTGCAGCATAAAAATACTATGACAGGACTATTATAAAAATTAAAAATATATAGATTTCTCTCCCCCTCCTTTCTTTTGCATTGATGTTCATATTCAAAAGCATTAGTTTTGTATCATACTCAAAAGTTCATATATTTTAGATTTAGGCTTTTTGGGATGTTCAGTAAAAAGTCTAATACCGTATTAACCAAGATTTAAAAAAGACTTTTTTAAAGCTAAATTATGAGGCTTGGCTTATATACAGGTTTTGATAAGTTTTTCAAGAAAAAACCATACTCTTTGGCTATACATGAATCAGCTTATATTAAAAAATATACAGTACTTAAACAAATATTTTTTAAGTACAGCTTATCTACTTGCATGAATTCATAAAATACAAGTAATTATGCACATAAAAATATTATACATGAAACAAAGTGACAAAACATGTGTTATTACACAATTTTGACTACAATCTCACAAATATCACACTAAGATGGAAGACCATACATTAACTAGGACAATATCTGTATTTGTTTATAATAATATTTTGCATGTTTTAAAAATAAGAACACATATAGAATCTTTTGTTTTAAATTAATTTAAAAAATTTACAAATTGCACAAATATATATTGCACAAATTTTTTGATATATCTTTTAGGACTACAAGGAACATAAATGTTATAGACCTTAAATTAAATAACAATTATTTAAACAAAAACTTTACCAGTATTATAATTAATAAAAAGAAAAATAAACAGTATAGTGGAATGCAAATTAATTAAAAAAAAAAAAAAAAGGAAAGAAAGAAATATCTAGACACAACTTATATAAAAACATTTTAAAAATATGCATGAAAAAATAAATGAAAATGCAAAGACATGCAAAATAAATATTAACAGCATAAATATATTAAAGACAAAATAATAAACCTGATATATAAACTTGACTGTGAAAGCAGGGACGAACAAAGAGTTGTTGTTTCAACACAATTGTTGAAACAAAAACAAAGAAAAGTGAGACTGGAAAAATCTTATCTTCTCATATAGAAGTAAAATAAGAAAGATTGGAAAAAAAAGCAGCAATTAATGACTATTTCTAATAAAAAGCAATAATAATGAAAAAAAATTAGCTGACTACTTTCTTCATTATAATTTATTTATAGTTTTAATGCAGATTCACAGAATTTAATCAGGGTTAAAATTCAATAGCTATGAAACCCAGACATTTAACACAAAGAACATTGATATAACATCAAGAATTCCATAATCATAATTTCTCATTCATTTTTCTTAATACTATATGCAGATGCAGCACCGCAGCAATATATTTGGCAAACAGTTCAAAACTATTTAGCATTTATTTGTACATTTATAATGATATCTGAGAGTGTTATATAGGTGCTTTTTTGGCTCGGCATTTGTTACCAGTGCACTGTCTCCTTAACCCTTACTGAGATATGCTATTGTTTGTGCATATGCATTGCAATCAAGTAAACAAACAAACAAAAAATTATAGGTAGATTATTAATCACTTTTTAATTAAGTATAATACTATAAGCAGTACTACAAGCAATACTGATGTTACTGACAATTATGAAATATTTTCCTTATCTTTGGGATTTTATAGATATTTATTTAAAAATAAATGTTTTATCATAAAATCTCACCAGGCGTCTTGGAATCCTAGGTGCCTGATTTGATGCCAGGTGCCGATGACACTCCATGCCAGTTACTTTCATTTCTTTGAGTTGTAATTCTCCCCTGTGTGATCTGTCCTCATTGAAGCAAACTTTTACAAGTGATCTTCAAATCAATCAGTTGGATATACATTTAAATAATAAGTAAATTATACCAAATTTGGACAAAAAATCATCTGCTTCAAAATCATCTGCTTCTTCTTTTAAGATATTTTTTAGTAGATATTACATAGTTTCATTAAATATTTAACTACCATACATTTTTTAAAACATAAGCCAAAAGTAAAAATTAATTTTGATTACCTATCATGATGATTTTGTCTCAACCCTTTGAAAGCCTTAGAAAGGGTCAAAATATTATTAAATTTTAATGTTTTCATTTTACAATAACTGGATTCACATAGGTGATAAAACAAGTATCTCTATCCTTCAGAAATTGAAGACTATTTCTTTTCAACATGATTTTCATCTCCAGTGGATTCCATCTCATGTGAACCTTTACAGAAATTAATTGGCAGAGAATCTTGCAAAAGAGGACTGCAGTCACCCAAACTCCTCATCCTCAAAATTTACCTACACTGTAAAAAAATATGTTCTATTTGCAGCCAGAAATCCCTGTAAGAAAATACGTGTAATTTACGAAAATATTATGTTGTCAGAACGTACTTTTTGTAATTACAGAAAATTTCTGGCAGCAAATAGGACATATTTCTTACAGTGTAGAGCTTTTTTTCTAAGGGAAAGAAAAAAAAAAAAAAACCCTCAAATTCAGAAGAAAACCTACCCTCTTTGTCCAAATTGCCACCAACACAAGTGTGTTCTGCTGAAAACACCTTGAACTGTTTTATCTTCTTTGGGGAAAATTTATTCTTTTCCATTTCTTGTCATCGACTTTCTGAATGTCAATGAATTCTTAGATGTGGTCCGATTCTATCAGACTGCATGAAGATTAGAAGCAACAGCAACAACATGTTTTTACAATTTATTCTACCCCAGAAAAGACAATTATTAAATTTCTTTCAACTTTAAACCCTTATTTTGCAATATTCATCAATAGGTACTTAAAAATATTTTGTAGAAGCAATAAGAATTTCTAACATAGATTGCAATGCATAGCAAAAGAAAGGGTAAAGAGTAACAGTGATTTTGAAATAATATTGTTAGTTTAAAAATTTGAAATAGCATTTTTTAAAAATATCAAAGTGGGTAATTTTTGGCACATAAATTTAGAACTATGCTAAAAGTAATTTCTCTATAACTTAATTTTTTTAATGCGATAAGTTATCATTAAAGAACAATTTTAAACTGTATATAAGAAAGTGAAGTTCAATAGCAAAATATGAAATATAATACTGTTTTTTTTTTTTTTTTCCATTTTTATTTTAAAGATAATCTATATTGATCTAAATATTTGTACATTAAAAAAATACATTTCAAGATAAATAAGAGCTTTATCAATGCTGAAGTACATTCAATCTGAAAACAGATTAATTAATTTACCATTATTTTTTTTTTTTTAATGGCAAAAAATCAGAGTATTTTGAATTTTTAATATTAGATATATTTGCAACTACATCAAACGAAACAAATTCACAAAATATACTCATAAAAGTTTACCAAGATTCCCATTAGAGCATGATATCATGAAAATTTTGAATATTTTTTTTTATTTTCTTGTATAAAATATTTAATATTGCGCGGAATTCTCACATTCTTCAAAGACCTATTTAAGGAATTTTTTGGTACAAAAGCAGATCCATAGTAAAAATCGGTGATCTATAAATGGATCTAAATGAGTGATCTTAAAACAAATCCTTCACTTAAAAAAAAAAAAAAAAAAAAAAGGCAAGCTCAAACACAGACTCTTCAGAGAAATAAGACACTTTAGGTTTCGAAAAAATTCAGATAAAAAAAAAAAAAAATAGTATATTTCCGCTATTGGTTGCAAAAAATATGGTAAATTTCAGCAATTAAATATATAAAATTTGCCTTTTTCTTTTTTGATTAAATAATTATACGTTTTGTAAATCAGTTTTGAAAAACACCACAAATTTCCTCTACTAGCAGTGGAATAACTGCCTATTTTAGTAATTGCTGGTGTTAAGAATTACATGCAGTTAATTGCAATTAATATAAATTTTGCTAATGAACTGTGATAATAAACGCTATTAGTAATTTATAATAATTCAGAAAATAACTTTTAACCAAAATATATTTATTTATTTTCAGAAATCTCCCTTTATATATTAATAAGAGTGAGATGCTATTAGTGACTTAGTAACTAATTCAGAAAATAATTTTTATTTGAAATGTATTTGTGTTTTATTTTTAAAAATCTCACTTTATATATGAATAAGTGGAAGAAATTCTTAATAAACTTTTTCCTCCGATGAGAACCTTGTTTACAGATCAATAGAATAATATGTCATTTGATAACATATGCAAAGTGTTATAAATGGGGAGAAAAAAAAAGTTCTTCCTTTTTGTATCGGCCTTGATGTAACTCAGACTTAAAATATTTTTTTTTGAATAGTATTAAAAATAGACAAGTTTCTTATTTAACTAAATATAGTTTAACATTTCTTTAGCTTGTTAAATTTGTTTTGAGTAAGTTGCATTTTCTTTCACTTGAAAAATTTCTAATATTTTTATTAATTTTAATTAATTATAATTATCATCATAAGATATTTTACTTTCAAAAAGAAGAGAGATATTTACATGGGGAACTGGTTTAACAGTTTTTCCCTGCCACGTTGAAACTCATATATTCAGATAATATGAACACTAAAATGTGTTTATCAAAAAATAATTTCTTTTAAGTATTGTATACACTACAACATAAAGATTGTACTAATTATTTATGCTTCTATGAGGAACTTACGTATGAAAGAGAAGGCAGGGAGAGGGGGGGGGGGAACTTCATACAGTGTCAGTAATACCAAAAGGACAAGGAATATTATGTGCCTTTATTGCTACAATTACCAACAGAATAGTTGCAGCTAAAATAGAATTGCATTGTCATAATTGTACTTGATAACAAGCTGAGTATGAATTATGCAACATTACTTGAATTTTCTATAGGAATTTATATATATGCTTTGCAGGCTGTTGATTGGTAAGCCTGGTTTCTTTGAATATGTGTATTTCACCCCCTGATGAAAAATTTTTTCATTTTTCTGAACTTCTCCCACATAAAGAATTTTTTAATCTTATTGGTCATTAGTGTTTCAGTGGTCTTGTATCTGTTGCTTGGCTTCTACTATGCTTAATGGATCATCATTATTTTATTTACCCATATGTATATATATATATATATATTGTAGAATTATCTGCGTATATAGGCCATAGTACTCAGGCCTCGCAGCGTTCTTAAAATTTTAGGAATTTTAGGAATCATTTTGCTACATTGTCACCACTATTTTAAAAGATCACTTATTTACTTAATATTTTAACATTAAAACCTTCAAGAAAAAAGCTTTACATAGCCTTAAAATAAATAGCTTTCATAGCTTTAATGCTAAATATGTAATTAAAAGAAATACATATTTGGCATTTCAATAGACTTTTTTTTTTTTTTTTTCCATGTGAGTATATATGAAAGCATAAAAGAATATATATTGTTTAATTCCACAATTTCAATTTCATGTCTTATCTGTTCTTATTAAAATTCAGAGGTAAAAAATCGTGATGTTTGAAAGACAAAAATGTACAAAAGTTGAGAAAAATGCATAAAATAAAGAATAGAAGCAAGATAAAGTTGGACCTCTATTTAATGAATCACTATTTTGTGAATGTCTATCTTTTACAAACTTTTTCTTTGCACTAAGGATATTATGATTTTTCCTGTAAAATAACCTCTAAATAGCAAAATAATCTCAAGATGAATCTCTCATTTGAATTTTTCCAAATTCCTTGACTTTTCTCCGATTCTTCCGCTCAGGGCACTTTAATTTTTCATGTTTTTTTTATAATATTTAAAGTTGTAAAAAGTATCATTGGCATTGTGAGCACTCACACAAAGTTGAAGAAAAATGCTTTAGTTGGTCTGCTGATAGCAGAAAAAAAAAAAAAAAAAAATATATATATATATATATTTTTTTTTTTTTTAGTTGGTTTCTACCTTGACACTGACACTTCAATAGTCACACTGACCTGAAAAAAATATTCCCACAAAAGATAAATCTTTCTCTGCTTTTGTTTCCAAAAGTAAATAGAATTATTCCAGTCAGTCTAATGGCAATTTTTTTTTTTAATCGTTGAGTTAGATGTAAAAACTTGGAGATTTAAACCAGATATTTTTAACTATCAATAAAATTTTGTGTACAAGGCGCTGTTTGTTTCTTATCTATTAATGATTTTTTTCCCCTTCTATTTCTCAAAAAAATAGCCTCCCCCCCGCTTTTTTTTTCTACTTATTTTATTATTCCTAATAAACTAAAACATTATTTTCATGAACTAACCTTTAATGACAGTGAAAACCAACTGATTCAAATATTTTGCACAGTGTGAAAAATAAAAATATTACAACAAAAAATTCAATGCAGACGAAAATTCAACCTATCACGATTCTGAAAAGAGCAAATCAGCTGATTTATTATTATTTTTTAAACAATCCAAAGCAGATTATGACTGGAAAAAACATTTCTGAAAAAGTTTTTATAGGTCCTTAAAGATGCAAGACATATTAAAACTTTTCTTTAAAGGCTTGAAAAGGACTCTGTTCATTTTATCTGACTTTTTCAGTAATTAAAATAAAGAATGTTCTTAACCCTTTAACGTTCATTGGTTTCACAGAGAAACCAAACATTTGACATAATTTAACAATTTTTATGCAGCAGTTTTTTTTTAACATTTCCTCCTTGTTTTAATCAGGTTTTAAACTTTTGTTCCTTTTCTGTTCGGTAAATAGCAGCACTATTCCAAAATTTAACAAATAATGCTTCAAAGGAAGCTAAATGCATAAGTCACTTGACATTTTTAGTGTCTGCGAGTGCAAAATGCAAGTATGATGATGCACTCATGTCTAGTTTTTTTCATTTAATGAAGAGCTGGACTATTATTTTCACCTGAAACAACTTTTACGAGTTTTTGTAGTCGATAACGTTTACTTACAGAGTGTTTTATTTATTAAATTAAATATTATTTGAATTGAATAAGGTTAACTTATAGATGTTACAAACCAAAAATTTCTCGAAAAGGAACAATGCTAATTTTTTATTTTTTAAATATTTATGATCAGCTATGTGTCTAAAAGCCAGTTTTAAAATTAGTTTAGTAATTTTTAAAATCAATTAAGTAGTGAACGTTAAAGGGTTAATAAGTATTCCTAAAATTACAGTGCTATAATAAATATGATAATATGTAATATTGGACGAATATAATCTATAGTTTTAAATAATAATAAAACTATTTTAAAAGTAATGAATTAATGTTCTAAACTAAAATGCTTTATTATTTTTTAAACTTTACTTTATTAGCTTATTTTTTATTTATTGAAACATAGAATAATTATGACAAATGATAAAATTTATTTAAAAAAAAGTTTAACTAAAAAATTAAACCCTTTTTTTACATGTTATTCAGTGCTTAAGAATTAAAATTTTTCTTTATGCAGTTCAAAGTAATATAAAAAGTAAATCTCTATTATAAAAAAAAAAAAAAAAAAAAATCAATATAAGGAACTTTTTTTGCAGATATCTATATATTAATAGGCAAGCATAAAATTTGTAGTCCCTTTTTAACATATTAATTATGGGAGTAGAGGGTTGAAAATGGTATCATTCGAAAGGTATGGTTAGCCGGAAGGTGCGAATACAAATATTATTTTCTTACGATGTCAAGAAGGTATTTAAAAATACTTTTATTTTTTATGCATTTTCCCCCATTTTTCCCTTTCATACACGCATTCCTTTACATTAAAAAATACCTAAAGTGGAAAGTTGTTAAATCTGGCAATTTCATAAAACTCAAATAAAACCATAGACACAATTTGTATAGCATCCTTATACGCAAGCGAAGTGATGACGTCACTGGCCGTCTGTGGAACCACAAAAAAGATTTTCTAAGGATTTGATTTATGAGAAATCATTTTTTTATTTTCTAATTTATTTATGATATAATTTCTTTCTTTTTTGTTTTATGATTTATGTCAGCTGTAATTTAAAGAGATATTAGCCGTACGATAAATTTCATGTTTGTGTATTAATATGTAAATAATATATATTATTTAATTTTTGAAACTTCAAATGTTCTTTGTCTTTTGGCAACAAAAAAGTGACTTTATTTATTTATTTAAATATTTGGTTCTTTTATCGTTTGACTGACAAAAAATTGTCTATTAAATGCTCATTTAAATCCAAATGTTCTTTGTTATTTGTTTTTAGGCAACAAAAAGTGAGTTTATTTATTTATTTAAATATTTGGTTCTTTTGACGTTTGACTGACAAAAACTTGACTATTAAAATGCCTAAACGAAAACCTTGAATTTTATATTTCAGAACACAGTGGGCAAAGTCATTTAGCTAATGACGAAAGAGTATTTACAAAGAACATTGTTTACAGAGAAATTTTAAATTTCTAAATTTATTTATTTAGTGCTAACTTAAAAGAATTCTGAGATTTGAATAAATTTGTGGTCGAATTTCGACTACTGGGCGATACTAGTTTTAGTGATTTGTTAAACAGAGGTTCGACTACAATATGAAAAATACTGAAAACATGAGAAATCCAAGGACCTAGAAGAAAGAACAGTAAGAAAATGCAAATTACAAAAGATTTTCATTTTATATAATTTAGTTGGAATTCTACGCCCTAAAATCAATTTATCCACTTTTTATTTTGGAAGACATCGTATTTATTTTGTATAATTCATAAATACGAAATTTCTGAACTGCATTAATAACATTTTAACAGATCAGTCTCTGTTATAAAATTGCAATTTTATGTAATCACTATACATTAATTCATATTTGTAAGAGATAGTTTGCAAAACATATATTCATTATACATAGTATAAAATTTGAAGTTTTAATCTATATTTGTAAGCAGAGAGGATTTATATTTCACAATTAAATCTTTTTAACCCTCAAAGAACCTAAAATGTAATAGATACATTATTTTATGTAGTAAAATGTTGACTTTTAAAACTTTATATTATTATTATTAACCTTTCTAATCTTAAATTAGCTAAAAATAGTACTATCAATATTCAAAATTGTCAAAGATACCAGCAAATATATTTGTTTATTTCTTTATACATACATAAAATAAAAAACAAGGATTTTTTTTTTTTTTTTTTTTTTTTTTGCAAAAGTAAATGTATAAAAATTCAATAAATTACAAAAAAATATGTTTAACCTTCAGATGACCAAGTGGGGTCTTTTAGTTTCTGTGAATATTTAATAATAACAATAATAAAAGATTGTAGTGCTCTCCATATGTTTATGGCTGAATCAGTTCTGAAGTTATCATTTTTCCCATTAAAAAACAAACAAACAAACAAAAAAAAAAAAAACATTTTGATTTGGGATCATTAAATAACCTTACCTGGTCTGGAACCCTTGATAAAAGAACTACAAAGAAATATGGTAAGTGCAACTGATTTTTTAGTAAAACCCCCGTGAATTAATCGTAATTTTATTGTCCAAATATTTTGTTACAACTTTATGGCATTTTTTATGTTTTCTCTAAGACTGTAACTCTTATTTAAAGCTAAGTTTTGGCTTTTATTTAAATGACCTCATTTGTTTCAAATTTCCATCTGGTCATCAGAAGATTAAAAAAAAAAAAAAAAACAGCATCCATAAACAAAATAGGTACAGACCTTTCCTTTTATATTTAAAAACAATTAATAACAAATATCTCTGCTACAGACAACTTTATATAATATCTCACCTTTTTTTAATCTTTTAAATTTAAATATAAATGCATTTATCTTTTTAATACTGATTCCTTCATTTTAATTTTCATCTACAACTTCACCCAAAGAAATTCTTCAAATTCAATTTAGATGGTTTAATTGACTCAAAAATCGAGATCATTAAATTTTTTTTTTTTTTTAGATTAGAGCTTGCACATTGAAAAACAAGAACATCTCAGGATTGTAATTATTTGAATACAAATGCACACAGAAAGTGATAAGATGCTATACATCGGACAAAGCACAATTTATATAAAAATACTTTCACAAGAGGGGTAAAACATTAACAATTTAAACAAATGACATGAGGAAAAGAAGATAAAAAACTGAGGTTGCCACTATAACGAATTCCTTTAATGATAAATAAATAGCAATTCTAAAATTTTGCCAAATAATATTATATGTTTGACATTATTTTAAAATGATCTGAATAAGAACTGGCGAGGATATGAGGAACTAATTTATTTATATTATTGTTAAATTATATTTGTAAGACAATTTATTAATAAAGGAGAGAATATGTAATTTTTAAGGCTGAATATACTTAAATGATGATAATTTCTACAATCAAGAATACAGAGGTAACTCATTAGCAGAGAAGAATAAGCATTATTTTTAAAAGGAGCACATTAAAAAAGTAAATAAATAAATAAAACTTTTTGGTGGATCTGGCAACCCCAATTAGAAAAAAAAAAAAAAAAAAGAGTATATGTATGAACACAAAACTAGAATTCAGTTAAACAAACAAACAAAAATGTTTTGTAATCTAACATGAAAAAATTCAAATGTAACGATGAAAATATAAATCTAGTAATGCACTGAATTAGATACAATGAGGAAATATACCTATTATCATCACTATACATAACCTCTAAAACGTTAAATAGTACAAAAAATTTACATTAAGTTATTAACTCTGAATGTATAATTAACATAAGTATAATGCAATTAAAAATGGTAAATACTCTTTTTGTTTTTTTCGTCTTTAAAGTTTTAATACTGATTACGAAGTTAGCACCCAAGTAGCTGGAACCCACTGAGGCTCAGTTTCTACTTTTTTCACTATGTTTAAAAGTTCCTTAAAAGATTTGTTAATTTCTTCATTTACTAATGTACAGTTAAATCTATATCCATACACTCTTTCTATATGCCAACTGTTATCTATGATGTCTTGTAATTCTCTATCCTGTGAAAAAAAAAAAAAAAAAAAAAAAAAAAGAAATAAATATAAACATATATGATATACTAGTATTAAATCAAGGGAAAAAAAAAGAATCACTTGACTAAGGAGCGAAATTATATGAAAGGAATATGAATGTTACCATGTGAATTTTACTGTTCAGTGATATTTACACATTTTAAAAACCTATTTAAAATTATTAATCACCCTTGTAAGCTTAGTTTTTGTGCATGTCATTTTATAATACAAGAAATTAAAAAAATGGAGAAACTTTAAGAATATATTCTGTATGACAGTGAGATCTTACTTTAATTGTGGCCGAAAGTTACGCAAAATTAAGGCTTGGACCTATTTCTATGAGCTCTGGAAAAACTAACACAGAGTAGCTACAGAAATTCAGAAAAAACTGATTTCCTTGACTTGTTTTGACAGATTTCCATGATTTCTGTTACCTAACTAAGGCCCCAAAAATTATACTGATGGGTAAAATACTTCAATCATTTTTTTTTTTTTTCCTTTGCTGACTTTCTTAATATACACAAAAGGAAAAGTGAAATACAAATGAAAAGCTCAAATTTGGGAGAAATTGTCAAAATATAAAAAGGATGAGGGTCCATAAGGGGGTTTTTCAGCCCTGAAATTGAGGAAAATATCACATCGATCATACGTCTGAAATTTTTGAATTTAACTATTAAAGAACTCGTGTATTTTAAGTTTCAATCAATATTATGTCAGAAACTGTTTGTTCCCCCAGGGACCCAAAAAGTCAAAATTTTGCATTTTTGGTTAAAATCCCCCCATTTTTCGAGGCTTGACTTAACTTTTTTTTTTTTATATGAGCACAAAGGAGCAACATTTTCTTATAATATATATATATATATATATTATGAAGTCTCCTAGGACGTTAATGATACATAAAGGCAAAAGTGTTGCTCCACTGCGCTCATATAAAAAAAGTTAAAATTGAAAAATACATTGATTAAAGTGAATACATTTCATACGCTACTATTTATCACAGGTTTGAAAGAGATTAAAGTGATGAAATTGAATCTATCTAATCAAATTCTATTTAAATTTCACTTTTGATATCCTAAATATATATATATATTTTTAAATATTTAAGTCTTTTTTTATTTGTATAATTTATATCTTAACCCTTTAATGGGTCATTTATTTCTAGTAATGGTATATTAAAGTATTTTGGAGATTGAGACTGATTTTAAAAAAGATATCAATTTCACTTATTAGATAAAAATAATTTGATTTTTATTATTTTTATTGCCCTAAAAAGTATACTTACTGCCCAATTAATTAATTTAAACGAGAAAGGCATGACACACGACATTTTCAGTTTCCACACTTACAGTTTTTAGTATATAAGCACCCATTTTTGTGGTAAAATTACTTATCATAGCGAGAATTTCATAGGAAAGAATCAACACAGTAAGTGACACTTTGTTCTTCCATGTATTGCACTAGAGTGAAAATGGCAGGCATAGTGAAATACTTAACTACGCCTTCCCCATTTACAAATTTATAATTTTGGTGGGAAGTATACTTCTCACGGCTTTATAAAGGGTTAAACAATATTAGTAGTTTAAAATTTAGAAATTTTATTCATCAACCGTGAATATTTATTTAAATCAAACTGGAGTGTAAAGGTTGATATTTTTATTTACCAACTATGTCAAAAATACCAGAGCCGGGAATCGAACCCGGGGACCTCCGCTTAATGCACGGATGCTCTACCACTCAGCTACCCTGGCTGACAACCAGCTAGGCACTTCTCACATAATATTCGTTGGCAAAGTCACCGAGTCTGCAAACGCAGATATATCAGGTGAGACAATAATAATTTTAGCACAACTCCATAGACCACGAGATTTCAAAATTTAGAAATTTTATTCATCAACCGTGAATATTTATTAAATCAAATTGGAGTGTAAAGGTTGATATTTTTATTTACCAACCATGTGAAAAATACCAGAGCTGGGAATCGAACACGGGGACCTCCGCTTAACGCACAGATGCTCTACCACTGAGCTACCCTGGCTGACAATCAGCTAGGCACTTCTCACATAACATTCGTTGGTAAAGTCCCAGAGTCTGCAAACGCAGATATATCAGGTGAGACAATAATAATCGTAGCACAACTCCATAGACCACGAGATTTCAAAATTTAGAAATTTTATTCATCAACCGTGAATATTTATTTATGAAAATAAATATTCACGGTTGCTGAATAAAATTTCTAAATTTTGAAATCTCATGGTCTATGGAGTTGTGCTACGATTATTATTGTCTCACCTGATATATCTGCATTTGCAGACTTGTTGACTTTGCCAACGAATATTATGTGAGAAGTGCCTAGCTGGTTGTCAGCCAGGGTAGCTCAGTGGTAGAGCATCCGTGCGTTAAGCGGAGGTCCCCGGGTTCGATTCCCGGCTCTGGTATTTTTCACATAGTTGGTAAATAAAAATATCAACCTTTACACTCCAATTTGATTTAAATTAGTAGTTTATTCGGGTTTTAATATTAGCACTTTCAGTGCAGAGAGTAGAATCTGCAATAGTTGGAATTCTATAACTCAGCCTGCTGCATTTCTTTTGTAATATGTATGCTACAATATTTCTTAAGGATAAATCCAATATTCATCTTTCTACAATTAATGTATAATAGATACAAATACTTTGATTAGAAATAATAAAGTTTTAATCCATACTCCATTTGCAATATAACCTAAATACAGAATTATCCTGTTCTAAAATTATGCAACTTTCAACAGTAATGACCACAGACAGAGCTTATATTTACAGGGTTCACACAATTTTTATTTTTCGGCATTAATAAAATTTTACAGTTATTTTTGTCATAAAATAAACTTATGATTTTAAGTAAAGTTTCAATATATAAATATTATGGCGGAAGAATCTTTGCATTATACGAACCTTGATTTAACACTGTGCCAACAATGACTGTGAGGGGTCTACACATTGACACTCATATCATATTTCATAGTAGTTATACTAAATTACTGGAGTTAATTTGCATCATTTTTTATTTATAGAGGTATAACGATTCATATAATAAAATAGGAACTTGAAATTCTTCAGGGTTGAAAAACCCTCTTATGGACCCACATCCTTTTAAAATCCTTTCTATTACACAACATATTAACACAAAGAAATAAGATTAATTCTCAAATTTTTGCATTAAGAATATTTAATAATTATTTTATTTTAATTTTTTATGTTAACTCGGCGAGATTCAATTAAAAAGCCTGTGCAATCTTGGCTAAGATATTGCTTATTTGGTGATTTTTCAGTCATCTTCGTAAGGCAAAAATGAAAATTTTCATGTTTTTTGTGAATTTTTATGAAATTTCTTGATTTTTCCAGATTGCTAAAGTTCCCTGCTTTGCCTGATTGTGCCCTGCAAATACTCAATTAGAATCAAGGATTTTTAGAATGATAAGGCAGAACAAAAACAAATGGAGATTATTTTGCATAGCTAAAACATTTCATGGTCGACCTAAAGCTAAAAATTGGAAATTAACTGAAATTATCATAAATCTCCATTATCTTCACAGACCATGACTTTGATAGGATTACTTAACACATTCGCTGCCACCAAAATTTATATATATATCCTCAGAAGCCGAATTTAAAAAAAGTGTTTTAATGATTAAAAACGTTGGCTGCACAAAAAAAAAAAATTTAAACACAAAATTTAAAAACCACGCACTGAAAATATAAAAATAATGCTTCACTAACGTGCCACAAAAACCTCATCGTTCAACCTCCAAATCCGAACTAAAACTAAAGCAGTTTACTTATCATACTCGATTGACGCCCCAGAGCGTCACCGGCATGGGAGGTAGCGCCATGCTGATGCGCCAGCGCATCAGTGGCAGCGAATGTGTTAAAATTCTTTAATGTGTCTATAAACTGCATCCCATAATTATATGATATATATATATATATATATATAAACCTCTAAAATAAAATTAAAAATAATAGTAATGAATAAGCAGATGAATACAGAACACATGGACAATGATGAAAAATTGAATCCCACTAATTATTTTATTTTTAAAGTTTTTATTAATTGTTAAAAAAGAAACTTTTAAGATCTTTTTAAATTTTGCAATTAACATTAAATATTCTCCAAATATTATTTATTAAGAAACTTTCAGATTAAACTGAAAATAATTCATTAAATATCCATAAAAGCACTTTTCTGAATAAATAAATTCTAAAATATCCGTTAAACAAATACTAAAAAGATTGGTAAATACAATATATCCTAATGAATCATTTGTTAAAAAAAAAAAAAAAAAAAAAAAAAAAAATTAATAAAATAAAATAAATAAATAAATAAACTTTCTTATTTGGTTATTTTGTAAAAAAAAAAAAAAAAAAAAAAAAAAAAAATACATAGTTTTTCATTCAGCATAATGAAGTTTCATCATCAATTTTTTTAGATTATTTTCAAGACTTCAAAACCCTGCTTTTATCAGACATGTACATATGCTCATTTTGAAAATAGTGTTTTTTTTTTTTCCCCCAAAAAAATCATAAAAAAAAAAAAAAAATAATAATAATAAAATAAAATAAAATAAACAGTCATTAAAATTTACCCATTTTAAATAACTTTTCTATAAGCACTATACTCTCAATAAATATATAACCAATATACAATTTACAAATACACAAATTATAATGTGCTCCATTCCCCCCCTTCACCATACAAATTTTGCAAAAGCAGATCACTCTTTGGATCTTAGCCAGACAGCTACTATGATTGTCTCTTGCTTCTATAGCTTTGCCATGAAGAGGGAGCGCTTCTGTCACTGCCAGTGCCATTATTGTTAATCCTTGTAGCAAATAAATCTTTAATATCATTTATAATACAATTAAAGTGTATTTTTTTAACAACAAAAAGAATGAAATAAGTATATTTCATTCATGCAAGAAGATGGATGTGCAGGTGTCACAGGAAGACTGCTCAGTGTGCCCTTGCTGTTCGTACTATATCTGCTCTCGTTTTTTCATTGCATGGAACATTGTAAGTGCAATGAATTTTTTCCTTTTTTCACATAAGCTAATCCTTATCAACTCCAATTCAGATTTTAAACTTGTAATCAGTAGCATTCAATAATTAGTGTGATTAGTAAGGATACTAGTTTATTAGGAAAAACATAGAAATTTCATTATTGATGATAAACATCAATCATCAATAAAACCAGATTAAGTTATCTTCTAGGTGATATTCAGCCATATATAGTGTTCTTCAAGTATCTTATCTTTCACATTTCCAAACTGGTCAATGGGTATTATTACTGGCTGATTTTTTTCCTTTGTCTTCAATTTATCAATGTCCTATCCTACCTCAAAGGAACAATTTATTTTAGGATATTCAATGGCTTTAAATTAAATTGCAATTTACACAACGACCTGATGTTTTGTTCTAGGAATGCTAATGATAATATATAGATATAAAAGCTCATGTGAAATTTTCAAATTATTTTTTTATTCAATAAGTATTAGTAATAATGAATATACTTTTCCTACTGTATCTCACAGTGGTATGAAATTTCTTATGTTTCTAATAAAAGTGTATTACTATTCAACTCTGAAGTATTTTTGTGTGATTTTTCATTTTTATTGAAGGTAAGCTGATTATTATTATTATATTTTTTAAGTTAATTTCATTAAAATCTAAATATTAAAAATTAATCTATTCACTGTATGGCTATCACATTGCAACATATAAGTATTTAAATTTAATTCTTAAATAATAAAAATCCCATATTCTAAAATAAAAAGTTTTTCTACAATCTTCCATTTAAGATCATAAATATGTATTTAAATTTTAATTAATATATATATTTATTAGTTTCATTATTATTGCATCATGTTGAGCCTAAACAATAGTTTTGTTTCCGCATGAAAAAGATCTTCATGACAGAGATAAATTACTGCTTTTATTGAATAATTTTTCATCATAAAGTAAAAGGTTTTTGCTTTGTTTTTTTTTATGCATATGAGGGGTGATTGTAAATTCATGAAAAAGTACCTGAAATTTTTTCAACAAAAAATTTTTACTTGAGGACATAACATAATTTATTGCAAGGTGGTCTTATCCTCTCATTATGAAAAAATATTAATTTTAATTAGATTTAGCAGTCATATGAAACTTTTTTAAAAATCTATTTTAAGATTTAATAATGAGAAAAAACTGAAATTCCGATATTGAAAAGAAATAAATACCAGAATTCAGGTACTTACCTAAACACAATCACCCCCAACATATGGAATAATCTAAATAGGAGTTTTACTGCAGATTTTCTATTTTTTTTTTTTTTTTTTTTTTTTTTAAACTTATACAGTAACAACATAGTTAAATTTGGGATAAAATTTTCATTCAAGGGTAAATTTCAGCTTCAGATATAAAAATCGATTCATTAGGTGAATGAATTTTTTTTTGAATTATACTTATGTAAAATATTAAACTTGTAATGTAAAATTATATTTTGAATTTTTCTATTACTTGCAATGTTTTTTTTTTTTTTTTTTTTTTTAATGCTCCCTTACTTTAAAAAAATGGTGCAATTCTCAGTTTTGAATTTGATATGCTTGTAATAATTAGTACTTTTATGAAAGAAAGTTGATTTTTCAAAAATGCATTTTAAAAATACTCACAGTAAAACCCCGAGAATAATTTTCATCGAAAGAACTCTGAGCAGAATTTCTAGTTTCCTTGAGCAATTCAAATGGTGGAGGTTTCACAAATATAACATAAGGCTTTAATTCTGCAGTACAAAGTAATTTCAAAGCCTAAAAGTAAATTTAAAAGTTAAATAATAATGAAACAAATTTCTAAATGAATATCAATAAAGTAAATTTATACACTGACATAAACAGCTATACATAAAAAAAAAAAAAAAAAAATCTTAAATAGTTATTTTGCCCAAATTAATCCTTTTCAACTGATACTTTTTCCTAAATTATTTGAGGATGCAATAAAATACTTAGCATTATATGTACAGCATGAGAAATATTTTTTAATAGGAAGCAATATATATATATATATATATATATATATATATATACATGGCTGCCAACCTCTGGGAGTGCTAAAGTGTAGTTAAAAAACAAGAAAAAGTGTAGTTTTAAGCTACAAAGTGTAGTCGCTAAAAAATAAGAAAATGCTTAAAATATAAATAAGCATAAAATATTTTGTTTACATTAAAACTTACTTTCTGAAATTTATTGACTTTTAATAATCCAACATACAAAAATAATACATCGGCTTGTTGCAATATAGCACGAACAATCATAAAGTCCACCATGATTTATGCGAAAATTGCTGTTACATATTGTACAATAATACGCCTGATGGGGTGACGAATCTACAGATCGCAAACATGGCCATTTAGCTGAATACTCCGATAGAAATTTTTGATCAGGAACTTTTTTCTTCTTTGGATTATCACCATCATCGCTCATTATAACTTAAAATACTATTAAATAAAAAACTAAACAAATTTGTCCACTTTTAAGTAAAAAAATAAATAAATGCAGAAATGCGAGTGCAGCCGATAACAAACACACAATAATGAAAGAAAAGGACTTCTCCAAACATCCAATCACCGTGCGTTACTGATGCTCACATACGCAGTCACGCTATCGTCATAGTTTATGAGAAGAAAACGAAACAACCTACCAACCTCCGGAGTTTTCAAGCTACTTCAACCGTAACCGCGATTTGCAGATATGGTGTGAAATCGGAGTTCGCTCGTTGTAAACAAGATAACGATGAGGAAAGGAAAAGCGTAGCTTTAAATATGCGACACGTAGAGTGTAGCAGAAGCAGGCTAAAGAATAGTTACTATGCCAATTGCGTAGTTGTTGGCAGCCCTGTATATATATTAACAAAAAACAGAACTCCCCTTTAAATAACATTCCAGGGTTCGCGCTAGAGCGCAGGATTGCGGGAATCGCGCAATATTAAAAAAAATCCCACTTAAAAATTTTTCATAAGCGCACTTTTCCCGCACTTATTTTCAGCGATTTTTTTTTTTTTTTTTTTTTTTTTAAATCTTAAATCATTGAATTCCGCGAATTTAGTTTTTCCGTTTTTAAAAAAATCGCGGATATCGTTCGTTAAAAAATAAATAAATAAAAATGGAACAATCGGTGATCAAATGTTCTACAAAAGCTTCCATTCCTAATCTTTCTCCATCCACAACATAAATGTCAATATCCATTTCAAACTTGCTTTATGAGATTCTAGAGCCTGTAAAGAAATACAATTGTTAAATATTTCTGGCTCATGTAATTATTTTTTGCCCACCTCCCCCTTTATTTATCTACATCTAGCGATCAGCAATCAAATGTTCTGCAGAAGTCTTGTTTCCCAATCTTTACCCATCTGCAACATAAATGATAATATTCATGTTAAACTTCTTTCATTAGATTCTAGAAGTTGAATTGAAAGAGTTTAATATTTCTTACTCTGTAATTATTTTTTTAATCCCCCACCCCCCCTCTTTCCCATCTCCAGAATACGGATTGTGGTCAATGATCAATTCTTGAAACAATAAAGATATATTTCTGACATATGTAATTATTTTTAGACCTTTAGTGCTGAACTTAATGAATCTACTTATTTTTTCTCAATTAAATTAAATCTTTATGGGGTGCTATATCTATACCAAATTTGTAAACATGGGGGAAATGAAGAATACATTTTTCAGGTAAGAAAATTTTTTCCAAATCAATTTAAGAAAATTAATACTCAGTTGGTTTTATGCACGTTTGAAACTAATAATTAGCTACTGCTACTTTTATATGAATGATTAATGTACATACATAAAAATCATATTCGATATTTGTTTGAAAATTTTGTTTTATTCTTGGTGTGAAATTTTAATAAGATTTTCTGAGGATATAAAAGTTATTGCAGGCATATTGAAGAATTTTTTTTACGCTAATGAAAAATCCTGAAAATGCTTAATGTAGATAAAAACTATACATATAACTGTTTATGTCATCAATTTATTGAAAATGACGTTATCAATATTCAACTAATCATCCAATCAATCATATTAGCGAAAAATTTTCATCTAATTTCTAATTTCAGCAATCACATGTCTGTAATTTGCATATTTCTTGAAAATACTTTTTTTCTGTAAAATGTAATTACTGACTTAAATTTCAAAAATCTCACTTAAATTTTCAAAATCCCACTTAATTTTTTTGTTAGAGTGGGAGAATCCCACTCATTTTTTTCCCTTAGTGCAAACTCTGCATTCCAAAATTAGGAAACTGAAGCTTATGATATGAAGTGGGGAATCTATAGAAATTTTAATATAAAAATAGAATGAAGTGATTCAGGCAACTTTAAAACTCAAATAAATTTAATATACAGGGCATTTAGCACAACTCTCTCAAAAATTAAGGGACTTCAGTGACCAAAATTAAAAAAAAAAAAAAAAAAAGTGACTTAAGGGACCCATTTATTTTACGTAGTCTGGAATATATATATATATATATATATATATATTGATTTTTTTTTTCTATGATCATCTACCATGTGTAACTCGAGTAATGCCAGTTATTATACAATTTTAAAATATACACAATCAGTGTCATACTCTTTCAGTTTTGCTGAATACCTTAAGATATACCATAAGATGGGGATTCGGTCCTTTATCTCTAATAACTTAAAAGATGGGGTCACTTTTACTGCTCTTTATGATGCAAAATGAAAAAAATTCATATTTTACGTTCAAATGAATTTTTTTTTTTTCTGTCAATGAATTAATTGCAGGGTTCCCAGCATGAAAGATACTCAAAAATAGTTGCTTTAGTTGCCTTTAATGTATGAAATAGTCGCCAAAATAGTAGCCACTCTGATCCAAATAGTAGTCTTGGATTAAAAAAAGAAAAAAAAGGAATCAATATAATATTTAAGCAGTTTTGGGTGATAATGTGGTCAGAAGATATAAAATTGACATAAGAAATTAGATACCTTTTTTGTAAAAGAAATCTGATACATGCGTAAAGGCATATAAAATAGCATTTCATAGTAAGATTTAAAAAAAAAAAAAAAAAAAATAAATCGGTAGAGGTTTTTTTTTTTTTTTTTTTTTTTTTTTTTTTTTTTTTGGAAACACCAATTTCCGAGATCTAAAACTGGCCTATTTAATCAGGATGATTGTTAATTTTTCTGAAATAACGATGGAAAATTAACAATAATTTGATGCAAAAAGATATCTAAGAAGGAATTTATATAGAAATTTTCAAGAAAATCATTAGAGCCATTTTTGAGATACTTTCACCAAAACGTAGCAAATTCAACTGTTGACTGGAAAATAACAATTACATACGAAAGGATATCTAAAAGGGAGTTAATATGGCGAGTTTGTAAAATATTTGTACAGCCATTTTGCAAGAACCTCAAATTAACCTACTTGTACAGAAAGCCTATCAGTTTTTCTGAACGAACTAACTGATACATATATGAAAGGACATCAAAGAGGGTGTTTATATACAGCCGTATGGTCCCACTTTCAGTTTCTAATGTCACACTTCCGATTTTCCAATTTTCAACAAAAGTTGGAAAAATCATACGTACACCAGACCTGCCTCAATTCTAGTTTTGTCGTTATTTATTAGTTTTGGAGGTATGGTAGTCAAAAGATCCCCCCCCCCCTTCCAAAACACACACACCCCACTTGCCGAAAACCACTTTTTTGGGCACAGGAGACCTCAAAAAATATAAACTAGATTAAAACTCAAAATTGAATTTTTTGACCGAATACAATAAATATTTCCATTACTTACAGTAGTTGGGTAATGGAAGTAAAAATGCAGTGAAGGAACAGAAAAAATAGCAGGAAACAATTTTTTGTTCAAAATAGTCTCCATTTTCCAGAAAATAGTGCTGATTAACCTGAAAATAGTAGCTTTTAAGCCACTTGTACACAAAAATAGTTGTTATAGTAGCCTGGGGTTGATTTTAGTAGCAAGCTTTTTAGTCGCTGCTGGGAACCCTGTAATTGTTCTCAAAATTTTCCATTCTAAGTGTGTTTTGAATGTGTGTGTGTGGTGGGGGGGGGGGAGTCAAATATCAACTTAAGGAGTCTAGAGTGTGTTGCCCTCCGTGGGGGGATCTTTTTAAAGGATTGTTAGCCTATATTTATGCGAGTTTTCAGAAAACTACAGAAATTTTTGAATAGGTAGGAGGACAGTGTGACCTGAGTATGAATCCGGCATTTCCCCTCCACCATCTTTCAGAAAAGAATCTTTCAGCGACTGGTGTGACTTGCTGCTTTAAAATTCATTTTTGAAAAATTGCAACACAGATATCAGTCTGTGTTTTGCATGGAAAAGAATAATTATACCTGTCATGAACTTCTGCAAATAATTAAAAAGTATATATTTGCAAAAGTTTGAATGACAAACAAAGCACATTTTTAAAAAGAAACTAATAAGAAATAAAAAGAAACTAACAGAAGGAAAATAAAAAGTTAATAATTGAGAAAAATGGATAAACAACAAACCACCTAAAATTTTAAATCACGCACTTAATATAGTTTGTATGTTTAGCAAATTTAAAGGTCAAAAGAATTCCTCAGAATTTTGCTAAATCTATAATAATAAAAGAAGATGTCTGTCTGTCTGAGCATCTATACGTTCAGCCACTATTGAACGCAGAACTACAATATTTGACATACGGGTGCTCAGGAGCCTGCCCGAGTGCATAGTGAAAAAAGAATTTAAAAATTTTAATTAGTTCCGGAGATATTAATTAAAATGTAAACCTATGTCTAATCAAAAAGCTATCTCAATGACTGAGAATTCACCGCGATTGCATAAAAATAGATATTTTAACGAAGTTAAAAACAGAAGAAGTGGAAAATAAATTAGAAATATTAGTCCGATCGTTACGAATTTGGTACCAAATGAAAGGGGATTTTTTTCCGAATCTAAGAGTGCAAGTGGCTTATCTCTACACCAATTAGATTTTTTAAAATTAACTAAAGTATGAAATTGTGGGTTTATTTTTCTGTTTGTTAATTAAAAAACCCAAATGCAGAGTAGCAGCAATAAGCTCCTTCCCAATGTAGAAAATTTTCTGACACTGGACACGTGAGTACAAGTAAACTCATATATCTCATTAAATAAAATGACATCCTGGTTGAAAAATATAGACTTACAAAAGAGTGAATGAGATTGAAAAATATGTACTCACGTGCCAGTAGTCAGTAGGTGATGTTCCTGTACCGGTGTAAAATTTCTTAATGAAGAAAAACAGTCTTGAAAACTACTATTTTTTTATTAAAATTCAACTTGAATCATTTTAACTAATAAATTTCTCTTAACTTTAAACATAACTTAAAACAAATAAGAACGTTAGAAAACAATTGATACTTGTTTAATTAGAGTCATTCACCTATTACGACTATAAGCCGAAAAAGAAATTTTTAGAAAACGAATCGTGCATTACGCAACCGGCAGCATCAAAAACATCATCGAAAAGCAAAAGCCAGCTGATGTGTCGTACACACCCCTTTTAAATGAACCGCGATGTTGTCTAGAAGATTCGCCGGCAGTTAAAGAAACAGTTAGCTGTACTAATAATAGCAGGAGACTTGGCGTTGGAATATTAAAACAGGAATAAACTACTACGTCAGAAACGCCAAAGAAAAATTATTGAGGTGCATACAGCTGTTTCGGTAGCCTAAAGCGTACCGTCATCAGTGCAAAAAAATAATTCTGAATCTGGAGAAGTACTCGTATATATAGGAGAGGGACCGGATTTAGTTCAACCAATAGGATTACGGAAGAGGTGGGGAGTGTGGCCAATAGGAATTAAGGAATGTGTAGCTGTGTAAACAGTAGAAAAATTAAGGAAATGTGGACTGAATGTAAAATTTCCAACAATCAGACAAATAGGGAACAGCGAAATCACAATTTACAAGGTTTTTAAAATTTTTATAAATATGAAAAGCTTCAAAGAAATCGAGTTCATGAATGGATTTAGGTCTGCAAATTATTTTAGCTGAATTAAATTTAAAATTATGATTTTCCTCCCAGCAATGTTTAGAAATAGCCGATTTATTGGTTTCTTGTTTGCGGACGTAATTCATATGTTCTTTTAGACGAAATTTAAGACTGCGTTTAGTTTGGCCAATATATGATAAACCACACTGACAGGATATACTATAAATGCCCCAAGAATTATGCATATCAATAGGATCTTTTAACTGAGAAAAGGTGAGTTTATTGGAAGGCGAAAATATTATTTTAAAATCATATTGTTTGAGAATTTTAGCTATGGTTTGACTGGTTTTAGAAAAATAGGGTAAAACAATACTGATATTAGAAGTGACTGATTTAGTAGACGAAATACGAGGGAGTTGTAATTTTTGGATAGCTTTGCTAAGCTATCAGGATATTTACACGAGGGAGTTGTAATTTTTGGATAGCTTTGCTAGCTTTTGGATAGCAAAGCTATCCAAAAATTACAACTCCCTCGTATTTCGTCTACTAAATCAGTCACTTCTAATATCAGTATTGTTTTACCCTATTTTTCTAAAACCAGTCAAACCATAGCTAAAATTCTCAAACAATATGATTTTAAAATAATATTTTCGCCTTCCAATAAACTCACCTTTTCTCAGTTAAAAGATCCTATTGATATGCATAATTCTTGGGGCATTTATAGTATATCCTGTCAGTGTGGTTTATCATATATTGGCCAAACTAAACGCAGTCTTAAATTTCGTCTAAAAGAACATATGAATTACGTCCGCAAACAAGAAACCAATAAATCGGCTATTTCTAAACATTGCTGGGAGGAAAATCATAATTTTAAATTTAATTCAGCTAAAATAATTTGCAGACCTAAATCCATTCATGAACTCGATTTCTTTGAAGCTTTTCATATTTATAAAAATTTTAAAAACCTTGTAAATTGTGATTTCGCTGTTCCCTATTTGTCTGATTGTTGGAAATTTTACATTCAGTCCACATTTCCTTAATTTTTCTACTGTTTACACAGCTACACATTCCTTAATTCCTATTGGCCACACTCCCCACCTCTTCCGTAATCCTATTGGTTGAACTAAATCCGGTCCCTCTCCTATATATACGAGTACTTCTCCAGATTCAGAATTATTTTTTTGCACTGATGACGGTACGCTTTAGGCTACCGAAACAGCTGTATGCACCTCAATAATTTTTCTTTGGCGTTTCTGACGTAGTAGTTTATTCCAGTTAGCTGTACTGCCATTAATTTCATATGCAAATTTATGCAATTAAAAAAAATAGGAAAAATAGGTGAATGATTTTATATTTGTACTCAAGTGCTATTTAATTGATTAATAGTTACAAATTTTGAATAGAAATCAAATTAGATAATTGTGATCGCAAGAAACTGAGTTGAATTAAAAATACTGCGAAAGCAGCGCCGCTTGCTTGGTGGTAGCGGTTAGCGTTTGAGTTAACTAGAAGAATGTAAACAAAGCAGCATTTTTACCTATTATAGTTACTTTACATAAAAAGGAAGTAAATTGATACAGCACTTGAATACAGTTTGCTAGAAATAAAGTTACTTAAACATAAAACCTCCGGAGGTAAGGAAAAAAAAAAAAAAGTGTTTGTAATGCTGACGGGAAAAATGAGAGAATGGCAAATTTAGCCAAGAAAATGCCTCCCTTTCCCGACAGAGTTACAAAAAAAATTTTTAGGTAGAAAAAAAATATGTAAAACCAAGTTCACAGATGACCTAGACATTTTCTAGGGTTTAAGCAAAAATTACAAGACAGTCTATAAAATTTATAGTTCATTAATTGTCCTTTATTTTTTTTCAATTACATTTCATGCTAGAAAAGACTGTCTTAGTTTTAGAAAAGCGTCTTTGGGTAGAGCTTTCGTCATAATGTCTGCAATATTTTCTTTCGATTGGATGTTCTTAACATCTATCTCACCATTCTCATACGTATCTCGTACAAACATATATCGTAAGTCAATGTACCTATTTTTAATGTTTTCAGCTCTACATTTTGTAAATTGCACACTTGCAGTATTATCGCAGAAAAGAATCGGTTTTTGGATTTTTATAGAAGTAAACAGCTGAAGATCTTCAATTATGTTTTTAATAGTAGAGGTAAGATATTTAATGTCCTTTGCTGATTCGGAAGAGGCAATAAATTCTGACTCCATCGGCGAAAGAGCAACACAGGTTTGTTTAATTACCTGCCATGTTAGTGGCATATTATTGATGAATATTATATAGCCAGACCAGGAACGACGATCATGGGGATCACTGGCCCAGCTCGCATCTGAGTATGCAGTAAGCTAAAGAGGTTGCTGGTTTGATGATAAACTAAGTCCTAGATCTTTTGTGGAGGCTAGGTACTTTAGGATCTGCAGTAGTCTTTTCCAATGGATAGATCCAGGATTTTCTACAACTTGTGAGAGTGAGACGACAGCGTAGGCAATGTCAGGACGGCATCTTCTGGCGATGTAGAGGAGGCATCCAAGAAGACTTCTATATGGTACCTTCTGCATTTGAACACGCTCAGCATCAGTCTGAGGCATTTCCTGTAGAGAAGTTACTGTGCCTGCGTTAAAAGGAAGAAAAGTATTAATATGATGGAAAATTTTAAACTTTTTGAGACAGGAATTTATATATTCTGGGCAATTAATTATAATCTTTTCATCTGTGATATTGAAGTTTATTCCCAATAATTTTGTTATTGGGCCAAGATTTTCTAGTTCATAAATTGATTCTAGTAGCTTTATTACTTCTTTTAGATCTGTTTCAGATTTAGCAAACACAGGTAAGTCATCAACGTAAATTAAAACTATAGCTCTATTTTTATAATTATAGACACAAGTCAGACCTTTAATTTGATGGAATCCGTTTGTTATTAATTTATTGTGTAATTCCTCATACCAGCACTTTCCTGCTTGATGGAGACCATATAGAGCTTTCTTTAATTTCAAAACATGATTTTCTTTTCCCTCTATTATATAATCTGTAGGTTGGGCTATATAGATATCTTTATCAACATTGCCATAGAGATAGGCACATTTAACATCAATTAAACTATGTTTCCACTTCAATATACAGATAAAAAGAATCATAAATAAACGGATTAGGACAAAATTGACAACTGGTGAGAATGTTTCCTCATAATCTTGACCTTCAGTCTGATTATTTCCCAAGGCAACGAGTCTAGCTTTAAACCTCTTGGATTTATCTTTATTTTTCAGGGTGTAAACCCACTTCGCCCCCAGAATTTTAGTGGTTGGATTTGGTTTTGGTACTGGTTCCCATACTTGCCTCTTTATCATCATGTCAATTTCCATGTCCATGGCTTTCTTCCATTCCTTTGCTTCTCGTAGTTTCCTTTAGTCTTTCCCTTTCTTCTAGTTTTTGTGTATCTTCTAAAGGTTACAGACTGGTCAGATTTTAGTTCTGCTTCATGACTCGTACTCTGCTGTGGTTCTTGTTCTGAACTTTCACTGCCTGAGCTTTGATCTTCTATGTTTGTATCAGTTAATTCATCATCATCATCAAATTCTGAAGCAACCACTTGCCCGTCTTTTTCTATTCCTAGCTTTTCTTCATTAAAAGTTACATGTTTGCTTTCTATTATGGTGTCCTCCTCGGATATCCAAATTCGGTAGTCCCTTGTTCGCATACCGTATCCTATCATTATTCCTTTCTTGGCTCTAGGTTGAAATTTATTCCTTTTCTGTTGCAGAATGTAGACATAAGCAATGCAACCATATCTTTTAAGATGTTTTAGAGTTGGTTTCCTCCCATACCAACGTTTAAATGGAATGTCATTTATAGACCGATGGAAAATTCGATTTCTAATATAGTTCATAGTATGAACTGCTTCTAACCAGAGATTTTCAGGAATGTTGGAGGACTGTAGAAGAGTTCTCATGCCGTCAAAAAGTACTCTGTTCAACCTTTCTGCAGAACCATTCATTTGAGGAGAATAGGTATTCGTTCTCTCATGTCTAATTCCTAGTTTTCCTAACAATTCTTCTACAGGGTGGCAACAATACTCAAGTCCGTTATCACTCCTAATGGCTCTTATCTTTTTGCCAGTTTGACGTTCTATAAATTCTATGAAACTTTTTAATTTAGTGCAGACTTCATCTTTAGTTCTCATAGCATGGCAAAAAGATCGGCGACTGTAATCATCTAGGAATGTGAGAATATATCTAAACCCATGCTTAGACGGAGTAGGGGCTGGTCCCCAAACATCTGTATGGATAAGTTGGAGTATTTCTGTTGAACGAATATTATTTGACCTTGGGTATTCTGCACGTGTATTTTTACCATATATGCACGGTTCGCACCTAGATTCTTCCCCTTTTAACTTGACTGATGGCTCAACTAAACTTTCATTAAACATTTTCTTTATTGTAGGAATGTTACAATGCCCCAAGCGTTCATGCCAAATCATAATATCATTTTTATCTACTGAATAGGCAAATTCTATAGTTTCATTTTTATTTTCCTTTCTACATTTAATGCCGTCTTTTTCTTTAACAATTTTCCTTTTAGTTAGTTTTGGGGACCTTCTGTTTTCTTTAATTTCATTTACACCTCTCCTTTTCAATGGGAGCCCTTTTATAACATAAAAATTATCTTTTAATTTTGCAGACCAAAGATATTTCCAATGAGGGGAAAAATTTTTAAAACCGTGGTCTAGTTTTGCGTGCATACCAGCGTTATCCATTTTAGACATGCTTATAAGATTTCGATGAATTGTGGGAACATACAAAGTATTAAAAAGGGTTACAGTTTTTATGTTTTGACCTTCTTTTATGGTAAATTTAACTGTCCCTATGCCTTCAACCTCATGGGGAGTAATACCCATTTTTACTGCCGAGTTGTTTTGAGGTTTTCTCATCTCTGTAAAGAATTTCCTGTTCTGGCAGATGTGCGATGTGGACGCACTGTCCAAAGTCCATTCTCTAGTTAATATTTCATTTGCCTGACCACTGTTTAAAAATTCAGAAACATTGCTTTCTGTTATAAATGCCCCTCCATGAGTTTGTTTAACTTCGTCTTCAATTCGTTGTTTCTTCTTACATTCTCGTATTGAATGGCCTAATGTATTACAAAATTCACATTTTACTTTAAATTTTATATTAGGTTTCAAGTTTTCAGTTGCTAAACATTCTACTTTAGTTTCTTCCCTCAAGTTTCTTCTTGTGTATTCCTTCAGGATTTCACTTTTAATTTTTAGAAATTTAAAATCATTTGGCTCATAGTTCTCAATTTCACGGGCTAAATAGTCATACTCAATGGGTAAATTTTCAATTAAAGCATAACATTTATAGTCTTCTGAAATATTTTCCCCAATATCTTCTAACCTTCGACAACTATCCTCAATCCTAGCTATAAAGGTTGGCAATTCTTCCTCAGGTAATTTCTTAAGGGATTTAAACTCTTTTAAACAAGAGATTTTATATGACCTATCTGAGGTAGTTCCCCATATTCTGGTTTTTAAGATTTGTCAAATTTCAGCTGGATCATCCAAATGATTAATTTCTAAACAAATATCAGGACTACAATAAGATTTTATTAATCCACATGTTTTAGCTTTGCTTTGCTCTAGTTTAAATTTAGAAATGGGAGGTAATTTTTCTTTTTCAGTTTCACTCTCTTGAGGCCAATTTTTCTTATCTATCCAAACAATTAAACCTTCACTTTCTAGTTTAATTTTTATATTTCTAGACCAAGAACGATAATTATGTCTAGTTAATAAATGCTGTGGATTTATGTTTGTAGCCATCTTAAAATTTATCTACTTCAATTAATTTCCTTAAACTAGGGAAGGGCTCTGGGCCCATAACCCTCTTGTGGGTTTATTTTTCTGTTTGTTAATTAAAAAACCCAAATGCAGAGTAGCAGCAATAAGCTCCTTCCCAATGTAGAAAATTTTCTGACACTGGACACGTGAGTACAAGTAAACTCATATATCTCATTAAATAAAATGACATCCTGGTTGAAAAATATAGACTTACAAAAGAGTGAATGAGATTGAAAAATATGTACTCACGTGCCAGTAGTCAGTAGGTGATGTTCCTGTACCAGTGTAAAATTTCTTAATGAAGAAAAACAGTCTTGAAAACTATTTTTTTTATTAAAATTCAACTTGAATCATTTTAACTAATAAATTTCTCTTAACTTTAAACATAACTTAAAACAAATAAGAACGTTAGAAAACAATTGATACTTGTTTAATTAGAGTCATTCACCTATTACGACTATAAGCCGAAAAAGAAATTTTTAGAAAACGAATCGTGCATTATGCAACCGGCAGCATCAAAAACATCATCGAAAAGCAAAAGCCAGCTGATGTGTCGTACACACCCCTTTTAAATGAACCGCGATGTTGTCTAGAAGATTCGCCGGCAGTTAAAGAAACAGTTAGCTGTACTGCCATTAATTTCATATGCAAATTTATGCAATTAAAAAAAATAGGAAAAATAGGTGAATGATTTTATATTTGTACTCAAGTGCTATTTAATTGATTAATAGTTACAAATTTTGAATAGAAATCAAATTAGATAATTGTGATCGCAAGAAACTGAGTTGAATTAAAAATACTGCGAAAGCAGCGCCGCTTGCTTGGTGGTAGCGGTTAGCGTTTGAGTTAACTAGAAGAATGTAAACAAAGCGGCATTTTTACCTATTATAGTTATTTTACATAAAAAGGAAGTAAATTGATTCAGCACTTGAATACAGTTTGCTAGAAATAAAGTTACTTAAACATAAAACCTCTGGAGGTAAGGAAAAAAAAAAAAAAAAAAGTGTTTGTAATGCTGAAGGGAAAAACGAGAGAATGGCGAATTTAGCCAACAGAAATTTAGTTGGCAACAGGCAGTTATTTCATTTATCAAAGATTCTTCATTGCCAGGTGCTAGACATGCTGGCAGACTATTCTTCCGGTCGGGAAAAATTGCTTTTCATTTTTCGCCAAAGTACTGGAAATAAAAAAAGCAGTTTTTGAATTTTTTCAATTCAAAAATCGATCAAAAGCAGAACTTCGAAATTGCCCGTCATTATGGCTCACCTGTATGCAGTTAAAAAATCTAAAGTATAGCTTTAAAAATAAATTAAATAGACATATTATATTTATTTAAATTCATTTTTATTTCATCTGTTAATGACACCAAAAGTTACTTTTAACAGAATAATATTGATTCCCCCCCCCCTCCCCTTTTTTTTATGAATTCGGTTGTAAAAAAGCAGTTTTGGAATTCTTAAATATTAGACGGATTTCAATAGAAATCGTTAATCGCCCTTGATAGATTAGCCATTTTGAGTCTAAAATATATCAAAGATATTCATTATTGTAATACATAATACATCATTCAAAAGATATTTTACAATACTTTTATTGCAGGCTATTAAAATGATATAAGCCGTTCAAATTCTGTACGAAACTTTCGGAGAAAACATTGGAAAAATCCAGAATTTTTATTCTTTTATATTTTACAGAGTTTCAAATTCAGATTTTCGCTCACATTTCGTACTAATAATTTTTAACGGTATGTAGCCCGGAATGAAGCAAGTTTTGGAGAAAACCACAGAGCCAACGAGCGGGAGTTTCGTAAAGTCGGATTTTTCAGGGATCGCGAACCAGCTGGTCGCCGAAGGCGGCTATTAATAAATAAAAGAGAAAGTCTAATTTTCCTTCAGAAACTATATGAAAAACATTTACCGTGAAATCCTCCTCCCTTCAAACAATAGCCCAAGTTCCACCAGCACTTTATAAGAAAACTAGGAAAAATTAAAATTAACGAAAGTAACATTATTGTGAATTTTGATGGCATCAAATTGTTCCCATCCACAGACATTAACAAAATTATAAATGAAATAATGAAAAAAGAAATATAGATAAAACTAAATCAGCATAACATTAACAGCAGCAAACAACTAAATCTATAATAATAAAAGAAGATGTCTGTCTCTCTGTCTGTCTGAGCATCAATACGTTCAGCCCCTACTGAACGCAGAACTACAAAATTTGACATACGGGTGCTCAGAAGCCTGCCCAAGTGCATAGTTAAAAAATAATTGAAAAATTTTAATTAGTTCCGGAGATATTAATTAAAACGTCGACCAATGCCTAATTAAAAAGCGAGCGGATCGTAATTTTCGCCCTTCAGCGTGTTCCTCAAAAGAGAAAGCAGAGAGAGGAAAATTTCGCGGGTTTTCCTAAAGCGATCGCTGCCGATCTGTTGGAAATATCAAAAATACACCTGTACCACGAGAAAGAGCATTTATTACCGATTCTTACGGTACAATTTTTTTTTTTAATACGGATTTTTTATATTTTTAAAAAAAGTTTTAAAAAGGGCAGAAAATTTCTCTTTTTCTCGATTGTCTTTTTTGAAACGCCCTGTACGACTGAGTAACTGTTCCATTTCTCAACAACTGGTATATTTGGAAAGGACATTTAATCCTCTTTCGAACCATATAAACATTTTTACAAAATACCGATAAGCGATCCATATTTTTAGATTTTACGAAACATCGATTTTTTCACAAAACATTTTATAACTCAAAAGCGTTTAGAGATAAATCATTTCTTTTTTTTTTTTTTTTTTTTTTTTTTTTTTGTATATAGATCTCGCTTCAACAATTCAATACCCAAAAGATTGAGAGAAAATTTCAAAAACTGAATGAGTTATAATTTTTTAATTTTCAGTATTGCGGCAGTTTTCGATGAAATTCTGAATCGACGTTTCTGAACTCTTGCAACTGACCTTGACAGAGAAGAGATAATAACATTCTTCAGTGCCAGGTGCTAGAGGTCGGGAAAAAGTTGCTTTTCGTTTTTTGGCCACGTGACAAAGTATACTGGAAATAAAAAAAAGCAGTTTTTGAATTTTTTCAATTATTTAAAATCGATCAAAAGCAGAACTTCGAAATTGCCCGTCATTGCAGTTAAAAAATCTAAAGTATAGCTTTAAAAATAAAATAAATAGACATATTATATTTATTTAAATTCATTTTTATTTCATCTGTTAATGACACCATTCACCAATTTCATCTTAATGAGTTACTTTTAACAGAATAATATTGATTTTATTTTTTCCCCCCCCTTTTTTACTTCCTTATACAAAGTATAAGGAAGTATAGTAATCCCGATTTGCGAAATGGATTTTGTATTTCACATTGCTCGAAAACGAATGATCGCTGAATGTTGCCAATTTATACGTGTGACAGTCATGATGTCTAGTTGCACACCTGCAAGTTTCGTCTTAACACGAGCTCTCGTTTTAGAGATATAAGCGACTTTACACGATTTTTCGTGACGTCTGTATGTATGTGTGTCTGTGTGTGTGTGTGTGGGTGGGTGTATGTCGCATAACTCAAAAACGGTTGGACGTAGAAAGTTGCGAATTGGTACATAGGTTTGTTATAACATCTAGTTGTGCACCTCCCTTTTTCGACTTCATATGATTTTCCGTTTTGGAGATATTTAGGAAAATTAGGTTCATAATGGGCAAAATGTATCAAAAACGGTAATAGCTCAAAAACGGTTTGGACAAATCTTGCAATTTAACTGGCTTCTCGACTAGCTAGACATTTGAAACTTTCAGAAAAGTTCAGAACACGTTGACATGAGTCCCCCCCCAAGGCACAACTTTGACATGAGTCCCCCCCAAGGCACAACTTTGACATGAGTCCCCCCCAAGGCACGACTTTGACATGAGCCCCCTCCCCAAGGTACAACTTTGACATGAGTCCCCCCCTAGGCACAACTTTGACATGAGTTCCCTCCCCAAGGCACGACTTTGACATGAGTCCCCCCCAATGTACAACTTTGACATGAGTCCCCTTAAGGCACAACTTTGACATGAGTCCCCCCCAAGGCAGAACTTTGACATGAGTCCCCCCCAAGGCACAACTTTGACATGAGTCCCTCCCAAGGTACAACTTTGACATGAGTCCCCCCAAGGCCCAACTTTGACATGAGTCCCCCCCAGGCCCAACTTTGACATGAGTCCCCCCAAGGCCCAACTTTGACATGAGTCCCCCCCAAGGTTCAACTTTGACATGAGTCCCCCCCAAGGCACAACTTTGACATGAGTTCCCCCCAAGGCACAACCTTGACATGAGTCCCCTCAAGGAACAAATTTTTTTTTTTTTTTTTACGTATGCGTGCATTTTTTAAAAATATTTTTAGCCGACTGTTTCGGGTCCAGTGACAATGTTTTTTAACATTATGTATATTTTTAAAAGTGTATAAGGAAGTCATGTGGTGCCCACATCAGATTTTTTTTTATGAATTCGGTTGTAAAAAAGCAGTTTTGGAATTCTTAAATTTAGATGGATTTCAATAGAAATCGTTAATCGCCCTTGATAGATTAGCCATTTTGAGTCTAAAATATATCTTAGATATTCATTATTGTAATACATAATACATCATTCAAAAGATATTTTAAAGTATTTTTATTGCAGGCTATTAAAATGATATAAGCCGTTCAAATTCTGTACGAAACTTTCGGAGAAAACTACGGAAAAACCAGAAAATTTTTATTCTTTTATATTTTACAGAGTTTCAAATTCAGATTTTTCGCTCACATTTCGTACTAATAATTTTTAACGGTATATAGCCCAGAATTAAGCAAGTTTTGGAGAAAACCACAGATAAGACAGACACAAATCTTTTTAAAAAATGTTATATGGCACCGCAGGCTCCACCGAACGGGACTTAACTAAAGTCAGAAATTTGAAAGATCATAACATGGTGAGCGAACAGGCTGTTTCAGATATTGAAAAGGGAAGAGGGCGCCGAAGGCGCTACCGCACGGAAATTTACTGCGCTTTCAATAAGCTATTTTCACGATATATCGATAAGCTGTTATTAGACCTGAAATGGGAAAAAGGCGCCGCAGGTGCCACCGAGCAGGAGTTTCGTAAAGTCGGATTTTTCAGGGATCGCGAACCAGCTGGTTGCCGAAGGTGGCTAGTTCTAAATAGAAATTACTTTAGATTAAAAAACAAATTTTACAAAAAAAAAAAAGAAGAAAAAGGGGGGTGGAGTGGAGTCCCAATGCAATCCCACTATTCAGGTTCATCACTGAATTAAAACTTGGGTTAACAGAAAAAATAAGTTTTGAAATTTTAAAGACTAAATTTAATGTTGGTTTAAATACACCGTTGATGTTTTTGTTGTCATTGACAGAAAACATAACAATTGAAAAAACACTGGAAAAATTAAATAAAATATGAGAATTAATAAACGAACTAAATAAAATATGAGGAAAGCTGGTTATAAGAAAAATCTAGAGTATAAACTATATAAAAATAGAATTAAATAATTAATCCACATTGAAAAAGGACATAAACGAAAAGAAAAATATACTACAGTAATTTAATTTAATAAAGGTGCACCTAATAAACTTTAAAGTAAAGTTTCAAAACTAAACATAAATATCCCCACCAAACCTATCAGATATTTTCCAGAGTATCTGTAATGACAAAGACCCTATAAGCCCCTTAGAAACTACAGGCATTTATGAAATAAAATATCAGACAGAGGAAAATACACCCAGGTATTTTTTTTATAGCTATGACCAAAGTTTCCCCCAGGTTCAGGGATGAGATTAGCAAAAATACAAAAAAAGCTGAAACTGTATGCATAGGCAAGACGTTGAAATGAAATACCAGAATTTTGATGACAAAATCTATTATATTAGAGTAATAAATATTTATTTTAATCTTCAATGTATAAAAAAAGAACAAATGCACATCAGAAACATGAAAAAAGCTAAAAAATTTTTTTTAAAGTTGAAAAGCTAAATGTACAAAAAAGCTGAAATCAGCTGAAAAGCTGAAAAATCTCATCCCTGCAGGTTTAAAATAAGGCAGGGTAAGGCACTGCTAATAAAAAAGGGCATTTTCTAGATTGATGAAGGTAGTTTTGGATTCTTAAAGGAACATTTTAAAATCCAGACACTTACTTTAAAATTTCGATTTTATTTATAAATATAAGAAAAAGTTTTAAATTTTAACTTTCTTTACACCTTAATTTTGCTTGTTACTGACATATGAACGAATGTTGATTGTTATGCACAATACATTTACAGTAAAACTTCCTGCGAGCGACCACCCTTCGTTCCGCAAAAATTTGGTCGTAAATAGAGGTGGTCGCTCAAAGAAGTGTCAAAATTGGACATTAAGTAGATAGGGTAACAAATCGGTGCCTTTAAAATCGGTCGTTGGAGGAGGGGGTTGCTTAACAGGGGTGGTCTTCCATAGAAGTTTCACTGTATTTATATTTTATAACATACCTTCAGTTTGAAGGTTATTTTCAATAAAAGGCAGTGAGGGCGCAACTTTTTTAGATTAAGGGCAATTTTTTGGATGAGGGGCAAGAAGGGTTGTATTTTTTCAGTCATAGGGCAGGCACGGAGATGTCTACCTACTCGGCTCGAGAAATCAAACAAGAGAAGAATCAGCCACCATAACACTCAACCATCACACAAGCAGCAAAGACAGTGATGTGAACTGTTCATACATGTAATACTTACCAAATGTAATCTAGGGTTTATAAAAATAGGGTGATGCAACAAAATATAGAATATCAGCACTGAGCTATAAAGGTCTGGTGTCATGAATGAATGGAAATCAATGAAGTGTGAATATCAAATAAAATAGCACCCCATACAACTCCCAGCTGTCAGCCCATGCGGCAGACGACAATCAAGCACATTTTTCATTTATACCATTAACAATGTTTGTACTCACTTTTTTATTCACCCCCCACCCCCCTTTTTTTTAAACTGATTTTCTTCTTATTTAATTTTAACTACATGTTGGAGAAAATTACTTTACAAAAAAAGTGGTGCGAAAAAAATGGCAGAAAATAATGTTACAGAATAAATTAAAAATGTGGCAATTCTGAGTAAAGTTAATATCAAACTACTATCCTGGACGTCTATAGATATGTCTTTGGAGATCATCAAGATTTAATTTGTAACTGGACTCATTACTGAAAACAATTCGTTTCCTGAAACGCATACAGTACAACTATAATGATTCTAGTACTATGCAACGGTGAGGGACAGTCAGCAAAATGGTCATTTTAATGTTAGCCTCCCAAGCCCATTTGCTATGTTATCTATGTTCTTGTTACACATCAGAACATTGGCCACCAAAAGTTAATCATATTAATATTTTGTTGTAAGTTATGTGGCTACACGATTTTATCACATTCGAATAACATTTTTTCGGCATAACTAAAACTTTTGACTTTTGGTGAAGGGAGGAAAAAAAAGGGACTTTTAGGGACCTGAAAAGAGTTAATGGACTTTAGAAACCACACTAAATGCCCTGAATATATAACAGCTTCTATTATTTGAAGCACATTTTGACAGATAATTTGCTCTTATTTTCAATTTTAGAAATTTACCTAAAATAAATTTAAAAAACGAACATTTTTTATAAAATGAGAACAAATATAAACTAATTTTTAATTAATGCAAACAATAATAAAATAAACAATTATTACTCAACCAAAAGTGATTCAATCCATTATGCTGCATATGATAACTGTAAAAATTTATATTCTTGTTCTAAAATATTTATTTTCCAAATAATAATTTATTGGAACTAAAAGGGGGAAGAGGAAACATGAAATGATTGAAATATAATAAAAGGATTAATTATAAAATAATAACAATTTTTTAAGATTATAAACCAGATAAAACATTTTCTGAGAAATGAAAAACCAAAACTACTAATAAATTTAATTTTTTTTTAAAAGAAAGAAAACAAAAAGTTGTTATTGGATGTTTTAATTTAGATTTTACATTTTTCTTTCCTTTTGTTTAAAGAAAAAAAAATTCAATATTTTATGATTTATTAAATTCAGACATCAAATCATAATGTATTTTTTATGATCTAGTTTTAAAAGATAATTATTTATGAAAACAAATCATTCTAATAATAAAAGAAAAAATTACCTGGGGATGTGGATTTAATATACAAACACGTCCAGATCTCACAATGGTGAATACAGAATCTAGACTTGTTCCATATAAATTTCCACGGTATTCACCATATTCAACAAATTTACCTTCTCTGATACCCTCTTCCATAACTTCCCGAGATACAAAATAATATTCTTTTCCTTCTTCTTCCAAACTTTTTGGAGGTCTGCTAGTGTCTAAAAGTAAACAAAACTTATTTTAAAGACATTTCAAATTTATTGTCAGAAATATAGTCAGAGTTATATATTTTTAATACATATACATACGAGGAATAGTTGTTTTATAATGAACTGGATCATATGAAATTAATCTTTGTTTAAGTTCATTTCGACCTACACCAGGAGCACCTAGAAATACAAAATTAGAACTTATACATTATGAAATAATAGCATTAACATAAATCCTATTAGCAATTAGAAGTATCATAAACACAATTTCTTTAGTTATTAAAACTTAATGCATTTACCACTAATAATGCAACCATTCTATTATAAAGAATAACTTGCTTACAAATACTAATAAAAATTCCTTAGTCCCTGTTGCCCATATGTTTTTTTGTTACAATTTATCTGTATTGGGTTTAAAAAATAAAATCATTTCTTCTGTATATTTAAAACAAATTAAAAAAAATTGAAACAATAAATGCTTTTTCAAATTTCATATAATGTTTCCAAAGATTATTTAAATAGGAATTAAAGAATATTTTACTGTTCAACCGCACACAAATGGAAATGAATGACAATGAGTGGAAAAATTATTCAAGAAAAGTAATTACAAAAACAACACACATATAAAGAAAGTTTTTAAAAGTACTTTAATTACTTTCTCCCCAGAATTAAGTAACACTCGTTTCTCTTTGTTTTAAGCAAGTATTAAAAGTTATGGCATATTTGTTTCAACAGAGATAAATCTTGCACATTCACTAATATAATTGGTGCAGCAATCTTTCTTTTCTTTTTCAGTTCAAAAAGATCCTCAGGCAGATTAGTAGAGTTCCTTTGGCTTATATTTTTCAAAGTAGATTTGAATTTTTCTGAGCAAACTGCACATTAATGACTTTTTCATAAATAATCTGATGACAAACTCACTGAAATTTTTTAGAAATATTCTTGTGTTTCCATGTACATTGTCCTTGTATGATAAAAAAAAAAAAAAAATTGTAATACATCATCCTATTAGCATCTCAAAATATTAAAAAATATATGCTTATATGCTTCAAAAATGTTATTCACGTATTGAATTACTGTTACTCTAACAAAAAAGATTAATCAGAGGTATTCATTATATGATTCACATCATTTCTGCAGTATTCACAATTAGAATCAATTAGATTTTTGAGATATGTCTTCTATTTCTGAATTGTCTATGGAATTTAAGAATATGTTACAGGTAAAATTTTCATCATCTTTCATCAAAAGTCACATAAGTTGGTCTAAATGTTTCTGTTTCATTGAGTTTGCATTTCTTTTTTTCTTTATTTTTTATTCATCCAAATAAATTTAAAAAGCCTTAAAGGTAATAAACAGATAGAAAAGGAAAACAAGACCTTCTGGCTCATTTGGAAGGGTAGGTTGATTTCTTTCTCCTTATCAAGTAATCGCAATTTTGAAACAAAATGGTGGCTACAAATTATTAATTGACTGGTAGAAATATTGATGTAGGCTATGTACACATGGAGTTTTAAGTAAATTGGTTCATAAATTCCTTTCAATGTGAATTTAAAATTTTCAAGTGGTCGGCACTTGGAAACATGATAGCAGGCTAAGTTGGCAAACAAATATATTAAATGCATTTGTGAGATAAGACTACTGTACAAATTTAGTTCGAATTAATTCAGAATCTCAAAAGTCATCATGTTGAAAAATTAAGAGGCGGCCACTTGGATCAAAATGACAGAGCAAGTTGCTCAGTGAACTAATCCAAGATACATATTAAATTATTCAAAAGGATTAAATTTACATTATTTATAAAATTATACCTTAAATATATTATCCTTTTTAAAAATATGCACTTACAGCAAATATATTTCGGATGCATCTCACATCCATTTTCGGTGCATCCGCGTGACACTGTCTTTCGCTCTGGATTGTTTTCATCCTCTTGATCGTTGACTCTCTTCACTTCATGAAACTTTTTCATCATCAGGTATTGCCATGAGGTTAGTATTATGCAATGCTCGCGATCATTAATAGATAGATTGTTAGTGATTATTTCGATTGCTTCTCTTTTGAGAGCATATTGGGGGTTATTATAGGGGGCTATTTTTTGGGTATTTATTGTATTATAAGTTTAATTGGGTTAGTTTTATGGGTGGTGGATAAAGCAGCAGAAAATCTATTAAACTTTATATCTGAGAGGTGTTCTTTTTCATGATCATTAATACAACGTTTTGTCATGTCTATGTAGCTCTCAAAAGAGAAGAAATCAAAATAATCACTAACAATCTATCTATTAATGATCACGAGCATAGCATAATACCAACCGCATGGCAACACCTGATGATGAAAAAGTTTCATGAAGTGAAGAGAATCAACGATCAAGAGGAGAAAAACAATCTAGAGTGAAAGACAGTGTCACATTGATGCACCGAAGATGGATGCGAGACGCATCCGAAATATATTTGCTGTAAGTGCATATTTTTGAAAAGGATGATATATTTAAGGTATAATTTTATAAGTAATGTAATCCAAGAGATTTGTAAGATAAGTCCACTATCCAACTGTGGTTCGAATAAATTCAGTATTTCAAAAGTTATTGCTATAACAAAGTCTCAAGTGGCAGTTCTTCAAGTAAGTACAACTTGGAAACAAAATTGCAGAGAAACTTGCCCACCAAAACCATAGATATTTGAATGATAAATCCATTTTACAACTTTGGTTTGCATTGATTAATTATTTGAAAAGTTACCATAATAACAAATTTTCAAGTGGCCACCACTTGGAAACAATATAATGGAGCAAGTTGCCCAGCAAACTCATCCAAGATACTTGAAGCTTAAGTTCACTATCCAACATTGGTTCAAATCAGTGGAGTATTTCAAAAGTTATTGTTATGACAAATTTTCAAGTGGCAGTATAAGTGGCTGCTACTTGGAAACAAGATGGCGAAGCAACTTGCCCAGTGAAATCATCCAAGATATTTGTATGATAAGTTCATTGTCCAACTTTAGTTCAAAGCAAATCAGTATTTAAAAAACTATCGTGCTAAAAAATTTTCAAGTGGCCACCACTTGTAAGAAAAAAAGCAGAATGAGATGCCCAGCAAACTTATCTGAGACATTTCAATGATAAATCCACTGCCCAAATTTGATGCGAATTGATTCCGTATTACAAAAGTTATCATAATGGCAAATTTTCAAGTGGCCAGAACTTGGAAATAAAATTGCAGATCAAGTTACTAAGCGAACTTATCTAAGATATTTGAACCATAAATTCACTATTCAACTTTTGTTTGAATCAGTTTAGTATTTTAAAAGTTATCATGATGGTACATTTTCAAGTGGCAGCATAATTTCAAGTGGTTGCAACTTGGAAACAAAATGTCAGAACAAGTTGCCCTGTGAACTCATCCAAGGTAATTATATGATAAGACCACTGTCCAATTTCGGTTCAAATTCAATCAGAATTTAAAAAGTTATCATGTTTATAAATTTTTAAGTGGTAGCCTAAATTCAAGTTGTCTTGCTTAATTTATAACATCCGCACATTGTTAAACAAGACCTTCCGGCTTTTTCGGAAGGGTAGGTTGATTTCTTTTTCCTTATCAAGTAGCCGTCATTTTGTTTGAAAATGGCGGCTACAAATTATTAATGCATTTGGTAGAAATATTGATGTAGGCTATGCACATATAGATTTTTAAGCAAATCGGTTCAAAAATACCTTTTTATGTGAATTTAAAATTTTCAAGTGGCCGGCGCTTGGAATCAAAATGGTGAGATAAGTTGACAAATATATGAAATGTATTTGTGAGGTAAGTCTACTGTACACATATAGCTCGAATTAATTCAAAATCTCAAAAGTCATCGTTTTGAAAAATTAAGTGGCTGGCACATCGATCAAAATGGCAGAGAAAGTTCCTCATCTAAAATATCGTTTCAAATTTGAAAATAATTTTTTTTTTAGAAATTCTTTCAATTAGTAAATTGATAAAATGTTAGTTTTCTGCATTTCTAGCTTGTTTCAGCACTAAAATAGCCTAATTTTTCCTTAAAAACGCATTAAAAAAATCCAGCAACGCAGGTAATGGATTTGGCGCCAAATTTGGCGACTTTTTCCCTATGGCGACTTTTTTGGCGACTTTTGGCGAGAAAATACTTATAATCGATATACCAAAGATGGACGCAATAACTTGATTGGTTCACGAGTTACGTGAATTTTCTAGATTTTTGTTGTTTGAAAGATAAATCCAATTTTCAACTTTGGTTTGAATTGATTAAGTATTTCTAAAGTTACCATGATAACAAATTTTCCAGTGGCCGCCAGATGGAAACAATACAGCGGGACAAGTTGCCCAGCAAACATATCCAAGGTATTTGAAGCATAGGTTCACTGTCCAACTGTGGTTTAAATCAGTGCCGTGTTTCAAAAGTTAATTTTATGGCAAATTTTCAAGGGGCAGTCTAAGTGGTTGCAACTTGGAAACAAAATGGCAAAACAACTTGCCCAGTGAAATCATCCAGTATACTAGTATAAGTTCCTTGTCCAGTTCTAGTTCAAATTAAATCAGTATTTCAAAAATTATCGTCATAAGAAATTTTCAGGTGGCGCCACTTGGAAAAAAAAAGCGGAGTGAGATGCCCAGCGAACTTATCTGAGATATTTGAAGAATAAATCCACTACCCAAATTTGATACGAATCAATTCTGTATTACTAAAGTTACTATATTAACAAATTTTCAAGTGGCAGCCACTTGGACATAAAATTGCGGATCAAGTCACCAAGTGAACTTATCCTAGATATTTGAACCATAAGTTCACTATCCAACTTTTATTTGAATCCGTTTAGTATTTTAAAAGTTATCGTGATGGCATATTTTCAAGTGGCAGTGTGATTTCAAGTGGCTGGAACTTAGAAACAAGATGTCGGGACAAGTTGCCCAGTGAAAATATTCAAGATAATTATATGATAATATCACTGTCCAAATTTGGTTTGATTTGGAGTATTATTTCAGAAGTTATCGTGATTTTAAATTTTCAAGTGGGAGCCTGATTTCAAGTGGTCCCGCTTAACTTAAGATATCTATAACCTTTATTAAAAATGACGTATAAATTTCATTAATAAACTTCATTGAGATCCTTATATGGTCTGTATTTACATCAAAATTCAAACAATTTCGGAATACGCTTTTTACAATTTAAATTTGAAATTTTCAAATGGTCTCCACTTGAAAACAAAATGGCGGAGCAACTTGGTTAACAAACTCATCTAAGATATTTATAAGATAAGTTAATGTTAAGACACTGTTCAAATTTGGTTCCATTTGGAGTATTATTTCGGAAGTTATCATGGTTTTAAATTTTCAAGTGGTATCCTGATTTCAAGTGGTCCCGCTTAAGTTAAGATATCCGCCACTTTATTAAAAATGGAGAATAAAGTTCATTAATAAAGTTATTTGAGACACTTGTATAATCTATGTATGCATCAAAATAAAAAAAAAATTCGGAATATGCTTTTTACAATTTGAATTTTTCAAGTGGTCTCCACTTGAAAACAAAATGGCAAAGCAACTTGGTTAACAAATTCATCTGAGTTATTTATAAGATAACTTAAGACACTATCCAAATTTGGTTCGATTTGGAGTATTATTTCAGAAGTTATTCTGATTTTAAATTTTCAAGTGGTAGAGTGATTTCAAGTGGCCCCGCTTAACTTAAGATATCTATAACCTTTATTAAAAATGACGTATAAATTTCATTAATAAACTTCATTGAGACACTTATGTGGTCTATATTTACATCAAATTTCAAACAAATTCGGAATACTCTTTTTACAATTTGAATTTGAAATTTTCAAGTGGTCTCCACTTGAAAACAAAATGGTGGAGCAACTTGGTTAATAAACTCATCTAAGATATTTATAAGATAAGACACTGTCTAAATTTGGATCGATTTGGAGTATTATTTCGGAAATTATAGTGATTTTAAATTTTCAAGTCGTAGCTTGATTTCAAGTGGTCCCACTTAACTTAAAATATCTGCCACTTTATTAAAAATGGCGGCTAAACTTCATTAATAAACATCATTGAGACCCTTATGTGGCCTGTATTTACAACAAAATTCAAGCAAATCTTGCTTTAAATATGCTTTTTACAATGTCGGTTTGAAATTTTCAAGTGGCTGCCACTTGAAAACAAAAAGTCGGAGCAACTTGGTTAACGAACTCATCCAAGATATTTATAAGATCAGTTCACTGTCCAAATTTGGTTCCATTTCGAGTATTATTCTGGGAGTTATCGTGATGACAAAATTTTCATTATAGATAGATAGATATATATATATATAGATAAACGAAGTGATTGCAATAGGTCGATTTCTAAAGAAATCAACCTAAAATGGCAGATAAATTTCCTTAATAAACTTGGTTGTGACTTTTATATATTCTATGTATATATCAAAATTCAAGCAAATCCGGTCTTAAATATACTTTTTAGTGTAAATTTGAAATTTTCAAGTGGCTTCACTTGAAAACCAAATGACGGAGCAATTTGGCTAACAAACTCATCGAAGATATTTATAACTTCACTATACAAATTTAGTTTGATTTGAAGTATTATTTCAGAAATTATCGTGATTTTAAATTTTCAAGTGGTAGCATGATTTCAAGTGGCCTCGCTTAACTTAAGATATCTGCCACTTTGCTAAAAATGGCTGATGAAGTTCATTAATAAACTTGATTGAGACACATATGTGGTTTATGTATACATCAAAATTCAAACAAATTCAGAATATGCTTTTTACGATTTGAATTTGAAATTTTCAAGTGGTCTCACTTGAAAACAAAATGGCATAGCAACTTTGTTAAAAAGCTCATTCAAGATATTTATAAAATAAGTTCATCGTCCAAATTTGGTTCGATTTGGAGTATTATTTTGGAAATTATCATGATTTTAAATTTTCAAGTGGTAGCTTGATTTCAAGTGGCCCCGCTTAACTTAAGATATCTGCCACTTTGTTAAAAATGGCAGATGAAGTTCATTAATAAACTTGATTGAGACACGTATACGGTTTATGTATGCATCAAAATTCAAACAAATTCAGAATACGCTTTTTACGATTTGAATTTGAAATTTTCAAGTGGTCTCACTTGAAAACAAAATGGAGGAGCAACTTTGTTAAAAAACTCATTCAAGATATTTATAAAATAAGTTCACTGTCCAAATGCGGTTCGATTTGGAGTGTTATTTCGGAAGTTATCGTGATTTTAAATTTTCATGCGGCCCCGCTTAACTTATGATATTTGCTACTTTGTTAAAAATGACAAATAAAGTTCATTAATAAACTCTATTGAGACTCTTATGTGGTCTATATTTACATCAAAATTCAAGCAAATCTGGCCTTAAATACTCTTTTTAAAATGTGGATTTGAAATTTTCAAGTGGCTGTCACTTGAAAACAAAAAGTCGAAGCAGCTTGGTAAACAAACTCATTCAAGATATTTATAAAATAAGTTCACTGTCCAAATTTGGTTCGATTTGGAATATTATTTTGGGAGTTATCGTGATGACAAGATTTTCATTATATATATATACTAGCAGACCCGGCTACGCGTTGCTGTGGCTAAGTTACACATTGAATTATATTGTAGTAAACTATTCAATACAGTCAAATTATTATTTACAAATAAAGACGAAAATGTTGTAGCCGATGTAAAAACCCACGGGATTGACATTTGAACCTCAGGTCGAAATTTGCGATTGATAAAAATTTTCATAGAGTTGATATTGTAGATTATTCATTATTTATAATAATTATATTCATCATTTTGAATTATAAGAATTTTTAATTTTAATTTAATTCAGCGCTAATCGGTGCCCAATATTCTTGGTTAACCTGTCTCTTATTAACACAAATAGATTTGATGGTTTTCCACACGTGAGCATGCAACATATAATTGCGCATGGGAAAAGCATGGATTTTCCAAGTCTAAGCCGCAAATGGACATCATTTGGCCTTGAGACTTATTTATGGTCATAAGCTAATTTGGATTAAAATGCTAAAATGACTAATAGGTATTTAATTTTTATTAAAATTCTATTAAAATAAAAGTATAAAAGAAGCAGACGATTTTAAAATCAATTTTGATGGAAGAGTGAAATATAATGCTATTATGGAAAATGTATAATGCTATTATGGATAGTTTTATTATAAAATGATCTCATCATTTTAAATATTTTAAAAATGGCAAAAGCTATAGTTATAAAAAGCAAAACAATATGGCTAAGCCAGAAAAATAAGTAAATTTGATAAATATTTTAAAACTTTAATATAGGCTATCTTATGAAATATTGGGCATTTAAAGTAAATAAAAGTATAATTTTAAATACAAAAGGATTTTGGAAAAGATTAATATATTTTAACGAAGTGATGAGAAGATTTTGAGTATGTTAAAATTTTAATAGTAAATTCAAGTTAATCAAGATGGGAATCATTGAGGATTAATTTAATTTAGAAAGTTATTCATCAACCCTTAAAGTTCATTTCAGAAAATTTTGGAGTGGAAGGCTGATTCTTTATACCAACTACGTGAAAAATACCAGAGCCGGGAATCGAATCTGGGCCTTCCGCTTTACGTGCGGATGCTCAAACCATTGAGCTACCCTGGCTGATTACCAGCTAGGCATTTCTCACATAACATTCGTTGGCAAAGTCACCGAGTCTGTAAACACAGCTATATCAAGTGACATTATTAATCATGGCGCAACTCCGATAGACCACGAAATTTTAATTTAATTTAGAAAGTTATTCATCAACCCTTAAAGTTCATTTCAGAAAATTTTGGAGTGGAAGGCTGATTTTTCATACCAACTATGTGAAAAATACCAGAGCCGGGAATCGAACCCGGGCCTTCCGCTTTTAGGGTTGACTTTAAGGGTTGATGAATAACTTTCTAAATTAAATTAAAATTTCGTGGTCTATCAGAGTTATGCCATGATTAATAATGTCACTTGATATAGCTGTGTTTACAGACTCGGTGACTTTGCCAACAAATGTTATGTGAGAAATGCCTAGCTGGTAATCAAAAGCGAAAGGCCCGGGTTCGATTCCCGGCTCTGGTATTTTTCACATAAATGGTATAAAAAAATCAGCCTTCCACTCCAAAATTTTCTGAAATGAACTTTAAGGGTTGACTTTCTAAATTAAATAAAAATTTTGTGGTCTATCAGACTTGTGCCATGATTAATAATGTCACTTGACATAGCTGTGTTTACAGACTCGGTGACTTTGCCAACGAATGTTATGTGAGAAATGCCTAGCTGGTAATCAGCCAGGGTAGCTCAATGGTTTGAGCATCCGCACGTAAAGCGGAAGGCCCGGGTTCGATTAATGGCTCTGGTATTTTTCACATAGTTGGTATAAAAAATCAGCCTTCCACTCCAAAATTTTCTGAAATTGAGGATTAAGATAAGAAAATAGCAAAATTTTAAGTTCATTTTTTAGCAAGAAGTAAGAGTAAAAATTTAAAGTTAAATACATGTATAAATCACAAACTTAATAAGGAACAGTAAATTGATAAATTATTAAAGAAAAGTGAAAGAAGATTAAGAGAAATAATTATTTGAAGTTTCGAACATCGATCATATAGATTAGCGTTACAAAACAAATAAACAGACTTAAGATCTTCCAGACTTTTAAATAAGTTTTAAAATATTGAAATGGCTACTTTTTATTTAGAACATTATATATATAGATCACGAATTTCTTAAAGAAAACAAAGTGATGCAGATTACAATAATGAACAAAAATGGAAAAAGCAAGGTTCTGTTGTAAGTAAATTTTTAACACACGTGTCACGTGAAATAAATTGTAGCATATACATAATGTATCTGATATAAGATATTAACATGTTGCAGCGGAATAAATTTCATATCTGTCATCGTTGCCGGAAAAAAAAATATCGCCAAATTATCTGGCGAACATATTTAATTCTTTTAAAAAATCATGGTTTTTTTAACAACTTATTATTAAGAGAGTAATGAATAATATGAAACAATATTTCGCACAATACATATTACGAAAATATACTTCTGGCTTGTATATTTTCGTGTTACATTTTTGATCGCCAAATACAAAAAAACTTCAAGGACGACAGAAAAAAATTTAAATTTTTTTTTTGAAATTTAAAATTAAATTTTTGTCAATTTGACAGCAAAATAACTCAATCTAATGTATGCACATAACTAATACATATCTATACAAAAATATGGGGATTAAAATCAGGAACTAATTTTCCTCGATTTTTAATAATTTTTTACGAAAAATTCAATGGGCAATTAACATATGAAATCTTTTTCTTGACTTCACAGATGTTCAGTGACGTCACACTTCGCTTGTGTATAACTACATTAGCACTTTATCAATGTGTATAAAATCTTTAAAGTGATTATGACGTCAATTTCCGTGAGATGCATGATTTAATTTTTTATAATTTTTTAACGTTCACGTTTGATTAAGTGTATTTATTTTTATGTCAAAAGAAAATAAACTCGTAATTTTTTTTTTTTTGGCAACAATTAAACTTATTGAACTCGCAGATATTTTGGAGCAACTATAACAAAGGGCTATAATTAACAAATAATTTGCAATAAAAAAATATTGTTACTATAAATTGAGATAAAAACTATCCTATCTCTCAAGTTGGACCAAACTGCACACAGTGTGCAAAATTTTGTTAAAATCGGATCATTAGTTTAGGAATTTATCGCGGACAAACATCGTGACACGGAATTTTTATATACAGATATAGATAGATAAATGAAGTGATTGCAATAGGTCGATTTCTAAAGAAATTAACCTAAAAAGAAGAGAAAAAACAGCAAAATAAATGGTCATTAAAAAAAAAAAAAAAATACCGTGCTAATCCTAGCAATATCCCAAATTCTGAAAGTGCTTTAAGTTATCTATCATCTTTACAAAATAGAGTTTTTATAAAGTATTATTATTACTACTATTGCTATATTTTATTTTATTGTTTTACATAATAGATTCCTAACATTATTCTTGTGGAATATTTGAAAGCATGGATATGTCATTCTATCCAGAAAAAATCAAATGTGTGGGTTTGCTGGCACGGATAGCACCAGCTAAGGGGCCAGGGGGGCACAGACCCCCTGTCGGGGAGACTCTCCCCATTGGGTTATATTTCTAAAATATGTCGTGGAAAAAATAACGATGTTTAAAAATTTTCTCTTTTCAGGTGCATTATTTTTTTTCTTTTGCGAATTTATGGAGTATTCTCATTTCTATTAGGGATTATCTTTAATTCTTTATCCAAAGTAAAGGGAATATTATATTCCCGATTTACAAAATGTATATTTTATCTTGTATAACTTGTAGAATGTTGAAATTGTGTATTTGAGACTTTTGTAATATTTTATTATTCACTACCAGTTTTTCTCCACATGTACCTTAGAGATTTCCAAGTTTTGTCATGATGTACCTGTATATTTAATTAAAAAGTTTAAATTCAATGGCTTCTAAATGTGTAATGTTGTCTTTTTATAATGCAAAATCGAAATACTGAAATTAATTAAAAATTAAAACCTAAAATAGTATTTCCTTTCAGGAAACTTAAGTGGTAATGTACAGATTATTAGAGGCCATTTTCTATTCAAAATTAATGCTAAGCTAAAAAGAAGAAAAAAAAAAAAAATTCAGTATTTAAAAATAAAAATGTGGAAATCAAATCTAGAATTTAAACAATCAAATAATAATGATTATTTGGAAGCTGTATATAAAAATGATGTAAATTAACACAGTTAAAATCATATGTATAGAAACTGCCTAAATTAAGAATTTTTTTAGCAATCTCTATTAAAGTGCCAGCATTCTGAAGGACCAATTTCCTATAGCACAATGGGCAGTCCTTTTACAGAAGTTTCAGTGCATATATCTGTGATCAATAGATAAATTGCTTCTTAAGAACGTTACTTCATGCACTCTGTGGATATTTAATTCTATGGAAAGAAAATAGTATTGTACTCTCAGAAAATGACACAGTGATCTCTGAAACCAAATTGAGTATTAATAAATGAAATTACATAAATAATAACAAAAATATTGCAATGTATATTTGCGTATGAGGGCACAGAAATAGCATGACCGGCATAATACATCATATAGTCATATAATAAACTCTTTCTGTATAGTGCTCCCCTGTCAGGGAGGTCCCCCTGTCAGAGAATTTCTGGTGCCACTACTGTTTGCTGGACTTATACCCATGTGCAAATAACAGAAGATTAAGCAGTATGTAGCAATAGAGAATTGATAGTATAGCTAAAATTTGCAATAATACCACTTTAATATGGAAATATTCTGCTTATGTTATATATGTACTTTGCACTTTTTCTTGCTATACAACTTGCATCTAGTCAATCTGGGGCCTGGTTCTTAAATATTTTGGTTGAAATCAGGGGCATAGTGATACAAAAAGATGGGAGGGGCTCAAAAAATGTCATTTTAAAAATGACTCAAAATTATTCTCAAGAAAATCAATTAATTAAATATTAATTAATATTCACTAATTATTAGTATTAATTACAAAGTATTACTAATTATGAACATTTATAAGAATTTAATTTTGGTTTTAAATGAGCATTTCTTTCATTTGTCATTAAAACAAAGTTTCGTAATAAGTAATAGGAGGGGGGGGGATTTTAATCAATGAGCACAGCTGCAATGACATAGAATTAAACAAAAACACCGATCAGAAGTGGCATTTATCTATTAGGTTTGAAGACAGGATCAAAGGAAAGCCACATCATATATTAAAGAAAGCCCTGATGATGGTTGAGACTTCAGCTGAAAACTTTGGATGAATTTGAAGGTATTTCTTATTTTGTAATATAATCTAACGCTACCCAAGTTAAAATCCATGCTTGTACCAGCAAAGAAAATAGGCTAGTTATTGCTATGTTTTGCTTTGTCTGCTAGATTTTCATGCTGTTATATGCTTTATAATGCTAGCCAGCATAAAATGCTATATTAGCTAGCTTACAACAGCAATAGCACAACAAGCTATATACAAGCATTTTATGCTTATTTGTTGTTTAAGCTTTTCCAAAGCCTGGAGAGGTATGTACCTTAACAAGCTATTATGTGCTTTTCTATGCTTGCCAGCGTAATATGTTATGTCGGCAGCTTAAGTAGAAATAGCATGGCATGCTAGATGCCAGTGAGAAGTGAGAAAATAGCAACAAAAAAGCATCTGTTGGTTGTGAATTACTGCTAGTATAGCAGAAATTTCAAGCAAATAGTAGTCATAATTACTGCTGGACCAGCAACATACTATTCAAGCAACAGAATCTGGATTATGTATGCTGGACAAGCAATAAACTGTGCCAATACACACCATGACTTGCTGGTAATTTTGGTGGAACCAGCAAATATTTTTGGTATTTTATGCTATTTTACATGCTGGGATACAGCATTTAATGCTAGACTAGCAAACAAATACCAGCAAGAATTTTAACTTGGGTATATATTTTGTAAAAACATGGTTTGTAATCTTCAGAATACAGCAGTTAATGGGGTTAAGAAACAAGAGGATGATAATTTTTAAATTAAATTGTACGGTAAATAGATTATCATATGATAAAGTTGAAATGTTAGCAAATGATATGATTTTGAAAATATCATTAAAATATTAATGACTAAATTATTATAATTATATAATTTAGATAATTAAAAAAACTAAATTTTTATGACTAAGATATTTATGAATAAATTATTATATGTAGCATGTAGAAATTTATTATTATATGCTTGGAAAAATAAATTCTTGAAGCAATAAAATAATTTACATTTTATAAGCAGATATGTGACAGTGCAAATCAAACAAAAGAGGTTGTAGCATGGTATTTCTTGAAATTTGTCTATTTATAATCCTCTTCTATTTTAGTTTTTACATACAAACAAGAGAAAATAAATAAATAAAAATTATATTGGCTTCTACTATGCTTAATAAATCATCATCATTATATATATATATATATATATATATGAACTTTTTTTTCTTCTTTTAAATGTAGACACAAAAATATAAAATAATGCAACTAACCAATAAGTACAATAGGCCTGTAAGTGCCAGGTGTAGGTTGCATTAAAGCTACTTCTTCATAGACTGGGACATATTTAGCATCAGGATCTATTTTGTTGATAAAATGCAATAATTAATTTTTCAATTCACAAATATATGTTACTGAATATTTAGAAATAAGTATATTTTTTGATTGATGTAACTAAAGGGAAATTTATTTTCAAACACACTTACCAAAATATTCACAAGAATTTTCAATCTTATTACTCAAAGAGTCATTTTGGAATGGTGAAAGCCGTCTAAAAAATGATATACAAATGCAGATTATTATAATGGATGCAAAATATGCATTTAAACTTGTCACTTGTAGATTTCTAAAAATTTATAGCTAGATGAATCATTAAAATAAATAAGCAATTAGCTTTTAACAGAAGATCTTGTGGGTGTTAAGTCTGATTGACTACACTAGGGTACTAAGCCTAAAGGTGAAATGACCTTTGTGGGTGTCTTTCTAAGGGGTCCTAGCCCGTATTTATATATTATTATTAACAACAAAGCAGGAAAAAAGACCTTAAACAATATATATATATGTTCATGCTTCATGAATACAGCTTTCAGACTTAAAAAAAAAAAAAAAAAAAAAAAAAAAAGAAATGAAAAATAAAATGAGGATAAATTTTAAACATTTGATTTTAATAATAAACAGTTCAACACAAGGGCACAATTAAAAAATATCACACAAAGTGCTCTTTAACACTATCTTGCAAAAACACAGGGTGTTCATAATTTATTCACTGGTTACAGATATGTTATAAATAACACATAATAAGAGATAAAGAAAAAAGACTAACTGGATTTTACTTTATACTTCAAAGAATTTTTATATTAATACACTTCAATATAAGCACCATTAGTCGCTTGAAGAATACAAAGTTTGTTGTAGATTTCCCCAGAGAATGCAGATCGCTTTTTAATTGCATAATGCCGTTTTGTTCATAAACAAAAAAGTTCCATGTTGTCATTTGCAAAGATTAAAACAAATGAAATTTCCTGAACTAAAGATTAAATTCAATATAAATCCTTTCCTCTTTCTTTATGAAATTATGTTTCAATTAAAGTTTAATATCCTTCTGAATAAAATGTGGTTATACTATACAACATACAGAGGTAATTATACTCCATAAATTAATTAAATTTAACTTCATTTTAACGTTTTTTTTTTCTTTCTTTAATATCATATGTTCTTGCAGAGGATTTGAATAAAGTTGGCATCTGCCAAACTAGTAGAGATGTCAACCTCATGACTAAAAATTTAGAAGCAAGAAACTTAAAATACCAGAGCAAACAAGAAAAAAATCGGAGCAACTATTATGATATGAAAATTTTAAATACTATTTCCATATGAAACCTACATTTACACAGTCTTAATAGAGATTTCTTTACATCAATGAAATTATCAAAGAATGATCAAATAAACAGCAATTAAAAAAAAAAAAAGTATATATTTTCCAAGTTTTAAGATAATTGTACTTAAAACATTTTTCGAAAATTAGTTTCAAGATTTTCTTTCTAGGCTGCATTTTTTCTTTTACGATTTATCATTTATACTGTTTGTAGGTTAATATAAATTCTGTTCAAGTATATAATATTTCTGCCTCATAGTTAAAAGATTTACATTTATAAATGTTATATAACTGAGAGTTTAAAATCATGTCAAATGACTTTTTCTTTTACAATTAACAAGAAAACAAAATTATAATTTTTCTTTTAAAACAGAACACTACGTCGAGAATATTTTTTAAACTGAAAAATTCATCCTGTGCCAACTTTTTGCTCCCCCCCCCCCTCTTTCCCTCCCATCTCCGTGCTTCGCCATGTGATGAAGAGTAGTCATTCAGAATCAGAGAAAAAGAAAATGATACATTTGCAAAATCAGAAGTAATATTTTTGAAATTTTTTGTATTTTTTATTCAGCTGAAAGGATGAATTCACAAAATGTATTGAAAAAAAGAAAATAAAATGAGATAAAACAGAAATAGAGGAAATAAATGAGAAAATAATAAATAAACGTCGTTTTATAAATCAGAGTTTTCCGATAATTTTCGAATTGATGGAGCACACTAATGAAAATCGGAGAAACTCTGATTAAATCAGATTCTTACCAGCTATGAACTGGTTTAACCACCAGTTCATGCTCCAGTTAATGATCCACCTATCTTAAGTTATGGTGGCCTCATCTTTTGTTTTGAATAAGACTTCACTTCCATGTGTAATTGTTTATTGACTAATTCAAGTCTTTCTTCCTGGTGTTTCATTATTTTCATAAATTCTTATTATATATATATATATGATTTTGCAAGATAAAATGGATTTTAATTCAATATGAAAGTAAGCTATTGAAGTAGATTTCTGTTTCAAGTATAAAAAAAAAAGACATTATAAGTAAGTGTATCAAAATTATTATATTTAAGCTTAATGGAAATATATATATATGTGAATATAAGAAATATAATTTAAATATATTAAAATCTAAAGAGGTTTAGTAACCCAATATTTGCAATTATGAAAATTAACTTATTCTGAGAATGAAATAAATATAATACCTTCTTTGAATGTCAGGACTAGGTATAATGCCTATTCTTGTATCGTTGTCTAGATGTGCCTGCCACCAATCAGGATCTTGGCGACTGACTATATGCAAAATATCCCCTCTGCGATATGCAAGCCCAGATTCAGGCTTTGGATTTAGAGAATCTAACATAGGATCATAGCAAAAATTGGCACGCACTTGGTCAGATGGTGCATGCTTTGGAGGAACACCAGGCACTAATTTAAATGTAATAGTGCCTTCACGACATTGCTGAAAATAAATATTATTTTAAAAACATAGCTTTAAAATTTTGAAAAGTTTAAAAATAACAAATTTTTTATTACATTCAAAGAAAAAAATCCTATAAAAATAAATATGTTTACTGAAATTTTAATTTAAGAATGGATTATATCAGTACAGTGCATATATCTTTGAACATATATAAATACACATTCAGTAAAATCTCTTTTAAACATGCCTATATGAATCAGGCCAGCAATCACATTAAAGATACACCAGTGAACTTTCTGAAAATTATAAAATTAGTGGTTAAAATTTGCTGATTACTAAAATATACAGTCAAACCTCGTTGATGTGAATCACTTTTAACATGAATTGTTTCCACAATCACTATCAAAATGAAGATTAGTTACTGATAGCATGAACTACTGATAAGATGAACAATTTTTTTTTTTTTATCTGCTTTGAGATTCACGTTAACGAGGTTAAACTGTATTAGTTCCAGCAAAAAAAAAAAAAAAAAAAAAAAAAAAATCCTATGATATATTTTGGTATATCTTAAAAAAAAAAAAAAAAAAAAAAAAAAAAAACCACAGAATTGCATGAACAAATTCAGTATAATCTTATAATTTGTACAGTTTTTCCAAAATAACATTGTATATCCAATTTAGTCTCCTAAAACCTTGCCAAACTCATTTAACTGCGATATGTATATGTAAACAAACTTTTCGCACAGGAACAGTGTAATTTTATCCATTTTACTGCTAACCTACTTACATTTTTTAGTAAATTAATGTATAATTATTCAAACCCACTGCATATTTCCAAGTGCTAAAAATATGGCATTTTAATTGCTTTTTATGACGTCTATTAACAAATGAGGTACATTAGAGCGTCATTTCACATCACCCATTGAATTAGAATTACCCTCTGAGATAGCATCAAATCAAAACTGATGTTGATGTTTTCCTTCAATAAAAATTTCATTGAGTGGTAAAAATAGACATTTTTCTAAATTAATTATAATGTCTGAATTTCGATTTGAAACACTTTATAAGAGTCGCATATGGTAACATTTACATCCGCAAATGTGTTAATTCTGCTGCTGATAAGCAACCCAAAAACTTGTTAATAACAATCATAATAAAACAATTACAGGATTCATACTCAAATATGGGAAAAAAATTCCCTGAGTTTTCCCTGAGTTCCTAGATAATTTTCAAGAAAATATTAGCGACATATTACAAGAAACGCTCCTCTAGACAGGACAAAATACAGCTACTTCCACTGTATGATGTCATATTACTGCCGATCATAATAGAAATTCAGGTAGAAATCATTATTTACATGCGTATATTCACAATACTTAATCATTTAAATTGTGATACGAAGCTAAAGAAGAAAAACATAACTTGAGAGAAAAAAAAAATTGTTTTTCCAGGTTTTATAACTGATTTTCCCTGATTTTTAATGAAAATTTTCATTTTCCCTGAGTTTTCCTTGACTTTTTTTACCAAATTCTAAATTCCCTGAGTATTCCCTGTTTTCCAGGTTTTCCCTGAGGAGTATGAACCCTGAATTATTTACTTTTATTATTTTGTAGTGGAAAAAAAAAAAAAAAAAAAAAAAAACTAAATGATAGCATATGCTTACCTCTGTAACACACTTTAAACATTTGAATATTGAAGTGAATTACTTGGATAGTTATGCTATTTGCTGGGACACCTAAGCTGCCAATAGCGTAACGTTTAAAATAATGTGTGGCATATGCTGCTTTGCATTTTAGCTTGTCGCATCGCAAACTTGGACAAGATATCACACTTTGTCCCAGCAAGTACAGCAGTACATCCTACTTCGTTTTGTCCATGAATATGTTAAATAATGGGGGATTGGGTTGTACAGTGTAAATTATTTGAAAAATGTTACAATTGCTACAAACAATGTTGCTGTTTATTAATTTACCAATCATATAACTATACAAAATATTTCAAATAAACAACTACTGACATTACTCAGGGTTCATACTCAAATTTGGGGAAAAAATTCCCTGAGTTCCCAGACAATTTTCAAGAAAATATTAGTGACATATAGCAAGAAACGCTCCTCTAGACAGGACAAAATACAGTTACTTCCACTGTATGATGACATATTATTGCCGATCATGACAGAAATTCAGGCAGAAATCATTATTTACATGCGTATTTTTACAATAATTAATCATTTAAATTTTGATACGAAGCTAAACAAGAAAAACATAACTTGAGAGAAAAAAACATTTTTTTTTCCAGGTTATATAACTGATTTTTCCTGACTTTTAATGAAAATTTTTATTTTCCCTGATTTTTTTTTAACAAATTCCAAATTCCCTGAGTATTTCCTGTTTTCCAGGTTTTCCCTGATGAGTATGAACCTTGTTACTGCAAATCTGCTACTACATACAATTAAATTTAAAAATGAATATGTATGAATTTATATTTTAAACAATATAAATCAATTATAAAAATGGAAATATTCTTACCTCCTAATTCAAATAAACCAGATAAAATTTGAAAGGTGAAATTACATGAAAAAAGAAAAAATAAATAAATCATTAGAAAATAAAATAAGACAATGAACCAGACATGCTTCAAATTTTACAGTTTTTTTAATATAAATATGCTTAGCTGATGAAATTAAAATTAAACATATTTTGTAATATTTGAAATAATCCTTTCATCATTTTCATAATACAAGATACAAATACAAAATCATATTATTCATTCAGTAACTAATATTTGAATACAAAGTGTATGCACAGTCAATATTTTTCTATAGTTTATAATAATAGAAGTTAAAAAATAATAATAATCAAGGAAAACTGGAAAAAAGATAAATATATATTGATAATTTAAAAGAATGCTATTCAAAATAATCCTACTTCCTTCATATTGAATAAGATACTTCCCGCCCATTAAATTTATAATTTTTTAAAAATATGAAGAAACAACAACCTCCATAGAGAGAACACTTTAATCAATATGAAAAATGGAATTTCTGCACTGCTATTATATACATATGCCTGTTGTGCTAATGGCAATGTTGGACTCTCAATCGAATTTGAAGATATATGCATGTGTCATACAGGATGTTAAGGAGTTAGAAAGTATTTATACCTACCTGCAAAGTGCATGCACACACACATAATGTTCAATATAACTACAGTGCTACCAAACTTTTTACAAATGTCCATTTCATAGCACTCATGATGAACCTTGAAGCTCAAATTTTGAATTTTAGATTAGTTTATTTTTATGTTATGTTTTTCAAAAATGTATTATTTTTAAAAATATCTGATTTCAATTTTCATACATAATATGTAAAATTTTATTCTTTTGAATAAATATTGAACTCTGCCCAGTAAGTTTTTCATTTTATAAAAATTTTCAGAGTATTAAAAAAATACCTCATTTTCCCTATTTTTTTTAAACTGTTTATGAAATATTTTTCCTACATCGATGAAATCTGATATATTTATAAAACATACTTTTTTATTTTAAATATACTTTATTTTTTAAAAATTTAATATCAAATGAAAATTCAGAATGCACCACATATGGATGAATAAAAAATTTCAAGTTCCATAAGTCTAGTATGGACATAGCCACTCACATTTGCTACTCTTTAATATTACTTTTTTGCCCATATCACAAATATACAATTTTGCTTATGGGTCATTTTACAGAAACCTGCAATTTGAGTGCAAAGATTTCAAAATTAAAATTTTTAAGATAAATTCTTTTGAAGAATTTGAAAGTCAGTTTACAGTAAAAATATATCCATGATACAGGGTAAATAAAAATGAATGCTGGAAACTCAAATCTATACTGTATAGAATGTAGTAAATGTATTTATTCAATCAATACACACTATAAAAGGGTAATATCATAACCAAGTTATAAATAAAAATTGATAATTTTATATTCCCCTAATAAAATGTATCATATTGGGGGTTTTTGAGTATCTCATTATGCTCCAATTACGGCTTCTACCGCAGCTACACGATGATCTGTTAAACAGTATTCTGTGACAGGATGATGCACAGTGTGCCACCACAAAGGATTGTGTAGATGCAACAATCATTACCGATTTGAAAGTCGATATCACAGCTTCTACTGATAGGTAAGAATTGCATTAGAGACTTGATGTATGTTGTATAACAAAAGCAAAGCATACTGAACATTTTTGAGGACTACATAAAAAAAAATATATATATATATATACATACAGTGCCCGCCGCTTAATAAAATCACATTCATTCTGAGCCAAAGTGATTTTAATAAGCGGCTGATTTTTATAACCGGCGAGCTGTACGGAACATAAAAGAATATACTCATTCTCGAAATTAGAATGAAATTTCAAAATTAAAGTATTTATAGGATTGTAAATAAACTAAATTAATATTTTTTAAAAACAATTATTCATTCAAAATTAAAATTCAAACACAGATATTTTTATAAAATTAATAAAGAAATATTATAAATAAAATTAGTTTATATGTATACTTTATTTATGTTGGGCTTTGTAAAAACAATTAATTATTCATTTAAAATTAATAAATCAAATACATATTTCTTTTATAATATTGATAAAGAAATATCATAAAAAATTAGTTTATATGTGTACTTTTCTTATATGTTGGACTTTTCAAAAACAATTATTCATTCAAAATTAATAAATTATTTACTAGTACATTTTGAAAATAAACAGTTGTTGATTTTTTTGCTAGGGCAGGTGATAAGGGTGCTTATTTGATTACAACGCTACAGATGTTTTCTTTTCCTTTACAAAAATTAAAAGAAATGCTGACAAAATCAAAATTCATTGTCTAATTTGCGCATATTTGTCTATTTTTGCAGCTGGAGATCTTTTCTTTTTTATTTTATTAACCGGCGATGCCGATTTTATTAAGCGGTGGTTTTGAAAGTAGTTTGCATTGATTTGATTCCGTTCCTGGCAATTCGATCAGATTAAGCGGCTGATTTTATTAACCAGTGATTTTATAAAGCGGCGGGAACTGTATATATATATATATTATTACCCCTTGTATATCTATTTTTTTGAATAAATGCATAACTTACATTTCGCATAGTATAACTTTGAAATTTCAATATGTCTTTAGATTTACTGTATATATGTCACATAGATCAAAACTGCATTTTGATTTTGTAAAAAGTGGTGGGATAATTATTTTATGAATAATTAACACTGTCCACAACTGTCTATTTACTCTGTCAGTAAATCCTTATTAAACCCTTTTTGGCATACTACATTTTAAAGTTGGAATTTCAGCAAAAACGTTTGTAGGCAGTCTAATCAGATCTAGAATAGTTCACATGTATCATTTTGTAAAGTTTACAGCTACCATTTCAATTTTGTGGGTGTACCCAAACTAACAGGGCCCACTACTCAGATGAACTTCGAAAACTGGGCACTTAAATTTAAAATTTCAAAAAATGTAATTGCAAGTAGTTTAATAAAATTTTGAACAGTTCACATGCACCATTTACAGTTGGCATTTACATTTTATGGCTGTGCCTGCTGCATCAGATGAACTTTGGAAAAATTGGGATTTGAGCATTGCAGTGAAGCTCATAATAAAGGTTTTTAAAGAGCTACTGCAGACAAAAAGTGTGCATTGAATTTTATTGTGCTGGTGCATATTATTGTCAAAGAAGGTTAAAAATAACTTCTAAACTAATCTTCATTTTGTTTATCGCATATTTTCAGCATTTAAATCGTAATGTTTTGGTGATCCCAGACCAGGCTCACTGCATCCAAAAGGGTTAAATTTTCTTTTATTTTTCTTATGTTTAGGTAAATTATGGAATTACTAACTAAAATTATTGCAATAAAAAGTTGTTTAAATAAAACATTTAAATAAAATGATGTTTTTACATACCAGTATAGCAAGAATATCAAGAGGGCTTTTGCCTTTAACCCGAATACCATTTACTTCTCGAAGTTCATCTCCTACATTTATAAGGCCTAAAAACACATATAAATATAAATTAATTTTTTTTTCTTAAAAATTCAATGTTAAATTTATGGTACAATTTTTGAAAGCTATAAATAATTTAGATAAATAATATAATAATAAAGTTATTAAACTGAATTATGTAAATGCTTATATCAATAAACAGGAGACAAGATATACTTGAAACACTGCTTTGATTTAGTTACTTAAAATAAAATACAGCAAAACAAGGTATAAAACATAAAATAAAAATTTTAATTTAGGCAGAGTCCCAGGAGCAGAAAGTACTTAAAACTGCGACGCCCGTCGCAGAACAATTGAGGCTTTTGCAGAACATTTCATCTATCCCTAACTGGATAATGTTGATATAGCTAACATTCTAAAATTAATAAAACCTAGACATGTTCAACTGACCTGTTAATCTGTTAGCATACTAGAAAATTGCTGGAAACAGTCATTGTTTTAATGTATAGACAAAATTTATAAACATTTTGTAAGTAACATATCCACATTAATGTGACACTATTAATGCCAAAAGCCATTGAAAAAATTGCAAATTCTGGGTGTATTCCTCAGTTTTAGATTATAAAAATTTTAAATCATGTTTTATTATAAATGTGTAATAAATACTTTACTAATAAGTATTATTTTTATGCTTATTTTGCATTTTACTCTGCTTTGACAAATTTGGACAAAATACCCGCAGAACATCTGCAAATTTTAATGTCTCGTTGCAGAACATCGGATGTAATTCTGCTCCTGGGGGCAGAGTCAACTCACTAAAGTTTGTACATAACGTATAAGGAGTATTTCATTAGGAATGCATTATTGGCCACAGATATGAAAATAAAGTCACCTGTTTCAGAATAGCACTATGTAACAGCATCATTTATTAAAAATATAAATAATATGAAAGTCTATTTCAGAAAATTTTGGAGTGGAAGGCTGCCTTCCACTCCAAAATTTTCTGAAATGAATTTTCATGGTTGATGAATAAATTTCTAAATTAAATATGAAAGTCTGCCTGAAGTTATATTCACTTCAGGCAGCAAAATATCAAGTGACTAATAATAAAATTGAATATTTATGAAATTGTAATTAAGTCCTAAAAAATTTATAAACTGTTATATAGATAATTAATGCATTCTACAAAATAAATTGATTAAAGAACGAAATACATGAAAAAGTTTTCAAGCTGAGAATTTTTAGCCAAAGTAGTTATATAGAGCATAACATTAGTTTAAAACCCCTTAATTTTAATCAATATTTGAGGGGGTGGGGGAGGAATTCTCCCTTTTCTTAAAAATATCTATCAGGGAGTTAATGTACATTTATTGTATTTTATCTTTCAACTAGTTCTATAAATTAATTATCTTATTAAAAGGAAATAAGAAAAAATATAATCAATTATCTTTATGATCATAGTGCATCTACAGATGAATTAATACAGGTCCTATTTCACTTTTAAAACTAATTTCAATCTATTTTACAAGTGTTCAATCAGCCATTTGATTGTGTTTGTCATGCTATCATTTTTTAAAAGTTAATTCACAGTTAGCTTATGATTTGGTTAACTAAGCTAAAGTTAGTAATCTTTCAAGAATAAAAAACAGTTTTAGAAAAACAATTTAATATTTCTAAATACAGACACTTGTAATTTAAACATAGAAATTTTTAAATAAACACTTTTATATGAAGCCTTTGTATTACTTTAAAAATAAAAAACCTTACTTGAAGGCTTCATCCTAAGTTACTTTTACTGGGGTCCCCCTGCAGCATCAGAGGTATCTTTCATGGTGGACATTCTTAAAGCCAGTGATGACTACTACTTTCTCAGGCCCATCTTCGAATAAATGACATCACATTCGGACTCGTTGCTATAGTAAAATTTCCAAATCTTGTAATGGCAATAAGCCCAAGGCAAACAAATATTGACTGAATATGGCGCCACCAAATCCAGGATGGGCCAGAAAAAGCAGAAGACATCACTCACTTCATGATTGCTGAATGTGAAGGATACCTTTGATGATGCCAGTAGCCCCTGATGAAAGTAACTGAAGATGAAGCCCTCAAAGCAAGGTTTATTGTTTCTAAAGCAGAAAATTTTATTAAAGTATACTATGATTTCTTCACCTCCCCCCAATCTAGAGCCAAAAAATATTTTCAGTGCTGCTAAATATTAATTACCAGCAGGCTATGCTTGCTTTGCTAGTCAATACATTTAAATGAATTTTCAAAAGATTTAAATCACCACTTTTTATATTATTTTATATATTATTAAAAAAAAAAAAAAAAAAAAACATTGAAATTGCTCTAAACCTCTCTTCAGGTATCTGCTGCTTACGGCAGCTCTTTTCCTGCCTGCACTGAATCAGGTCTACGTTCCCACTGCCTGTAGAAACGTCTTACTCAGGCACTTCATTCAATTAGGGCACTTATCGAGGACAGGTGGAGTTGCTATTATACAACAACTACAATTTTAAAGATGCCTGTATCTCACCATCTACTAAATATTTTAGTTTTTGAACCATTTAGTTTTGTAACCCTTGCTCTTTATACTATATTATCATATGATTACGACTAATATAATAAATGAAAGTAAAAGGAGATTTTCCTTTAAAAGAAATTAAATAAATTTTAATTGAACTTAAATTTTAATAAGTTTAATCCTTTGTGCTATATTACTATTTTTTCCAATAATAATAATAATAATAATAATAATAAAAACCCTTTTAAAGTAATTGAATAAATAAATGAAAAATAAAAAGCTTTTCATTATAAAAATTATACATAAACATCAGGGTTATAATTATTTTTTTAAATTTAAAAATTTTAAATTTTTCTACTGTTTTTCTACCATTTGATTTCAATAAGTACAATAATAATAATAATAATAATAATAAAATGCCTTTAAATGAATAAATAAAATAAATAAAAAATAAATGTAATAGCCATTGCTGAGATACACAGATGACTAATATGAAAGAATAAATTTTAGAAAATGGAACAGAAAAATCAATGGATTAAAAAAAAAAAAAAAAAAAAAAAATTCAAAATTCAAATTAAAAAAAATCTGATGTGGACACCACATGACTTTCTTATACACCCATTGAAATACACATATTGTTATAAAACATTAACATTTTTGTGTGAGGTAGCTGAAAATCTGCTACTCTAACCACAAAAATCATGATAATACGATTATATATACCGCCAAACAAATATACTAATTTTTTCAGGAATAGCTTATTACAGAATCGCTCATTGGCAAATACATAGCATAGTTTAATGAAAATCCTTCGAGTATAGATGGCCTACTTTTGTTCTCTTTGCTGAAAATTAGAGGTGAAAAAGTTACATTTTACCGAAACAATTAATTCAGTTAAAATTGAGAAAGTATTTAGTAATTCTAGCTACCCTGAATATTTGCTGCCTAATTTAATTTGTAATCTCACCAAGTCGCCAAGTTTGTAGCCAATTCTAATTTTGGTCTTGGCATCGATTTTGTCGATTTTGCATCGAATTATGTGACTTGGCGACTGAATTTGCCAAAGATTTGCAGTTTAGGGTTGCCAAAGTTTGGAAGCTCTAACTTCAGTAAGAACAGAATTCTGGAATTTTCCGAAAAGATTCATTGGTTTATAGCGCTGAACTAAATTCTTCGAAAATTCTTTAAATGACAAACAAGACTAAAACAAAATAAAGTGCATTCATCGACTAGAACCTGCTTATATATTAAGAATTATTTACTACACTAAAAAATGTTGGCAACTTTCATAACAGTATCATTATGTGCTGAATATTCATCAAAGTGCATTCATCGACTAGAACCTGTTTATGTCTTTAGGAATTACTTTCTACACGCAAAAATATCGGCAACTTTCACATAAATATGATCAGGGGCTCTATTTACGGGTTGAATATTCATTAAGTAAAATGCTTTCGTAGACTAGAACCTGCTTTTGTCTTTACAAATTACTTTTCTACAAGCAAAAGTGTCGACAACTTTCATAAAAATATCATTACGGGCTCCACCATTAGCTTATTTTGAAATCTCTATGATGGTAGGTTATATATAATGGTCAAAACCTTTGTATATTTGCCATTATGAATATAATTTTCATAAATATCTCCAAAACGGATAGTCACAGAAAAACTAAAATGGGAAGTGCACAACTAAATGTTATAACAAACCTATATACCAATTGCAACTTTCTACGTCCAACAGTTTTTGAGTTATGCAAGATACATACATACACACTCACACACTTACAGACACCATGAAAAATCGTGTCAAGTCGCTGATCTCTCTGAAACAAGAGCTCGTGTTAAGACAAAACTTGCAGGTGTACAACTATCATGAGAGTCACACATATAAATTTGCAACATTCTACAATAATTCGTTTCTGCGCAATGCAAAATACAGAATGGATTTCACAAATCGGGATTACTATGATTCCTTATACTTTGTATAAGGAAGTAAAAATATTGAGGAGGTATACACCTGCAGGGTCCAAGCCACCTCTTTTTCAAGTATTTTAGCTCTGCGATCAGTAGTATGAGCACTATAGCGCAGACACACAGACACTTTATATAGATAAACAATCAAAATAAACAATACCTGATTTTAGTAAATAATATATAGGAAGTGGAAACTTAAAGGGTAGAAGAAAATATTGAGAGCCCGATACAATGTACGATTGAAACACCAAATCTTTGAAGTGTAATGTTTTCTGGGAAATAGCTTTAATTTTGATAAAAACTCAGCATTATGGGTTTTTTTTAAGATGAGAGAACCATTTGACTTAGCCTCATCTTCACAAAAAATAGTGTTCAATGTTAACAACCAATCTGCCCATGGCAAAACATGGCAGAGACTTTATTTTCTAAGAAACTAACTGAACGATAATGATAAAAATTTAGAATTAGGAGCTTTCTGAATTGTAAACTCAGAAGTCTGTCCTCTTCAATAGAACAATTAACATTCACTGATAAATTGTGCTTTGCCTGAGAAATTTGTGCAAAAACTTTTCTTTTTCTTTGAAAATATGAAATGATTTTAACATAATTAATGTGTTTTTAAGAAACAATTTGATCAGAAATACCCTCTTCTTCAGGATAACTAATGTCCACCAGTAACTTGTACTCCAATCAGGAGATTATGGTAAACACTTGGTTTGGTTTCATGGAAATCCCTAGAACGATTTTGAAAAAATAAAATAAAATAAATATGGTCAGAGATTTTTTTTTTGAGATTATAAACCAATCTCATTTATCTTATTCTTCAAGAAAATTAGCTATCCCTGGTAACCCATTGTTTTCCTGGAACACAATATAGCAAAAACATGACTTTCTAGGAAGCTGCTTGAATGATTTTGATATGAAATTATAGTTAGAAATTTTAGATGATAATTTGATTTGAATATTCCTTATGTCCAGGATAATTAGTATTACTAGTAACCTGCACTCTGCCCAGGGCAAACAAATAAGAAATAAATTTTGAAAACAAATAACTGGACTTACAATAAGAATGATTTTTACAATGAGACCGAATGAACTCTGCCATCCAGATACTTTTAACTCTTAAATGTCGTGTGTTGCTTTTTGGCAACCAGGGGTCGATCAAGGCAAAAATTGGGACCCTTTTGGTACCCCTTCACAAAACTCAAATCCCTAAAATAGGCCCCTTTACAAAATTCAAATCCTTAAAACGGGTCCCTTCATAAAATTCAGATTTATAGAAACAGCCCTTTCACAAAATTTAGTTTTATAAAAATAATACTTTTGTAAAATTTTTTCATGCTTACAGTATTATTTCTAATGAGTGTCTATACTTGTTTAATAAAATGCTATTAACTTGATATTAAACATTAGATAGAGTAACTGCTAAAATGAAAGCAGACCTGCCAACTTTCCAAAGCAAAAAATCCTACTCTCAACAGAAAAAAATCATACTAACAAAGCAGCATAAAAAAAAGTGCAATAAAAACTAAACATGCAATAAACAGCATAATATATAAAATTGTACCTACATAATAATTATTGTTCACATAATTATTAAAAAAAAAAAAGATTTTTTTTAAATACCCTACAGCAAATTCTTGAAACTATTCAGTATAAATTCTAAAGAAAACTTCATTATATCAAGTTCTAGATTTTGAAAAGGGAACATAACACTGTAACAATAAGCAATGCATTAACACAAAGAAAATAATAGAAATCACATAAATGAAGACAAATCTTTTATTTAGCCCAATACAAGCAGCAGATTTTGCTTTTTTAAAAAGCTCAGTTGAAAATTTCTGATTATAACATTCTCTGGTAAGACCAGATTCTGTAAGATCCAGTAAGACATTTCCCAGGCCACCAAAAAGTACTGATAAAAAGCAGAAAGGAGAAGAGAGGTTTTATAAAATCCAACTGGTTTCCTGGGATATCGGCTGCTTTTTCTGAAGATCACTGAATTGTAGTGTAGAGAGTGAAGTCAGAAATATTTACTGCATTTATAAAAATGATATATTTATTCAAGATAAATAAATTCAGAGAATTTTCACATGTGTAAAATAAAATGGACAAACTAATAAACTTTAAAAATCATTTTTTTTTTTTTTTTATTATGGTCAAATCGTATTTTCATATTAAAGCTTAATTATCATACTAAATATGATAAAATCATAACAGTTGGCAGGTCTGTGAAAGGTTTCTAGCTACAATTATTTTTTTCCACAAAAATAAAAATTTCACAAAAATAATTTGTTTTTCACAAAAATGGGCCCCAAAAATTAAAACCTGGATCAACCCCTGGCAACATACCCAATTTTGTTTTCTAAAGTATTATTAGAATAATATTGAAGCTCTAATGTCTCATGTTTGCTAATTGACAACAAATTGCTTTTAACTGTAAACCATAGTTAAAATAAAGTAGGTTTTTTTAAATTAATTAAAAAAATAATCAGGATCTAACAGTTAATACAATTTACAATATTTTTAATTAGCCTTAAGTTTTTATACACTTTAAGTATCAATAATAATAATAACACTAATTGTTACTGATCTTCCAATTGTTTAAAATGTAAAAACTCTATAATATTTTTTTATAATTACTAATAGAAATATTTTTAATTACCACTGCGGTCAGCTACACTTCCTCGCACAATGCGAGAAACAACTACAGCATCTGAAGCTTCATCTATTTTAATAGTGGCACCCTAAAAAACAATAATAAAGTGTATTTCAAAAGTAATAAAATATTTAATATGAATACAGTAGAACCTCGATCCATTGTTTTTCAAGGGGTGCGTGAAAAAAAAAACAACAACAACAACAAAAAAAAAAAAAAAAAAAAACGATGAAAGTGGGAAAACAACGAATGCGGGTTAAAGTCAAAACACGAGGATAACAATGTTTATGAATTAATTCACACAACGTACACAGTATACTATACTAATAAAAACTAATTGTTACGTTCCAAACTGTCAAAGAAATAAATCAATGTTGTAGAACATTAAGTAAAATTTATTTTTAAAAATCAGTAATTTTATGTTGGGTATTATTCCTTTTATAAATTAAGCTGGAATTTTTCCAGATTTACAACATTTTTTTGGTCATTTTTTGTGATTTCATGTGCTTATATAAAAGTTTGCGCATTTTTCAAACGCCATAATTGCATTATCAGCGTGAAAATTATCCTATGTTTCTTCACCATTATTTTAATCTTTTCAAATCACAGATTTCTTCTGTGCTTTAGAATACCGCATGTCACGACGTCTTGATTAATGCAAATATTATCACTAAATTTTATACCAGACGTATCCTCTGCTACACACAACCATTCTTCATCTGTGTTATCATAATTTTTTTGCCCTTCTGTTTGGTACTCTTCATCATTTTTTCGCACATAACCAGATTTCACGAAATTTTTTTCTGGATTACAGGAGAGGTTACTTCCTGCCATGCTGAAATTAAAAAACGAAAATGGTCTGGAGATATGGCATCACATTTTTGATCTTCCATGGAAATGGGGAAAATAATCATTTTAAAATAAAAGAAGTAATTCCAGTTTGTATGCCATATGGAATCGCTTGACCTTCAGGAGAAAATTTTTACAACGATGAATGTGGGAAAACGACTTTTTGAAGAATGATACATGCAAGTTTCTTTAACATTATTTAAATACAATTTGCGCAGGGACCATAAAAATAAAACAATCAATGCGGGAACGATAGATCAGGGTTTCACTGTACTTTAAGATCTGTTAGCATATGTACACATATATGTATGAAAATTAAAAATAATACTAATATGATGTAAAAAAGAAAATAAGATAATTTATTTAGATTAAATAATAATAACAACAATAAATAAAATAAAATAATTAAAGAAGCATTTGTAAAGATAGTGTTTGTTTAGTTGTGAACAAATTAGAACCATCCACACAGGTTAGGATGATTTCACATTCACGGCACTTTAACAATGCAAAATTAAAGGTGATTTGTGGTCACAATAGCTGTTATAAACATTTTTAGGAATGAAAATTTATATTTTTACTGAACAGTTGAAAAATGAAAACAGTAAACCTTGTTTTAAAGGTTCAATCTTTATAATATCTAGATTTATAAGTAATTTTAATGTAGAAGGTATAAAAGATTTAAAAGACATTAGTAAACAGTCAAGTTTATTTTTGAAAAGAAGTTCGTGCCTTAAACATGAAGCTAAGTCAAATCAAAATGTATTACTATCTCTTGAGTAACAATACATAGTAGTAGGTCTTGGACATGCAAATTTGATACTTGTTAAATGCTGTTTTAGAGGAGGGGGAGCAATTAGCTCCATGCAATTAGCTCCATCTCCTAGATTCAGCATAGATTTATAAACGCCTCAAAAGTTAGGCTAACTTGAGAACAGGAGCCATAAGTTAAGAATTAAAAGAAGAATACCTGTACACAGAACATTAAAATCAAACTACCATTAAGGCTTGTTAAGATAAACCCATTTAATAAGGATTTTTTATCATTAGATATAAAAGCAGAATCCCTGGTTGAGATCTATAGGAATTGCATGTGATAGGCATCACTTGATACACATTGTTCATTCATTAAGATTATGAATAAATTTTACTTTTCCTTACCCACAGAAAAAAAAAAGGGATTTTTATTATTTTGGAATCAAATTTTCAAAATTGAGTTTTTCTGTGTAAACACCTTCTTAAGCCCCTTGAATCCAAAAATCAAGTTTTTAGTGGTTGGTGCAATTTGTGAGGGTGTATCTATTTGAATAACTCAAAAACAAATATTAGGATAAAGTGAAGTTTTTAAAACAGTTACCTGTGTGTATAAGAAATAGCTTATCAAAAATTTTTTTAAACACATATATAAATGATGTAAATAAAATAATAACAAAAAAACCTAAATCCAATTTTGAAAGGGAATAAAAAAAAAAAAAAAAAAAAAAAAAAAATGCTTTTCAAGAAAGCACAGAAAGAGCAAAAATAGAACTCAGTTTAGATTCAGCTTTTGTACTTAATCATTTGCACATCTTTAACCTAAAGAATAAAAGTTATTCTCAAAAAGATTCTATTTCTGAAATCCTGTGTATGCACTTTAGAATAAAAAAGAAAGTTTCTGTTTATTGTAATGTGTTAATTTTCATGTTGCTTTTAAGAAATTTCATCCTTTATAAAATGAATTTTGAGAAAATATTTTTTTTTTTTTCCTCTGATTCTATTGTAAAAGAAATAGAAAGCATACCAAAGGTTCAGTATTTTTGATAAGCTGCACAACTTTAACACTTGCATCATCATCCTCAACTACGAAAGGCACATCTGGTAATGCTGGAAGGAAATCTTTCCGGGCAACTTGATCATGGGTTTGGAAAAGGGCCTAAATAGAGAATTCATAGCACATAAATATAACCATGTGCATAGGAAAAAAAACCCTCATTTAAAAATTTCTTATCCTTAATTTTTAACTGAACAGCTAAAAAAGAAAAAAAAAAAGATTCCACCAGAATTTTCTGAAATATTGTTTCACTGAAGTTGCAACATATTTTATAGCAGTAAAATTACATAAAAATTTATTCACTAGTAGTTTTTAAATTTAACTATGAAATGTTTTAACTGCTTTGTTTACATTACACACATAAACAGCAATAAAATTAACATGTTTTAAAAAAGTCATTTTACCCTAATCTTTTATTTCTAATTTCATTTAACACATTGTCAGAACACTTATTTTTTCCACACATTTATGATAAGATTAAGCCCTTTTTCAAAAATTAAAATAAATACCTCAATAATCATCTCTAATTTAAAACAAAATAATTTAGACTATAAAAAAAAAAATTACCTTAGTATGTGGTTTTTCTAACAAATTTCTTAGTTCAACTGCTTCAGAAGAATTTGATGAGCTCAGTAATTGTCTAACCTAAAAATAAAGAAAGATGAAATTTCTATTTAACATATCTAAAAGTACTATGCATTTAAACAATGTTCCAAAAATATTTCAAGATATATATATATATATATATATATATATATATATATATATAACATATATAGATATATTTTTTTTCTTTTCTTAAAAAAAAAAAAAAAAAAAAGAAAGAAAGAAAAAGAAAAGAAAAAAGAACAAAAAATAAATTAACCGGCCACAAATTTCCATGAATATTAGAACTCCTGTTTTTTATTTTATTTTTATTTTTTACAAATTAAATTTTGAGCATGATACAGTGGCACTGATATTACAGCATGTAGGGAATAATATTGATTCTTGCTTGCTAAAATTGAGACTACATTTTTTTGCCCAATGAAGAGAGAAGAGAATTCTGTTTATATCTACCCAAAATATTTGTTTTGTTGACTTTGCAATTAGTGGTGTTTAATTAAAAAGTTTCATTTCTTCTTTGATAATATTCCTCAAATATTTCCTACCTACAATTATTTAAAATATGGCTGTGCCAATTTTAGAGTATAATTAATCTTATGAATCTTAAGAATGAAAAAAAAAAAAAAAAAAAAACAGAGATGAGAATGTAAAAGTGACAAAAAAGCTTAAGTACTACATCCTATGCAATGGCAAGATGTTGAATAAAATATTACAATTTTGATGATAAAAATAGATTTAATAAAATTCGTTTCCAATATTATAGTTCTTTCTTATAAAATGTAAGACAGACTTTTTTTTTTTTTTTTTTTTAAGAAAACATAATTTAGCAGGATTCCTTTCTCTGAAATGATTCGTTAATTCTTTATAATTATTATAAAACTAAAAAGTTTGTTTTACACAAGATTTCTTTTCCCCCCTATTTCCTTTACTGATCAATCACATGGGAATTTTTTTTGCTATTTCAGTCAGATTTTCCTGTGACACTTTCTGACAAAAGCAGTGGCGCACCCAGAATTTTTGTCTGGAGGGGGCTGAAGAATATTTGGGTCCTGTAGTACTGTAAATAGGTTTAAGGGTATATACGCACACATACATATAGTAAAGAATCTGATTTAAGTATTTCTTTTGAAATAAGTAAACGAATGAATGAAATTGAATTTAAGTTGAATAGTGCAATCAAGGAATTTATATCAGTATATAACCTGGTAAGTTACAGTAGTTCGGTCAGTTGCGGTTGGCACTGAGCTTCTAAACATAAAGTTGTCTGTTCATCTATGATTAAAAAAAAAAAAAATATCGTGTACAATATGACAAGCTAGTGAACACAAAATGCGTCCGAAATAAAATGCTCTCTCCACCCCCCCCCCCCCCCATATTTCTATTGCAAATAAAATTTGATCAAATTTAATACTCTTTTGCGTTGCTTCACATGCATATGCAGTAATACTTAAATAATTAAGAAATTATTATAATTATAGCCAAATAAAAGTTACAGTTGTGATATGTAGGAATTATAACAGAATTTCAGTGTAAATTTTTACATGGCTATTTTTATTTAATTATCTGGAGTATTGGGGTGATGCTTCTAGGTTTGGTTAACAGAAACAAGTCGGGCGCGTAGTCTTCGTGGGTGTTAGTCAACACAGCAAGCAGGGGGCAGAAAGAACCTCTTAATATCCTAAAACATTAATTCTATTATAATATATATATAATATATTACTTAGAATTTTAATTTGTTCAGTTAGCAAATATTTCAAGCGTTACCTTACTGAGTTCATTACAGGATATTGTATTCCAGTATAATATTTATATATATTATGAAATTTGAATTTTTATAACAGGAAAAAATTGCATTATCCAAAAATGGAGCTTAGATCTCAGTGACATCAGAGGCAAATATGAAAACTGTGCATGGGTCCTACTATATGTTCTACTTACCATGATTAAAAAAAAAATAATAATAATAAGTGACCCCATCCTCAGAAGCATCTGTAAAATATCTTCACATATTATTATCGGGGTATTTTCCTATTTTGAACAGTAAATTACGCCTTTTGGCATTCCTCTAAATCGTTATATTTTTAGAGAAATAATTTTGCGTATGTGAGATTAAAGTTTTATCTTCAGCAATTCATGTGAAATTTCACTAGCATGTATATGTGCTAGTGGCATATAAAGAGTTTAATGAAGATGCAAATTTCATTTTTAATTTAAAATATTGTTTTAGAGGAACGACTCAAGAGCAGGGCTAATTTTTATTTTATATCAAAAGATAATTTTCATTTGCCGATGCGAATGTGTTAATTTTGCCCAAGGACAAAACAAACTTTCACGAAGATGCTATAAATATTCATGAATTAAAATATAAAATTGTATGAGCCTGATATCCCATTTTTCTGACAAATACATCCCTGCTTACTTCCACATCAGATTGCTTCTTCTGCCTGACTTTTTAGATATTCTCTCAATTTCTTGATAACAGTATATGCTTTAGGGCCTTAGAAGCCGATTCCTAAAAATTGCAATGGAATGTCTAGGGTATCTTTCAGATAAAAAACAAAAGAACTAGTTCATTGTTTTTGTGTTTGAATGTAAAAATTTCCTAATATTTAATGTATAATTTATAAACTTTATTTTTGCTTACAATATCAGTGTTTGAATAATATTTTTTTCATGTGTATCTAAAGTTTTTTACCATGTCAGCTGGTTCTGGAGGGGGCTTGAGCCCCCTAAGCCCCCTCCGTGGGTGCGCCACTGGACAAAAGCAAATAAAACAAGAACATTAAAAAACATCCAAAAGATAGCATGTGCTGTTCCTATAATATGTATTTAATAAATTTATAAAATAATCAACAAAAGAATACATTTGGAGGTAAAAGAAAGATGGAGAAACTTGAGGTAATTCTTACAAATTAAAAAAATTTTAATTAGAAAGAATAATACTTTAGAATATTTCTTGAAAAAGGAATACATACATCTTTGGCAAGTCTACTGACATCTTCATATGAGGGGGAAACATTCTTGCAATTTATTTTATTATGAACCTAAAAAAAAGGCAAAATATATCAAGAGATTGTCTATTTAAAAATGAATTAAAAGCAATAAGCTGAAAATGAAATATTGAAAATATCTATATAATTTTTTTTTTTTTTTTTTTTTTTTTAATGTGGACCAGTTACGATTAAATGTTGTCAAAATGATACGATAGTGACACAAGGTGTTATCTGATTGGTCATCTGAGACCCAAAGCACAATTTCAGCTGCTAGAAACACAATGATTATAAGTGCTTTGGCTAGAGATTTTGTATAAAAAAATGTAATCTAATACGCTTACAATGCCCATTTTCTTAAAGAAATTGGGGAAAAATATATATATATTAACTTTCTGTGATGAAACATATGCTCAGATTAAGAAGTATATTGTGAAAAATTTAAAGCTAGTTAAAGCTTGCATTTAATGGTGGCTATTTAGCAGGATGGTAGTGGTGCCATCCATAATATGAAAAAAATAAAAATAAAAAATCTTTCATTATAAACAGAATGAGCAATATTTCTTTTTATTTATTTTGTAGATACATTTATTAACTATGGAATTTCTATTGTGTATGGTGATATGCAATTTAATTTTATCCAATTTTGGGAAATAATTGATTTTTAATATAACAAAAAATTAATTCTAAGAATTTTTAACTTAGCAGCAGAAAAAAATATTTTCTAAAATTGAAATTATAATGCAAATATCAAAGAATTAAATCTCTTTTACTGAAAAAAAAAAAAAAAAAAAAAAAAAAAAGAGCAGATGTTCTGTGCAGGGAAGGCTAGTTTCAAATGCATCATTTTATTCTAATTCAGCTATAAAGAATTATCAATATTGTTTACATTCTTTTCCTTTGTGGTAGATAAATATGGTCAAATAAATTATTTAAATACCCACTGTAGCAAAATATATCACCAAATAGAAAACTAAATTTGGATATATCTTTTACAATAAGGTGCAAAAAGACTTTTTTGAATATATATAAATAAATAATACATTTACATTACTTACATATCAGCATACAAGAAAATGTTTTCTTTTCCAATTATTTATGCACACATAATAAATAAAACATTCAATTCTACATAACACTGAGTTAGGCATAAAATGATTTCTGTACATTATAATCAGTTATTTTATCTAACATGGTACAATAAGTACTTCAACTGTTGTTACATTTCTCAACAGAAAATACTATTTGAAATGAAAAACATTGGTGAAATTATTTGTTGAACTGCTATGTTATATTTAAAAAGTTAGCACATTGCTGTAAAAAATTTCGTATATTTCGTCTACAATTATGACAAAACATTCTCATTCTACAATTTATTCAAATTGCTCTTGATTCATGCTCAAATATTAAATTTCAAATCATGTACACAAAAAGTAGAGGAATTATGAAATAAAAAATTTGGATCCTGAAATTTTTATTTATTTATTTTTTTTATATCAGTAATGTTTGTGTATAATTTTAATAGTACAATAACTTCTTATTTTTCATTAATTTAATTAATTTCTTTGAAAAGGAATTTTACTTTTTTTTTTTTTTTAATTTATTGTATTTATCAGAAAAAATGGTAATGTAGTACTTAAAGGAATAAACTTATTAAAATTTAAGTTTAATTAAAATTTATTTACTTTATCTGAATTATCGTTCTTTACACTGAGGGCTTTTAATACAGGGTGCCAAAACTAAAATATTTAATGGATGCAGAGTTACAGCCATCTTTAAAATTGTAGTTCTAGAATAATAGCAACTCCACCTATCACCCATAAATACAAAGATTGAAGTGCCCGAGAAAGCCATCTGCAAACAGTGGGAAACTGGACTCGATACAGCACAGATGGAAAAAGCACTGCTGTAGGCAGCGGATATATTAAGTGAGGTTTAGAATGATTTCAATGTAATTTTTTTTTTTTTTTTTAGTTTTTATTTATAAAGTGATATTATGTGGACACCATATAACTACCTTATACATCCATTGGATTATACATATTGTTGTGAAAACATTGACATTTTTGTGAGAGGCAATGGTTTTGTAAATAAACCAGCAGGTTCCAAACACCCGAAAAAAAAAAAAAAAAAAAAAAAAAAACCTGAAAAACTGCTACTCCAATCACAACAAAAGTTATGATAACAGGATTATATATACCACCAAACAAATACAGTGCGTGTCGAAATGATAGGTCCACCAGTAAAAACTAAAGTTATGTTGGTAAAAAAGGTTTTATTGTGTACAAAGTACTATTTTATAAACTACATTACTTCATTCAATGTAAAATAATACATGAATAATATACAAATAATAGGAATAATAAGGAAAACAAAAATTACATGAAAAAGCTGTTTCAAAAAGATAGGTCCACTGAACCAAGCATCAAATTAATGTTGAATTAATAAGAAATTTTTCCACCTTGTTTCAGAATAAGCTCATAAATCATATTCGGTATGGTTTCTACAAATTTTTGCAAACACTTTTTCTCGATTTTTGACCATTCGGAGGAAATAGCCTTTTCCAAGTCAGCAGTAATGTTGTACTGCCTTCCACCTGCATACACCGCTCTTGCGAGTATACCCCACATGTTTTCTACCGGATTCAGGTTGGGGCTGCAAGGTGGCCAATCGATAACATGTACACCATTATCCAGAAACCATTCGAAAGTGGACTTTGTAGTGTGCACAGGAGCATTGTCCTGTTGGAACATGAAGAATGGGCCCCCAATGTACTCTGCTTGTGGAAGAAAATATTGTTCAAGCAGCTGTTGATAGCCTGCAGCATTCAAACGATTGTCTACAAATGCCATATCAGTTTTTCCTGCACCTCCGAATCCGGCCCATACCATAATGGAACCACCACCAGCTTGCCTCTTCGAGAATATCTGTCTATCGTTACGCAGATCGTGCCAGTAGTACTGCCAGCCATCTGGACCATCCAGGTTGAATTTCTTTTCATCACTGAATGTCACACGATCCCAATCTTGTTTCCAGGACATCACTTCATGTGCAAATTTCAACCTCTTTTCTTTGTGCTTTTTAGTCAATTTCGGAGCAGCTTTCCTCTTCATGTAAACTATATTGCCGAACTTCTTTACCACTCTATGGACTGTAGATTTTGATATTGGAGGGTTTTGTTGTCTGGCCACAGTGGATAAGCTCATATTTCCAGATTTTAACTCCTTTACGATAGTAATTCTTTGTCGGGGTGTCACTTTTGATGGGCGGCCAGATGATTTTTGACTGCCATAAGCATTTCTAAGTTGCAAATAATTGTTTACAGCATTATGTGATCTGTTTAAAAGTTTACCTATTTCTCTATTCGATTTTCCACACGTTTTAAATGCATCAATTTTCCCCTGCTCAACCAGCGAAAGACTGCAACGACGACCCATTTCGTTTGATTACAACGTGATGTTCAAATCTGTTTAAATACCTCCACAGCAGCCAGCATAATCCCGCAGTAAGACTAAGCAACAATATTTATGCAAATTTTTTGGAAATAAACGTGATTGGTGCAAAATTTCTGAAGGCGGACCTATCTTTTCGAAACGGTCTGAAAATGAAAATTTGCATAAAATAAAAAGGAATTATTTATTTTTAAGAAATTTCTTCAAAAATAGCTATAACAATTACTGATTAATTACCTCTACTAAAAAAGTGATTCTTATTCTCAATTAAGAGTCAAAATTTTGAAAAATGCGAGTGGACCTATCATTTCGATATGCACTGTATATTAGTTTTTTCAGGAATGGTTTATTACAGAATCTCTCATTGGCAAATTCATAGCTTAGAGTTTAATGAAAATCATTCGAGTATAGATGGCCTACTTTTGTTTCCTTTGCCGAAAATTAGAGGTGAAAAACAATACATTTTACTGAAACAATTATTTCAGTTAAAATTGAGAAAAGATTTACTAATTCTAACTATCCTGACACAACATTTGCTGCCAAATTTGATCGCTTATCTCGCAAGTCACCAAGTTTGTAGCCAATGCTGATTTTGGCAATTTTGCATCGAATTTGGTGATTTGGCGATAATTTGTAGTTTAAGGTTGTTAAAGTTTAGAAGCTCTAGTTTCAATAAGAACAGAATTCTGAAATTTTCCAGAAAGATTCATTAGTTTATGTCACTGAATAAAATTCTTCGAAAATTCTTTAAATGACAAACAAGACTAAAACAAAATAAAGTGCATTTGTCGACTAGAACCTGCTTATATATTAAGATTTACTTTCTACATGCAAAAATGTCGGCAACTTTCATAAAAATATTATTATGGGCTCTATTTATGTGCTGAATATTCATTACATAAAATGCATTCGTCGACTGGAACCTATTTATATCTTTACTAATTACTTTCTACATGCAAAAATGTCGCCAACTTTCATAATAATATCATTATGGGCTCTATCATCAGCTTATTTTGAAACTCTATGATGGTAAGTCAAAACCTTTGTATATTTGGTCATTATGAATATAATTTTCATAAATATCTCTGCAACTGAGAGTTACAGAATGACCAAAAGGGGAGGTGCACAACTGGATGTTATAACAAACCTATATACCAATTTGTAATGTTCTACATCCAAACGTTTTTGAGTTATGCAAGATATATACACACATACATACAGACATGATGAAAAATCATGTTAAGTCGCTGATATCTCTAAAACAAGAGTGTGTATTAAGACAAAACTCGTAGGCGTACAACTAGACATCATGCCAGTCACACATATAAATTTACAACATTCTACAATGATTCTTTTTTTAGCTATGCGAGATATAAAATCCATTTTGCAAATCGGGATTACAATACTTCCTTATACTTTGTATACGGAAGTAAAAAGAATGATCCAATTTTTTTGAAAATTAATTTAAATATAGGGACCAACAAAGTGGGCAAAGTCTGCTAGTTTTAGTATAAAATAAGCTGAAAAGAGGTACCTAACCTAATAGAGGAATCTAATTAAAGGTAATTTTTATAAATTAAATATGAAAAGAGACCATTAAAGATTGTCTGCTAAAAAAGAAATTACTTGATTACTCACTCAAAGTAAGTAGATCGATTTTTAACTGTTTGCAAAATGAAGGGTGTTATATAAGCTTGAGACCTTTACCTTTTTCTGCCAGTGAGAAACCTTGTAGTTCCAAAACAGATAGACTGATTTCAAAGTCTCTCTCTCTTTTTTTTTTTTTTTTTAATTAGAATGTTGGTTTTATTGGTATGGTTCTTTGCTATGTTCAATGAAAATCTGTTCAGACACTAATTATAAAAAGGTAATTTTATATTTTAAACTTTAAATACTCGAAGCATAGCGACAAAACCTAATAGGCAGGAATATAAAGAACAAAAGGTGTAAATTGGTTTGAATTTTTTTAAAACTAATTATTTAGGTTTAGGAATTATGGATTTTTTGTATAAAGGAATAATACAGGTCCCACTTCGATAGTGTGGGTTAGTGTATAAAACAAATGTCTATGTTAAGCAGCTATCAGACGGAAGATCCTACCCTCTGAACTATAATACGCTAATACCTCTCTGAATAATCAAGCATCAGGTAGTAGGGTTATTTCGAAGACTAAAATGAATTCAAAACGGCGTTAACAAATGGCTACTAATTGCTCACTATTTCATGTTTTAAACACACTCTGATTTTCTCGCACTCCGATTGGTTGAATAAGAGCTAACATCTAGTGTAGGAGATTTAGTCAGTCATAAGTTCGTCATTGACAAAGGTAGGAGAGGGAAACTTATCACACAATGCGTTTTCGATCATTGGTCTCTCCAAAAACCTGTTTCAGGTGGTTTCGAGAGAAAGTATCTGATACTGCTGATTGTATGACAGTACGTGTGATAGCAGCTTTAGAGACATGTCTGAGTAGAATACTCTTCCTGTGGGTCTTCCTAATGTGTCCTAGCCTGTTTCCACACAAACTTCAGAGAAAACCATAGAAACTATGAAAAGCTAGGCTGGTAAACCAGATATCTTCCATCTACCAGTTTAGAAAGGAGAATTTCTTACCCACTGGTGAGGCAGGTAACACTTGGGTTAAAAAAACTCTCTGATTTCCTTGCTAGAAAGGGCTCGAGACTGCTTCAATCAAGATATTCAGCATTGCGATATTGTTCTATAGAACTGTATAATAAACAGATTATAGCTGAAAATTTTAAATTATAATTGCTCGACTGAATACAGACAGAGCGATGGAAAGATGAGGAGCACCTCACAATTCCAAATGGCCTACATTGTGAGCTGTAGCTTAGTTCCACCTTTTAATAGGTTACAACTATCTAAATGAACATCTACATCACATTGGGATTTTTGACCAACCAAACTGCTTTCTTTAGGATTTGACAATACTGATGAACTGAGCGTCCATCTCTATCATTGCTTGACACTTCATGGTTATTCTGAGATATGAAATACTGGCAAGCTAGAGAATTCTTAAAAGCTGCAACTTCAATAAATTTTGTTGAACTATTCTTTGTTTTACCATGTCATTAAGGAAGGAAAAAGTGCTCTATTTTGTTGAAAGTGGGTTTATTTGATTATTTGGGATGATTCTTAATTACATTTGATGATATTCACTTCATGCATCAAAGGATTTTATAAAATTTGTTTTTTCTTTCTTTCCTTTTTACTTCTTTATAGAAAGTATAAGGAAGTATTGTAATTCTGATTTGCAAAATGAATTTTGTATCTCACTTAGCTCAAAAACGAATGATTATAGAATGTTGTAAATTTATTTTTCTGATTGCCATGATGTCTAATTATACACCACCAACTTTGGTCTTGACATGAGCTTCTGTTTTAGAGATATGTACGATTTTTCATGACTGTATATATGTATGTGTGTGTATCTCACATAATTAAAAAACAGTTGGACATAGAATGTTGCAAATTGGTATATACATTTGTTATAATATATAGTTGTGCACCTCCCTTTTTGGTCTTTCTGTAACTTTGTTTTGGTGATATTTGTGAAAATTATATTAATGATAAAAAATATGGAGGTTTTAGCCATTATATATGACCTACCGTCATAGAGCTTTGAAAAGAAGCTAAAAATAGATCCCATAATTATGTTGACGTGAAAGTTGATGACATTTTTGCATGTAGAAAGTAATTTGTAAAGACAAGCAGTTTCTAGGTGATGAATGCACTTTATTTAATGAATATTCTGGGAACAGTTAGAATAAAATTGTATCACAAAAATCAATAATAAATGAATATTCTCAAAATAATCCAATAAAACAATCATTTTTATTAGAGAAGTTAAGTAAACACAGTTAAATACACAAAAGAACAGCAATTTCACTAATTCAGGAACAATGATCAATCACACGGTTTGAAGTCAATAGAATTTGAATTCACTGAAAGTCATGTCAAGGATTTACAGAATTTTAGAGGTAGTAGGTAGTTGTATGCTAGAAACCACTGAATTATTGAGGTAAATTCCAGAACTTGATTCCTATTGAAGTTAGGAGATTCTGAAATTTGGAAATCCTAAACTACCACTTTTTGCCGAATTTGGATGCCAAATTGCCTAATTTGACACTTAGTCAATGTCTACCTTCGTGGAAATGAAAAACCTGCCATCTGTTTCTCCTTTTACTGTAATATATTGTAGTATAGGAAGTAGCATGTAAAGAAATAGGCAAGTTCTAGTCTGTAATCATCATCAATGACTTCTTTTTGTATGTCTTGTTAGTCATTTATAGAACTTTCGAAGAAATAGTTCTGTGCTAGAAACTGATGAATCTTTCTGGAAAATTAAAGAACTCTGTTTTTATTGAAGTTAGAACTTCCAAACTTTGGCAATCCTAAACTACAAATTTTTGTCAAATTTGGTTGCCAAATCGACAAAAGACCAAAATCTGCATTGGTGAAAAACTTGGCGAAATTAGCAAAGAAATTTGGTGAAAATTATTTCAGTGTAGCCAGAAAAAGTAATTCTTCAGTATTTTCTCAATTTTAATGGAGTTAATTATTTTGGTATAATACAGTGAAACTTGTTTAATTCGAACTTGTTTAATTCGAAATTCTGAATAATTTGAATTTTTTACTCGGTCCCTTGAATTGTATTAAAATAATGTTAAAAAATCGTGGATAATTCAAATTCTATTTTGGATAATTCGAATTTTTCATACAATAATATTACTGTAAAATTTGTTCCCGAGATTTTTCTCAGCTAATATATTTTAAGTCTTTCAAAAGAAGGATAAGGAAATCCAAGAGAAGTCCCTAGCTATATCCCTATATATATGCACCATCAGAAGATATGGTGCATATACATGAACTTCAAAGGGTTTTTTTAAAAATTGAAAGTCATGTCTAATGAAGAAGATTCTATTTTTGTATCAAGTCATATGCTATGACACAAAGATTGTACTTTTGAGCTCGTAAAAAATATTGATTTAATGGGGGGGGGGGGATGTAGCAGTATTCTTAGATATAAAGTTTATGTGTTAAATCGTAGAGTTTTAATTTTTTAATTTATCTCTTTTTTTGACAAAATAGTATATGTATTTCGAATTTTTCTCTGGTCCCTTCAACTTCGAATTATCCAAGTTCTACTGTATATCATTTCTTGCCATTAATTTTTGACAAAGAGAAAAAAAAAAAAAAAATAGTCTATTTACACGCGAATGGAATTCTATTGCACTATAAGCTGTATATTTGCCATAAAGTAGCCTGCAATAATCTGTAAATACTATTCAAGAACCAGTGATATTTGTTCTTTGCAGTGCATATAATCAAATTATTGTGACTTTCGTGGTTGAAATAATAGTTTTCTTGGCTTGTTTTAAGTAATGTTTATGGAGTGTAACTTGTCTGTTTATTTATGAACCATACAAAAATGTCAATGTTTTTGTAACAATAACAATATGTATATTTCAATGGGTATATAAGAAAGTCATGTGGTGTTCACATAAGATTTTTTTTATTTAACTTCACACAGATATTTTTAAATTAGAAAAGAATGATTTAGTCCTCAACTAATTTGATATTCCATAAAGAAATATTTTACATAAAAAAAAAAAAAAAAGTAATTAGAAGGACAAAATGTTTTAGATTTAGATGGAATAATACTTACAGTGATAAGTGATTGCAAATTCTTATTTTGTAACAACTGGGACAAAAACAAATGATCTTCAACAGGAGTTTCAACTTTCTCACATACCTGGTCAAGAGAGTCTAATAACGTTTGCAGAGCTAAAATAACAATAAAAACAGCTTCTTAATTACATCACAACAACCCTATCTAATTCCCCTGCCTTCCATTTGGTCAATTTCATAAATAATTTACTAAAAATATTTATACATTTGGAGCAAAATTGCACCAAAATTAAATGATCATTAAATTGTCAATAACAGATCTTTTTCTTTTCTTTTCTAAGATAAACTAAAATTTGTCAAAAGGATTTACCACAAATATCCTCAAATGTTGCCTATAAATTCTCTAATAATTTAAAATGATGGACATTTTTTTTTTTTAATTATAGTGCAAATGTTAAATAAAAACTAGTGTGTTGTGGCCATCACAAAACTTCCTTTGATGTTTTTCTATACAAATACAAGCTGTGCAAATTATTTATTAACATTATTATTTATAAAGATTTTATTCGATGATGAGTTCAGATGATTTTCATCTCAGCAATTTATAATCCCAAATATTGAAAGAAAGTCAATTTTGCACCATACATAAACGTCTTAAAAAAATGAATTTTTTCATTGAAAAAAATAAATAGCTGTTTCAAATTATCATAGATGCATAGTTCAATTATTCACTTAAAAAGCATTGATGAAATTCTTTTAAGAAACACTCATACTGAAAATTTACACCCTTGGGTAGAGGGGAAGCAATGCTACTGCTTGCACAAAAATTTTATCCTGCTTCACTGCTACTACAGTGGAGCACCTTTTATACGTTTCTCATTTATACGTTTTTCGACTTCGGTCCCAAATTATTCCATTGAATTCTAATGTTAAAATATTTCGTTTATACGACACAAGTAAATTCTTAATTTCACTTATACTTTTTTTTTTTTTTTTTTTTTCTCCTCCTTGTAGAATCCCAAGTTTGAGTTTCATTCCAGGATTAAAAAAAAAAAAATTATTTTTTCTTAGAATTATGGTAACAAAGTGCGACTTGCATCGATAGCCTGGTATGGCCTGGGGGCAAGGGGGGTTAGAGAAATTTTCAGAGATAAGCCAAGTAGCGAGTGACCACTTGAAGACCTCCCACTTTCTCTTTTAATTGATTCCAGGAATGTGGTATGAAAGGAAAAAAGCCCACAACTTTATAGGCATTTTGTAAACTTGAAGATTTATTACTCACTTCCGTAGATTTTCTTATCGTGTTTATTTGACATTACAGTTGGAGAAACATTTTTATTTTTCTTTCCTTCCTTTTAATCGTTTGCAAAATGTCATCATTTAGAGAACAAAAGGCTTTGTCTTTAAAGGTTAAAATCGAAATCTTGAAAAAAATTTCTGAATTTCTATATTTTTAATTATTATTTATTTTTTATTCAACCTTTTAAAAATATTTTAAATATAATTAAAATATATCTTATTCGAATAAATGTAAGGGAAATCATGAAAATTGATTAGACTTTTATTATTAATATGATACTTTATTGTGTATTAATGTTAAAACGAATTTTCAGTTGTACGTTTTTTTCAGTTATACGTTTTTTAGGAACGGTCCCTTGAAAAACGTATAAACGGTGCTCCACTGTATTATATATATATATATATATATATATATAATTTCACAATAACCGATGAAAAATAATTTTCATTGTTTTTTTAAAAAAAATTTGTTGTATGCTATCACATTAAAAATTATAATAAAAGGGCATGACAGTGGCACTTGTTGAGCAATATGCACGAAAACTGACTGGCACCAATTTATGTCAAGGTGCAAATCAATATAACTTTACGGATATAAGAAAAAAAGCCAAATTGTGTTCAGGGCATCTATAAAATGATTTAATTCACCAAAGACTAGAAGTTTAAATTTTTTTTCTACATTCAAAGTAATACTTCTTTTCCAAAGAAACAAAGTTTTATTTATGAAGCATATTACATAAAAGAAGTCTATTCTATAAGAATGCTGTAGTTTATGAATATCTTTTTATTAATATGATTAGTTATTTTGAAAATTAAAATCATCTTAATAGTAATAAAAACCTTGGTTTTCCAGGTGTAACGTTCAAAACTAACATCATAGCTACAAAAATGTATTGAAAATAAAGAAAGCAAAATTTTACCCATGTTTCTCATGTGTGTATTTCAAACAAATGAATAATAATAATTTAACAGGGAAAAAAAAAAAAAAAAAAAAAAAAAAAAAACAGAATAAAATTTCATCCATGGTTTGTATAGTTTTGGAAGGCTTGTTAATTGATTCAAATAATAAATAAAAAATTAAACATGCAAAATTAAGCAAGAAAACAAAGAGCAGTCCAATGTCTCTAAAACGAATTCCATGGAGTGGTTCCAAGTATGAAGAGTTTATGTTCGGGAATATGGTGGATGGTACAGATTTTCTTTAGCTCCTATTGAACGAACAGCCCCATCAATATTTTAGATGTTGTTCTATGTTGATGATATTCTTGAGGTATTAGACAACTCTGTTCGAACTATCAATAAAAACAAGCACTGCTAAAAATATTCTACTACTGCTATACTGCTGGCAATGGGTTATAATGCTAGCAACTACAATGAAGGACAGTAAAACTTTGAAACTTGTAAAAAGTTTGAATTAGTGGTAAACAAACAGTTGCTACTATTAAAATTCCAACCCTTATAAATAAACATTTTTATTATTATTACCAATATAACAGATATACTGTCAAGAGGACTCTTTACTTATCGTTTTTGAAAGTGGAAGCCAATGTTATTCTATGGGGAATTTTGTCCTATTAAAACTCATTAACTAATACATATTTTTGAATTCCGTTTTCATATTCAGAAAAAATCACAACTGTTAAACTGGTTATTGCTTTCTATAAATCAATTTTTTTAATTCTTAATATTTTATTTCAAAGTTGTAAAATGTGAATTTTCACAATGTGAAATTTTGTATTTTTTAGCTTAAAAATGAAATCTTAAAAATTAAGAAAATCGATAACCTGTTTAGCAGTTGTGATTTTTCTCATTGTGAAAATGGAATTTAAAAATATGTATTAGTTAATGAGTTATAATGGAGCAAAATTCCCCATTGGCTTCCGCTTTCGGAGACGATAAGTAAAGAGTCTCTTAAGTTGTCTTTACATGATCATGTATGGTCATCATCCCCTCAATAAATTTTAAAATCTGAGCAACTAATTTATTAAACTGAAAATTTATTCAAACATACAGACCAGCTCTTTCTAAGTTTTGCATATGATTAATTATTTTGCCTTCTGTCTTCTGTAAGATAGCAATGCATTTAAATATTTTTCTTTTTATCAATTGTTGTTTCCATATACAGTTGTCCCCACTTAATCGGGTAACGGATAATCGAATACCCCGCTTATAGGAATATAAAGTGATAGAATCAAATTTTCCCCCATAGAAGTAATGTTAAATTTCCTTGCTTAAAGAAATAATTTTTACAACGCCACCCCACTTAATTGCGTAAACACTCAACATTTCTTATATAAAATCTGTCTATTTCTGAGCCAATTTGTCCTCTCATTCTCAAAAAAAAAAAAGTTCTTTTTTTTTAGACCTTAGATAACTAACACCCTTTAAACATGAGACAGTATTCCTGCCGAGTTGATAAAAAATGGTGATAAAACAAATTTATATAATCAGCAACTGATGATGAAATTAGAAATTAAAATAGAAATGATCTCCAGGAATTAGAAATCAGAAATTTTTGAAGTTTTCAGATGATTGAAATAGAATTTTTTGAACTCCTAGATGGTGGATAAAGATGGAGAAACAGAAAGAGATAAAAAGTTTAATCTTTCAATAGAATATTTAAATGAAAGTGATAAAGAAGAACAATCAGATCCGCCTCCAACGATAAATGAAGTTGCAAAATCCTTAATATTATTCATCGTAATTTTGTATCTCATCGAAGTGATTACAATCTATTTATGTGCTTCAGTAAAAGAAATCGAAAAAATGTTTAGTTAAGTCTATGTCAAAATAATCAATCATAACTGATTTTTTTTTTTTTTTTTTTTTTTTTTTTTGATAAAAAAAAAAAAATTGTAAGTATACTTTATTTATTCGAGCATTAATTGCATATATAAATTACTATAATATTTTAACTTAGTAAAATTTTAGTTAAATATTTAAATGAGAAAGAGGTATTGATCATTTATCTTTTCATGTAAGCATAAAATAACTCTAGTTAAACATGTATTTGCGTTTCTAATCTTCCCCGCTTAATCGAATTAATATAGTTGGAACGGTAGATATTTGTTTAAGCGGGTCGGACTGTATTAGTATTGTTAGTATTTTGCAGAAAATTAAAACTGAAATATCAGTACATAAAAATTTTTTCTCCTTAAAGAGACATTATTAATTTATTTATTTTTACGAACTGGAAGAAAAATGAAATATCTAAATTCATAAAATGTTTAAACTTTAGGCAAGAAAGCAGTATATATTTAATATATATATAAAGGGGGGAGGGAGCGAATATCACAAAAATCTTTCTGCAAATCAAAAAGACTTGGTAGCTATGAACTTAACATGTATAATATTTGGAGATTTTAAAACTTTTTTTTTTTAAAGACTTTTTAAAACCATTATTGCTTAAGGGCCCGCTTCACTCACCGTCACCGGAAGCCAAAGCTAACGGTGTAGTCCAACTGCGGCCCAACATGCCAGGTGTTTCAATTTCTTCTTCTCCACCTATACTAATTGCGGCCAGCCTTTTTTAATCCCTTATGTCAACTGCATCCGGACTGAAAATATCGCCAAGAGTGACTAATCGCCAAATAAGGAAAATAAAATTGTACTAGTAATATTTCAGAATAAAAGACTTGAAAAATCTCGCACTTTTATTTGGCTTAATTAATGCGAACAACTTTTATATAAACTGCTTTACAGAGATTTGAAATCTTTAAATTGCGTTTTTCCAGTTTACAATTTTTCATGAATTCATGATCTTTAAAATGCTAAAACTTCTACAGACATTTCAGAAAAACCTTTATATATATATATATATATATATATATGTAATCTATTTGATAATAAAAGAAAAGAATGAGAACGAAGAATAGTCAGTCAAATAAATCAACACAGAAACATACACAGGCCAAACAAAGCAACTATTTATCTTAAATTGATTTAATTTTTAAGATAAATAATGTCAGGGTAAGAGAAAGTCGTGTGAGTGACACACCAGATTATTTGGTAATTATTTTAGTTTGATTTTGGTAGCTCTTTGGTGATTGATCATAGTAATTGTTTAAACTAATAATAATTTGAAAATTAAATAACTGGAATGTTTTAATATATATTATATATATATTATATATATATCCATTTTAAAAATAAAATTTATAAATATGTTTCTTTTTGTTTATTTAATTTCTTATTAATTTAAATAAATTGTGCGTTTAATGTGACTGGGTTGCATCTAGGGATTCACAAAACATTTCGGATACATTATAGTTTATGGGTAATGGTAAAATATAGTTAAATGCAAAAAAAATGGTAACAATGACAGATATAATAATAATAAATAATGGAACTTATGTTAATGACTAAAACATACTTAATGTCTGAAGTAATTGTAATTTGTGTGCAAACATAATTGAGATAGAGAAAATATTAATTCACGTCAGTCTCTGCAGTTAAATTATTACTTTCGTCTGTGGATTTTCCTGTAAGATTTTTCAAAAATGGAAATCAATATGGCGAAAAAATATATATATACTGACTCGTCCGGCTTCGCACGGATGTACAAATTTTAGTTAAAGATGGATTGACATGTAAAAAATCAAGAAAGATATCAGTTTATATGTTATAGTCAGGCAATATTATTTATTAACTGAAAAGTCAAAATATAATTTTACAATTATTATTATTTTTTAATCAGTTGTTAAATGTTGGTAATTTTTACTTAATGTTATTTATTTAATTTATAATAAAAGTAAAACATAAAACCTTTTATGATGCTCTGTTAATCGAGCTGTTAAATAGTTATTTATTTATTTCATAAAAAGAAACATTTCTTTACTCATGAATAAAAAATATTGAAAAATAAACCTATGACATGAAAATGTTTTTGACAAAATTGACGTCATCTCATAATAGCTTTAATTATTATTTATTTGTTCGTCTCGCAAATATATTTAATTTTTTCCATAATTCATGGTTATTTTAATAATTTATATTAAGGGAGAAATCAATAATATGAAACAATATTCGTACAATATATACTATTACAGAATCTGGTGTGAAACAACCACACGACTTCCATTACCCACTATTACACGTATTATATACAATTTTTTGGAGATGTTATATGCATTTTTTGAGATTTTCTAGTAAGAGAAACTTGATACACGTATAAAAGACGCATTACGCATACAACAGAGTTTATATAGCGAGTTAAAAAATATGGGAAAGAAAAAAAAAATTAGAATAGATAGTTATTTTTTTAAACATGAATTTCCGAGATCTAAAACTGAACTACCTAATCAGGATGACTGTTAATATTCCAGTAATAAGCACGTAATACTTGAGAAAGGTTATCTAAGTTGGATTAATGAAACAATTTTCAAGAAAACGTTAGAGGCATTTTTGAGATACCAACTTTTACCAAAACTTAGCATACGCAATTATTGACCTAAAAGCAAAAATTACGTACAAAAGGATATTTAATAGGAAGTTAACATGGCGAGTTTGAAAAAAAAATCCGTACAGGCGTTTTTAAAGGAGCGCACTTGCGACATCTGAAATTGAGCTGTTCATAGAGGAAGCCTATCAATTTTCCTGAACTAAATTCCTGAACATTCAAAAGCTGAACATTCAAAAGGGCATCTAATAGGTTGTTTATAGAGCAACTTTGAAGAAAATCGTTAGAGTTGTTTTTGTGATTCGGGCTTACGGTCCCATTTCCGGTTTTCGATGACCCAATTCCGGTTTTTAAATTTTTACAAAAATTTGGAAAATTTATCTGTACTCCAGACCTGAATCAATTGTGAAGTTTCGTAGTTCTATCTTTATTAGTTTCGGAGATATGATAGCCAGAAGATTCCATACATACACACACACTGACCCATTGCCAAAACTACTTTTTTGGACTCAGGAGGCCTTAAAACGTGTAAATCAGGTGAAACTCTATATCGAATTTTTGGACTGAATATAATACTTCCACTACCACTGGTAGTGGGATAATTGAAGTAAAAACATATATCTCGTATTTAATACGAAAATATACAGATTTTCGTATTGCACTTTCGATCGCCAAGGACGACAGATATCAAATCTATGCTTTGTTTTCAATTAAAATATTGAAAATTTGAATTAAAAATTTATTTTACCAAAATTTATTATAGCCTCTAGCACTTAGAGACAGTGTAACTTTTGATTAGTTGAAAGAAAAAAAAATCGGCTATTTAGTTCTAGCGATCGTTCTCTACATATACATATAAACCTTTCCTCTTTACATGTTAGTATAGAGCATAGATAGATTAAATAGGCTTCTAATCAACATAATGTAACTCAAATAATTAAATGCTATTTGCATTTCAGTAATGGTTGTATGCGCTATGTATATTGAGCTACTTGTCATAACTGTTAGTTGCTAAAAATAGCCGCCAAATAAATTTAAACTTCTCAATTATTCTTTTAAAAAATGCATAATGAAATGCAGGTGATATATATATTTTTTTTATTTACTTTTTATATTATTATTCGCGTGAGAATATATAATTTGTTAAAAGTCGAAAAATAAATTAACTCGTAAATTTTTTTGGCAATAATTATAAATTAAAATAAATAATTTAATAAAAGTTTAGAAGATAGGATTTCTATTTTTTTTTTATTATTATTGGTTTATTTATTTTTAAACTTTTATTTATTTTAAAATCTAAACCATTCTCGAATCCACCTGAAGACACACAAAAAATTTCATTAAACTTGGTCCAGCCATTTAGGAGGAGTTCAGTGACATAAACATGCACAAATGAAATATATATATAAAGATATTTCAGAGCATTAAACTTTATACATATTTTCCATAACAGTCTTTTTTTCTTTTTAATATTTATATTTATCTTTTCAAAAATCAGAGAATTTTTTTTCATTATTATTTTATTTATTTGATGTTTAAAAGTTATTTTTACTCGTCGTTATTTAAATAATAGCGACGAGTATATATATAAAGAGTTTTAACTATATGCATGCTGCATTTTTCAATTATATTTCTTCATAATTATGTACCTGCATTAAAAGTTTTTTCTTTCTTTTCTTTATTCCCCCCCCCCCCCATGTTTATATAGTAATTTAATGTGCTGTCCCATCCTTTCCCCAAAAAATAAATAAGTAAAAATTAAATGGGAATGCAAATTTCTAAAACCATTACTGAGTACAGCAACTTACGCTAAAAGTAATAAATTAAAAATTACTAGTTGCATATTAAATTATAACCGTGTGCAAAAATCTTTGGCAATTTTGGCGAAAAATGTTCTTTGGAGAGAAACTCAGGGGAATGTTCCTGGGCTGCAGTTGGTACAGGTGGGGGAGAATACCTGGGCCGCAGTTGACCTAGACCCGAAGATAATATTATTCTATGGGAAATTTTCTTAACAAATAACTTATTAATTAATACATATTTTTAAATTCTGTTTTCATATTCTGAAAATTCCCAACTGTTAAATTGACGGACCTTTTTTAAAAAAGTATTTTTTTAATTTTATATATTTTACTAGCAGGCTTCGCCCGCTTCGCTGGACGCTATGAATCACTATAATTACTAAGTATCCCTATAATTACTGAATTCGCAAAATTGCATTAATTTTTATCACGTGAAAAAAAAAAAAAAAAAAGCGAAACAAAATCTGATTAGGAAAAATGTCGCACCGGGTTCTCACAGCCTTCGGAAAAAATTCCCAAAATGCTCTAACTCTTATTGCTGTTATTTTCCCCCTTCGCCCCCCCTCCCGTCCCTCCTAATAACGTTACACTTTCGAAAAATCCCCATTCGACTTGCAGGCCTCTAAAACCAATCTGTACCAATTTTGAACGGCCTAACTGTATTTCTATTTGTTTTTGCCCACAGCTCCCCTTACCCCCCTTACGGATATCTGTTTTTTTGTTTGAGATATGAAGGGATTTTTGAATTCACGTTCTAACTCTATTTTTATTTTTTTGCCCCCACCCCATCCCCTCCTCCCTTCTCGCCCCTCCTAATAACTTTACACTTTCGAAAATATCCCCATTCGACTTGCAGGCCTTTAAAACCTATCTGTACCAATTTTGAATGCCCTAACTGTATTTCTATTTGTTTTTGCCGATAGCCCCCCCCCCCTTACCGCTCCACCCCCTTCCCGCACCTCCTAATAATTTTACAAATTCGAAAATATCCGCAATCGATTTGTAAGTATCGAAAACCTCTATATACCAAATTTGAACGATCTAACTCTATTTTTATTTTTGCCCCCCCCCTCTCCCCTACCCCCTTCTAATAACTTTACACTTTCGAAAATATCCCCATTCGACTTGCAGGCCTTTAAAACCTATCTGTACCAATTTTGAATGCCCTAACTGTATTTCTATTTGTTTTTGGCGATAGCCCCCCCCCCCTTACCGCTCCACCCCCTTCCCGCACCTCCTAATAATTTTACAAATTCGAAAATATCCGCAATCGATTTGTAAGTATCGAAAACCTCTATATACCAAATTTGAACGATCAAACTGTATTTTTATTTTTGCCCCCCCCCCTCTCCCCTACCCCCTTCTAATAACTTTACACTTTCGAAAATATCCCTATTCGACTTGCAGGCTATTGAAACCTATCTGTACCAATTTTGAAAGGCCTAACTGTATTTCTAATTGTTTTTGCCCCTGCTGCCCTACCTGGGGGCTGAATTTTTAAAATTCTAGAAATTGTTTTTTAGATATTTGTATTAGCTATATTTTATAGCAAAAATTTCACGTATATTTGTTTTTTTTGTTTGAGATATATAGGATTATGCGAAATCGCGTTTTACGCATGTGAAATCCCGTTTTGCCCCCCCCCCCCCCTTGGGGACCGAATTTCGAAAATTCCTGAAATTGGTTTTTAGACATTTATATTAGCTATATTTTAAAGCAAAAATTTTACGGGTATCTGTTTTTTTTTTGTTTGAGATATGAAGGATTTTTTGAATTCATGTTTTGCCCCCCTTCCCCCCCCCCTTGGGGGCGAATTTTTTCAATTTGTTTTCCCCTAAACCATACCTGACCTATAAGGAAAAAAACAAAAAAAGAATGATCGAAATCGGTCAAGCCGTTTACGATTTTATAAAGGACATACAGACAAACATTCTTTTTTATACATATAGATTTTGAAGCTGGAAAATACGAATTTTCAATATGTGAAATTTTTCATTTTACAATTTCAAAAAAAAAAAAAAAAAAAAAAAAAAACATTTTTAAAAAAGGTCCGTCAATTTAACAGTTGGGAATTTTCTGAATGTGAAAACAGAATTTAAAAATATGTATTAGTTAATGAGTTATTTGCAAAGAAAATTTCCCATAGAATAACATTGGCTCGGGCTTCCGGCGACAGTAAGTGAAGAGGGCCGTTAACTTCCTATCTCCAGAAAATTTCAGTGTATAGCTTCATACATATATAAAAACTTCTAGGAAAAATTACAATTATCACAATTTTTCTTTTATTTCTTATTATATCAAAGAGATGGAAAGTGTTTCCCTTTTCACAAGAAAAGTAAAAACTCACCATATATTTTCTTTGGCAAAACACTTAAGATTACGCAAAGATCATGGGGAAATGCCACTAAACAAACAATAATAATTCTGATATAATATATTTTTATGAAATACGTACCAGTATCACATCCTGTGCCGTTATGCAAAACACTTCCTGACATGATCTGTGCATTAGGACTTGCAGGTGGCAGACTGTCAGGTTGAGGGGATTTTGGTTTGCGACTACAACAGAAACAACTCATGATAAAACAACTCGACAACAATTTTAAGAAAAATGCATTTCAGTACATAGCAGTTATCCACAAAAATCAGAGACAATATAATAACAAAGAATATGAATTGTCAACAGAACAACCCTTTTATTTCTCAAATAACATACTGCACTCTCATCTAACATATAAAAAACACTTTAATTACGATAACTGTTTTCTTTTGATCTTTTTGAAAATAAACGAAATATTATACGTAGCATTAATGCTTTTCGAAATTTATAAAAACGCTGTGAAATCAAACTAAGAGAGAATTTTGTTTCAAGCTTTAAAATCTCATTCATACATTTTTTTCTCTTTTAGTCATTTAAATATCTTTTTTTCTGTCGTTATTTAAACTTTAAAACATAAATAAACATCTTCTATAATGAATGCATGATTATATTAATGCAGCATGATTTCTGATTTTCACATTTGAAACATTTTTTAAGAGAATTCACAGTTAAGCAGGAATAAACAAATAAATTTCTTGAAAGTCAAATATATTCCATTTTCATATTTATCAGTATCGTGTTAGAAATCCAATGCAAAACTAATGATAATAATAAAATCATAATTTTAATAAATGCAGAGAAATAACGAAAATGAAATTATTTTAATGGAAGCAAAATATAAGCTTGTTTTTCTTTCATTATTATTATTATTTTAGTGACATATATTCCGATGAAAATGAAATGACAAAAACTATGCGAAGTATTCAAGTATAAAGAAATTTTCGTATACTGAGAAAAATACTACGTTTCATTAAAAAGCAAAGTATTTCCAGTCACATATCTTTTTGCACTTCTTCAGATGTATTATGAAGATCCACAAATACTTGGATAAACTATCAATCCAAACTACACTGCGGAAACATCAGAGCAGAGTCTAAATATTTCAGAAATTATCACTGTAAACAGATGATCTACTGATAAGAGGGCATCACAGGATAAATAAATATGCGCATGAAAAGTCGTCAAATTTCATTTAAGATCTTAAAAAGACGCGCGATTTCCGAATTAAAAAGAAAACATATAATGCGCAACTTCAGCAAGATACCAGTTCAAAGTCAAGGCAAGAAAAACGAACTTCAGAGTCTTTGATGCCGAAGTAACAACACATTATTTCAGAGCAACTCAAGAACCGTCAAAGATCAGAAGGGAGCACAATCCAAATATAGAACGTCCCACACTAAGACATTTGAAAATAACGGGAAGAAAAAAAAATGTAGGGATAAAACACAGCAAAGAAAAAAAAAAAAAAAAAAAAAAAAAAAAGCTTTTTAGTGCAAACATAATAATCTAACGAACTGAATATCTTATACAAGAAGTTCAGATGGTTGGAAAAATGCTCAACAGAAATTTTAGATATAATTATTTAAATGCTGAATAAATAAAATGCAAAAATAAACATTACACAGTTACAAATAGCATTATCTGTCATAGAAATATACGCAAAAAGAAAGGTAAGGAAATGCATACACAGAAAAAGTTATCCAGTTATTCCCTATCATAACACACTCCCAAGAGCTATAACGCGATGATTTTTTAAACAGAAAAATCAGACAGTGATAATCATCAAAAGAATAAATTTATATTTAAAAGTGAAATATATATATATGTAACTAATGATTAAAATTTTGTTAAGAAAAAGCGTGACATGAGCTCGCCTTTGCAACATAAACATTGTCTCTCACCATGGGGGGGGGGGTGACGAAAAAGGCTTATAAACAATATTGTAAAAAAAAAAATAAAAAAAAAATGTGAAATCAAACAGATTGCAGAGGCAAAATAAATAGTAACAATTTTAAATATTTAATTAACAAATAAATATTTTAGCGGTCAATGAAAATTAAATCTGGCAAGGTTTCCACAAAAGGAATAAAAAAGGAGTTTTTAATAGTCAAATAAACTTGAGGAATTATTGATTTATATTGAAAAAATGAGACTAAATGAGAGGGGGTAAAAAAAAAAAAAAGATTTGACATGCGAAAGTCCACTTTCATTTCTGGTGGCAGAAATCCCTTTTTTTTTTTTTTCTTTTCCCCAAATCGCTTAGATTTATCGTACTTTGTAATTTGAATCAGATACAATTTTAAGCTAGTTTTTACTAACTAATGATTAAAATGATGAATGATTTCTATACCGTATTCTACACGAATTACGCTTTTATGCAAGTATAAAATATCTGGTGTGAAACAACCACACGACTTCAATTACCCACTATTACACGTATTATATGCATTTTTTAGAGATAATGTGATCAGAAGGCATAAAAATGACTTAATAAAATAGACACCTAAAAATTTTCCGGTAAGAGAAACTTGATACACGTGTAAAGATATATATAAAGCAGAGTTTACATAGTGAGTTTAAAAAAAAAAAAAAAAAAAAAAATGTAGAGTTGTTTTTTGAAACACTAATTTCCGAGATCTAATACTGACCTACCCAATCAGGATGACTTAATTTTCCTGTAATAACCACGTAATATATGAGAAAGGATATCTAAAATGGATTTATGTAACAATTTTCAAGAAAATTGTTAGAGCCGTTTTTGAGACACCAACTTTTACCAAAACTTGGCATACACAATTATTGTCAGGAAAACAATAATTACATACAAAAAGATATTTAAAAGGGAGTTAATATGACGAATTTGAAAAAAAATTCGTACAGCCGTTTTCAAAGAAGCGCACTTGCGAGATCTGAAATTGAGCTATTTATACAGGATGCTTATCAATTTTCCTCACCTAATCATTCAAAAGAACATCTAATACAGTGTTTATATAGCAACTTTGAAGAAAATCGTTACAGCCGTTTTCGAGATACGGACTTACGGTACCACTTCCGGTTTTCCAATTTTCAACAAAATTTGGAAAATTCATCTGTAACCAGACCTGTCTCAATTCTGAAGTTTTGTAGTTCTATCTTTAATAGTTCCGCAGATATGAAAGCCAGAAGATTCCCCACATACATAAATACACACACAGACCAATTGCCAAAAAAAAAATACTTTTTTGGACTCAGAAGTCCTTAAAACTACACGAATCATTTGCTTGATATCAATGAAAAGTGAAAGTAGTATCCCTATATGATATGGATTTAGAATACCAAGTTTGGATTTCCTGGCTACTATCTGATCTTGAGATATGCTGATGTGATAACACACACGGATCAACCTTAAAAAGCCTGTCTTTCGGGTGCAGGGAACCTCAAAACCTGTATATAGCAAAAACTCAGTTTTGAAAATTTGACCCCAAAATAATATTTTCTCTACCATATATAAGTTACGTAAAAAAAAAAAAAAAAGAGTAATTTTGATAAAGGATTTACTCTGTCCCACCCACAAAAAGATTTTTTTTTTTTCTGCCGGCGATGGAGAAACTGCATAAGTTACAGAGGAAACATAATTGGCAGTTCTTTTCGTAATTTATAGTTCAGTTACAGCAAACCCACCAACAGCTCCAGGAATTGATACAGATTCCAATTTTCGGATCCATTTTTGTTTATTTATTAATTTTGTGAATTTTTTCTTTATGTGAAAAAGAAATTTTGAAAAACCTTTTATGTAATATCAAATTAACAATGTTTCATTAAACGAAGTAAGGAAGCCATATGAATTAGACGAAACGTATTAATCCTGGAAGATGGGACCAATGCCCCAGCCCGCCCGTTCCCGCTCTTCGATGTCTTTTTCTAGTCAATTTTCTCCTTTTATTACTTCTGGTGTGAGCCTGCTTTTTTTATTTTATTTTATTTTATTTTTTTATTTAAACACACTTGACATTGTGAGTTGTTTTGCTTTTCGTCCCATGCTATTTCTATGGGTTTTTAGCTTTTTTCCCCGTCTTTTTCTACATTCTAAAGTGCGGTGGAAAAAGCACTAGGGAAAAAATATATATATACTAGCAGGCTTTGCCCGCTTCGCTGGTCATTATATTGAAATGAAGTGTCAAAATACCATATCATTAATAATAATAATAATAAAATCATTGAAATCAGTCAAAATCTATGTTAAAGTTCTCGATACCTTCGATAGCAGTTTTCCCACTCGCCACACTTCACAAAATCCCTTTATAGTGCATGTTGCATACACATACCTAGCCCACATATTAAAAAATCGGGATTCTAAGATTATTTGAAGCAAAGTTATGTTTTAAAACGTGTTTTTTAGCCCCCCCCGGCCCACTCTTAACTGAATACATGTCCCCCCCCCCCCGCTAAGGGAGGTAGGCTGGAGTTTCACAAAATCAATTTATAGTGTGTGTTGATTTCGCATAAGCAGTCCACGCATCAAAAATTGCCATTATAAGATAGTTGGAACAGAGTTACGCATGAAAACACGTTTTAAATAACCCCCAATCCTCAAGGGGGTGATATCACGGAATTCCAAATAATCCCTTTGTAGTTTGTGTTGAGTACAAATAACCAATCAACCTATCAAAAAATCGCTTTCCTGAAATAATTTGGAGCAGAGTTACTCTTTAAAACGTGTTTTTGCCCCCCACCCCGCTTTTAAAGGTAGGAAAAGGAAAAGTTCACAAAAATCCCCTTATAGTGCGTGTTGGGAACGTATAACCAGCCCGCACATAAAAAATTTATCAAGATAGTTTGGAGCAGAGTTACGCATGAAAACATGATTTTGCCCCACCCCACCCCCAAGGGAGATAAGGTGGAATTTTACAAAATCCCTCAGTAGTGTGTGTCTTGAGTACGCATAACCAATCGACATATCAAAAACTCGTTATTATGAGATAATTTGGACCAGAGTTACTCTTAAAAGCGTTTTTTGCCTCTCTCCCCGCCTTTGAAGGGGGAAAGGGTGAAAATTTGTAAAATCCCTTTACTGTGCGTGTTGGAAAAGCATAAACAACCCACATATACAAATTAATCTTACTGAGATAATTTGAAGCAAAGTTATACTTGAAAACGGGTTTACATTGCCCCCCCCCCCCTCCCAAGGGGAAAAGGGGGGACTTTCGCAAAACCCCATTACAGGGGGTGTCAGACACACGTAAGTAAGCCACTCACTAAAATTTGTAACCTCAGGTCCTATAGATTTCCCCGGATGCTCGAATTTGCCCCCTCGTAACTCCCCCCCCCCCCCCCAAAAAAAAAAAAAAAAAAAAAAAAAAAAAAATCGAATATCACAAAAAAAACAAACATGATGTTTTGGAAACATCCTCAAGAAGACTCTTGGCGATTTTCTATGTGCTGTTATTAGAAAAGTTTTACTCGAAAACCCGTATTTTGCTAAATTTGCCTCCGAAGATAGTTTTTACCCCCCCCCCCCCCCCCTTAAAAATCCAAAACTCAAATCGCAGAAAATGCTTTTTTTTTTTTTTTTTCACTCAATTCTAGTCTCTCTCTTTGCAATTTCTTCACCGTGAAGCTATTTGGAGCCGATTTATGCTTATAAGGGAGGTTTTGCTTTCTGCCCCCCCCCCCCAGGAGGAGCGGGGGGATATTTTGCAAAATCCCGCCTTAATGGGCGTCAGGGTCCTAAAACCAACGTTCTCACCAAAATTTGCGAGTCTATCTCCCATAGAATTGCCACGGCTGTGTTGAATCTGAGAATCAGTGATTTTATTCTTTTATTCCCCACCACTCCCCCAAAGGGGTAAAAGGGGGGGGCTTTCACAAAATCCCGTTACAATGGGTTTTGGACACACGTAAATAAGCCACACACTAAAATTTGTGACGTCAGCTCTTATAGATTTCCACGGACGAATTTAGTGCTAAAAGATGGGGGTTGAATTTGCCCCTTCGTAACTCCCCCCAAAATCAAAAATCGGAAAAAATCAATTTTTGCAAATACCTTCAAGAAGACGTTTGGATTTTTTTTTTTTTTTTAATATCTTTGAGCTATTACTGCTAGAATTTTACTCGAAAATCCATATTGTATTGCTAAATTTCCCCCCGAAAATCCTTTTTACCCCTCTCCCCCCTTAAAAATCCAAAATTCCAAAATCGCAGAAAATAATTTTTTTTTACTTGAGTCTAGTCTCCCCATCTGCAATTTTTTCACCGTGAAGTAATTTGGAGCCGAGTTATGCTTATAAAGGTGTTTTTGCCTCCTGCGCCTCCGAAAATCATTTTCACCCCTTTTCCCCCCTTGAAAATCCAAAATTCCAAAATCGCAGAAAATGATTTTTTTTTATTCAAGTCTAGTCTCTCTATCTGCAATTTCTTCCTCGTGAAGCAATTTGGAGCCGAGTTATGGTTATAAAGTTGTTTTTGCCTTCTGCACTTCCGAAAATCATTTTCACCCCCTTCCCCCGTTAAAAATTAAAAAGTTCAAAATAGCAGAAAATGATTTTTTCGTATTCAATTCTAGTCTCTCCATCTGCAATTTCTTCACTGTGAAGTAATTTGGTGCCGAGTTATACTTATAAATGTGTTTTTGCCTTATGCGCCTCCGAAAATCATTTATACCCCCTTCCCCCCTTAAAAATCCAAAATTCCAAAATCGCAGAAAACAATTTTTTTTGTATTCAAGTCTAGTCTCCCCATCTGCAATTTCTTCACCGTGGAGCAATCTGGTGCCGAGTTATACTTATAAATGCGATTTTGCCTTATGCGTAGCCAAAAATCTCATTTTTACCCCCTACCCCCCTTAAAAATCCAAAATTCCAAAATCGCAGAAAATGATTTTTTTGTATTCAAGTCTAGTCTTCCCATCTGGAATTTCTTCACCGTGGAGTAATTTGGAGCCGAGTTATGCTTATAAAGGTGGTTTTTGCTTTCTGCCCCCCCGGGGGGGGGAACGGGGGGTATTTCGCAAAATCCCGTCTTAGTGAGCGTCAGGGTCCTAAAATCAACCTGCTCACCAAAAATTGTGACTCTATCTCCCATAGGATCGCCACAACCGTGTTGAGTCAGTGAATCAGTCAGTTTACTCTTTTATATATATAGACTAGCAGGCAACGCCCGCTTCGCTGGTCCCTATTTTTAAATGAATCGCTATAATTACTGAATTCTCAAAATTGCATTAATTTTTATCACGTGAAAAAAAAACAGAAAAAAAATCTTATTAGGAAAAATGTCGCACCGGGTTCTTACTGCCTTCGGAAAAAATTCCCAAAATGCTCTAACTCTTACTTCTATTATTTTCCCCCTTCGCCCCCCCTCCCGTCTATCCTAATAATTTAAAAAATTCGAAAATATCCGCAATCGATTTGTAGGTATCGAAAACCTCTATATACCAATTTTGAATGCTCTAACTCTATTCTATTTTTTTGCCCCTCCGCCCCCCCCTCCTTCCCGGCCTTCCTAATAACTTTACACTTTCGAAAATATCCCCATTCGACTTGCTGGCCTCTAAAACCTATCTGTACCAATTTTGAACGGCCTAACTGTATTTCTATTTGTTTTTGCCCACACCCCCCCCCTTCCCGCCCCTCCTAATAATTTTACAAATTCGAAAATATCCGCAATCGATTTGTAAGTATCGAAAACCTCTATGTACCAATTTTGAACGATCTGACGCTATTTTTATTTTTTTGCCCCCCCCCCCTAAAAAAAAATCGAAAAAAATCAAAAAATGAATTTTTGCAAATTTTTTCAAGAAGACGCTTGGCGTTTTTTTTTTTTTTTACATCTTTGAGCTATTACTTTTACTCGAAAATCCGTATTTTTCTAAATTTGCCTCCGAAAATCATTTATACCCCCTTCTCCCGTTAAAAATCCAAAATTCCAAAATCGCAGGAAATGATTTTTACTTTCTTCTATATGTAATCAGGGGCCAATGCAGAACTTAAAACTTAATACCTATTTTTGTGAAAAATCTTAACTATATTTTATTTTTGTGAAAAATTGTAGCAGACTCTTTTTCTGTGTGTGATTGGGGGGGGGGGGGGGGAGTTCAAACTAAGTAAAATAATAAAAATAACAGGAACCAAAATTCACTTCTATCTGAAGTAAACAGTTCAGTAGAGAGAGTGTAAGTAGTTGTTGTTTTTATTCATGCTAGTATCACTGCACTGTACATGAATTATACCAGGGAGGATAGACACATCACCATGCAATCATCAAAATGTCAAAACACCTGACTAATCAGCAATCAGTACACTATGGCCACAACTCCAGAGCGTGTCTGTATCGATACACATAAGGATCGTTTTGTTTACTTATGCTACACTGTTTCTCGCCTATAGCAAACGCTTGTGTGTAGATTAAAACCAACATTCCGCATGGTTCTTGCTTCGTGAATCCCATCAACAGAAATAAGTTACTTTTCTTTGAAAATGTGCTCATTTAAACTGTCAGATTTTGCTGGGATGACTAAGATTTTTGTGAAAGTACCAATTTTAGCTATATGATTTTTGTGACGCTACCTCTTTTTCCAGGTTGATTTTTGTGAAGGTACCTTTTTTACCAGGTTGATTTTTGTGAAGGTACCTTTTTTACCAGGTTGATTTTTGTAAAGGCACCCATAAACGGTAGTAAAATCGACCTGTATTAATCCCTGGTAATATAGAGAAAGTATTGGATTCGCGAAAATTTTCGAAGTCCACTTTTTGATGGATTTACATGTTTTGGGATATGGAGAACACGAATTAATAGTTTTTAGAAAATGTCTGTCTGTCTGTCTGTATCATTTTTTTGTGGACGCTGTATCTCACGAACCAATGAATGAAATTTAACCAAACTTGGTATTTAGTTGCACCCTGACATAAACTGGTGCTGATTAGATTTTGGGATCAATCGCTCCATAGGTGGCGTTGTGATCGCATTTTATGCAAATTTTTAACATGGCAGCATAGGACAAAATTCCGTATAAATGGGCATAAAGAGAGTTATTTTACACTTGTGATTGTAAAATTAATATGAATTATTGATAATAGTAGTAGTTAGCTAGGAAAAAAATTTTGTGCATGGGGGGGCATCGGTTCCCACCCCAGGGGGGAATTTCAAGATGGGTATCTTTCGAAAGGTCTCGTTGATAATTGTAATAGTTAACTTGGAAAAAATTTTTGTGCATGTGGGGGCATCGGTTGCCCCCCCACCGGGGGGGGGAGTTCCCACCCGGGGGGGCAAAGTTTCAAGATGGGTATCTTTCGAAAGATCTCGTCAATACCTTTAAAACGAATGGTTGAACGATAGATCTGTGATAATTTAAACCAAAGTTATCGATTTTTTTTACTTTTAACAAAAACAAAAACAAAAATATCGCAATTTTTTTTTTTTTTTTTTTTTTTTTTTAACGAAATTTAACCAAACTTGGTATTTAGTTGGTCCCCGACATAAACTGGTGCTGATTATGTTTGGGGATCTATAGCTCAACAGGTGGCACTGTGATAGCATTTTATCTAAATTTTTAACATGGCAGCATAGGACAAAAATTCGTATAAATGTGCATAATTAGAGTTGTTTTAAACTTGTGATTGTAAAATTAATATGAATTATTGATAATAGTAGTATGTAACTAGGAAAAAAATTTTCTGCATGGGGGGGCATCGCTTCCCCCCCCCTAGGGGGTTAAATTTTCACATTGGGTATCTTTCGAAAGGTCTCGTCAATACCTTTAAAACGAATGGTTGAACTATAAATCTGTGATAATTTAAAACAAAGTTATCGATTTTTTTCACTTTTAACAAAAAAAAAAAAAAAAAAAAAAAAAACTTTGAAAAAAAAATCGTACTTTTTTTTTTTTTTTTTTTTTTTTAAATATTGTTCCTGATTGAATATGTATAGGTAAATATAGAAGAAAGTCTTGTGGTGGCCACAACATACTAGTTTCGTATTGAAGTCTAGTCTCCCCATCTGCAATTTCTTCACTGTGAAGTTATTTGGAGCCGAGTTATACTTATAAATGTGTTTTTGCCTTATGCGCCTCCGAAAATCATTTATACCCCCTTCCCCCCTTAAAAATCCAAAATTCCAAAATCGCAGAAAATGATTTTTTTGTTTTCAAGTCTAGTCTCTCCCTCTGCAATTTCTTCACCGTGAAGTTGTGCTTATAAAGGTGGTTTTTGCTTTCTGCACCTTCGAAAATCATTTTCAGCCCCTCTCCCCCCCTTAAAAATCCAAAAATCCAAAATCGCAGAAAAATATTTTTTTTTACTTAAGTCTAGTCTCCCCATCTGCAATTTTTTCATCGTGAAGTAATTTGGAGCCGAGTTATGCTTATAAAGGTGTTTTTGCCTCCTGCGCCTCCGAAAATTATTTATACCCCCTTCCCCCCTTAAAAATCCAAAATTCCAAAATCGCAGAAAATGATTTTTTACTTTCTTCTATATGTAATATAGAGAAAGTATTGGATTCGCGAAAATTTTCGACCTCCGTTTTTTGACGGATCTACACGTTTTGGGATGTCCTGAACACGAATTGATAGTTTTTAAAAAATGTCTGTCTGTGTGTCTGTCTGTCTGTCTGTATCATTTTTTTGTGGACGCTGTATCTCACGAACCAATGAATGAAATTTAACCAAACTTGGTATTTAGTTGCACCCTGACATGAACTGGTGCCCATTAGATTTGGGGATCAATAGCTCAACAGGTGGCGTTGTGATCGCATTTTATGCAAATTTTTAACATGGCAGCATAGGACAAAATACCGTATAAATGGGCATAATGAGAGTTATTTTAAACTTACGATTGTAAAATTAATATGAATTATTGATAATAGTAGTAGTTAACTAGGAAACAAATTTTGTGCATGGGGGGGGGCATCGGTTCCCCCCCAGGGGGGAAAATCCCCCCCCCCCCGGGGGAAGTAAATTTTCAAGATGGGTATCTTTCGAAAGGTCTCGTTGATAATAGTAATAGTTAACTGGAAAAAAATTTTTGTGCATGTGGGGGCATCGGTTGCCCCCCCACCGGGGGGGAAGTTCCGACCCGGGGGGGCAAAGTTTCAAGATGGGTATCTTTCGAAAGATCTCGTCAATACCTTTAAAACGAATGGTTGAACGATAAATCTGTGATAATTTAAACCAAAGTTATCGATTTTTTTTACTTTTAACAAAAAAAAAAAAACAAAAATATCGCAATTTTTTTTTTTTTTTTTTTAACGAAATTTAACCAAACTTGGTATTTAGTTGGTCCCCGACATAAACTGGTGCTGATTATGTTTGGGGATCTATAGCTCAACAGGTGGCACTGTGATAGCATTTTATCTAAATTTTTAACATGGCAGCATAGGACAAAAATTCGTATAAATGTGCATAATTAGAGTTGTTTTAAACTTGTGATTGTAAAATTAATATGAATTATTGATAATAGTAGTATGTAACTAGGAAAAAAATTTTCTGCATGGGGGGCATCGCTTCCCCCCCCTAGGGGGGAAATACCCCCCCCAGGGGGGGTAAATTTTCACATTGGGTATCTTTCGAAAGATCAGGTTGATAATAGTAGTAGTTAACTAGGAAAAAATTTTTGTGCATGTGGGGGCATCGGTTCCCCCCCCCACCGGGGGGGGGGGGGGAAGTTCCCATCCGGGGGGGCAAAGTTTCAAGATGGGTATCTTTCGAAAGATCTCGTCAATACCTTTAAAACGAATGGTTGAACGATAAATCTGTGATAATTTAAACCAAAGTTATCGATTTTTTTTACTTTTAACAAAAAAAAAAAAAAAAAATATCGCAATTTTTTTTTTTTTTTTTTAACGAAATTTAACCAAACTTGGTATTTAGTTGGTCCCCCACATAAACTGGTGCTGATTATGTTTGGGGATCAATAGCTCAACAGGTGGCACTGTGATAGCATTTTATCTAAATTTTTAACATGGCAGCATAGGACAAAAATTCGTATAAATGTGCATAATTAGAGTTGTTTTAAACTTGTGATTGTAAAATTAATATGAATTATTGATAATAGTAGTATGTAACTAGGAAAAAAATTTTCTGCATGGGGGGGGCATCGCTTCCCCCCCTGGGGGGGGAGAAGTACCCCCCGGGGGGGATAAATTTTCAAGATGGGTATCTTTCGAAAGGTCTCGTCAATACCTTTAAAACGAATGGTTGAACTATAAATCTGTGATAATTTAAAACAAAGTTATCGATTTTTTTCACTTTTAACAAAAAAAAAAAAAAAAAAAAAAAAAAAAAACTTAGAAAAAAAAAAAATCGTACTTTTTTTTTTTTTTTTTTAATATTGTTACTGATTGAATATGTATAGGTAAATATACAAGAAAGTCTTGTGGTGGCCACAACATACTAGTTTGTTTTCAAGTCTAGTCTCTCCCTCTGCAATTTTTTCACCGTGAAGTTGTGCTTATAAAGGTGGTTTTTGCTTTCTGCACCTTCGAAAATCATTTTCAGCCCCTCTCCCCCCTTAAAAATCCAAAATTCCAAAATCGCAGAAAAATATTTTTTTTTACTTAAGTCTAGTCTCCCCATCTGCAATTTTTTCATCGTGAAGTAATTTGGAGCCGAATTATGCTTATAAAGGTGTTTTTGCCTCCTGCGCCTCCGAAAATCATTTTCACCCCTTTTCCCCCTTAAAAATCCAAAAATCCAAAATCTCAGAAAATGATTTTTTTGTATTCAAGTCTAGTCTCTCCATCTGCAATTTCTTCCTCGTGAAGCAATTTGGAGCCGAGTTATGCTTATAAAGTTGTATTTGCCTTCTGCACCTCCGAAAATCATTTTTACCCCCTTCCCCCCTTAAAAATCAAAAATTCCAAAATCGCAGAAAATGATTTATTTGTATTCAATTCTAGTCTCCCCATCTGCAATTTCTTCATTGTGAAGTAATTTGGTGCCGAGTTATACTTATAAATGTGATTTTGCCTTATGCGCCCCCGAAAATCTCATTTTTACCCCCTACCCCCCTTAAAAATCCAAAATTCCGAAATCGCAGAAAATGATTTTTTTGTATTCAAGTCGAGTCTCCCCATCTACAATTTCTTCACCGTGAAGCAATTTGGAGCCGAGTTATGCTTATAAAGGTGGTTTTTGCCTTCTGCCCCCCCGGGGGGGCATTTCGCAAAATCCCGTCTTAGTGAGCGTCAGGGTCCTAAAATCAACCTGCTCACCAAAAATTGTGACTCTATCTCCCATAGGATCGCCACAACCGTGTTGAGTCAGTGAATCAGTGAATCAGTCAGTTTACTCTTTTATATATATAGATAAGATGAAATTTTATAAAAGAAACATTTTTACAAAAACGAAATTTTGTGACAGGGTAAATGTTTATGAATTTAAATTTTGTAAAGGGAACCATTTTATAAATTTAAATTTAGTATTTTTTTTTTTTTTTTTTTTTTTTTTTTAATGAAGTGGAATTTGATGAAGGGTCAGTTAAAGGGTCCCAATTTTCGCCTGGATCGACTCTTAGATTTTTACGTTTATACCATAAAAATTAAAAAAAAAAAAAAAAAAACTTTACACAAATATTAAACAATTGAACATTCAAAGCTATAAATTAAAAAGCAGTCTTCGGCTTTTCAGATTTGAAAAAAAGTCTTTAGATAGCTGAAAAACCTGCTTGAACCTTTTACAAAATGTGATGGAACGAAAAAATATTCGTTATGAAATATATGTAATGTATTAGTTTTTACAGTGTTCTTTTAATACTTGTAACTTACATATTCGAATGAAAATTTTGGATTTAAATTGGAAATTTGTGAAAAAAGTATCTTTAATAATAAGCTCGAATATAGCGCACATAAAAGTATTATATAATATATATATATATATTATTCCTATATTTATTTCTTTTTATTATACAAAAAACATTTCATAACTTTTATAAATAGATAACACGAAAATAAATAATTTGTTTATTGTGAAATATATGATGTTAAAAGAAAAAATCTGGAGTGACTCCACTCGACTTTCCGAACATGGAGTAATTAACAGTTTTGTAGATAAAGTAAAGAAAGAGGAGTTGTTAAAAAACAAAAGAGATAAAGTGTTTGAGTATTTTTCTCCATACATTACACGATGTTTTATTTAACGCTACTGAACTTTGAGCCCATAGATCATAATGATAAAGAATTTTCGTTGTGTCCTATAAATGCTAGATTCACCAAAATGCTTATAGTTAGTGCAACAGTGATTTATAATATTCATATAAATTTTCAGCTCAATTGAATAAGGCGTTTAGATGCTATCGCACTTTTACTAGTACGTTGGGACCACAACATGACTTTCTTCTATATTTTCCTATACAAATTCACTCAGTAAAAATAATTTATTAAAATTATTATTTAAAAAAATTACCTTCCATGATAATGCAGATGATTTCCATATTAGAGTAATAGTATAACACTAAATATCCAAAAAAAGTCAATTTTATTATCAATATAAAAAAAAAAAAAAAAAAAAAAAAAAAAAAAAAAATCGATAACTTCATTTTAAATTATCGCAGATCTATGGTTCAACCATTCGTTTTAAAGGTACCGGCGAGCTATTTTGAAAGATACCCATCATGAAAATTTACTCCCCTCGAGGGGGGAATCCCCCCCCCCCCGGGGAAGGGCGAGGCGAGACTCCTACACATACAATTTTTTTTCCCAGTTGACTATCTCTATTATAAATATTTCTGGTAAATTTCATAATGATTATTAAAAAATAATTCTCTTTATGCACATTTATACAAAATTTTGTACTATACCACCATGTTAAAAATTTAGAAAAAGCGGGATGGCAACGTAACCTGTAAGACAATTTTTACCAAAAGTTGATAGGCACTAATTTATGTCAAGGTGCAACTACATACCAATTTGTATGAAATTCTGTGAAGTAGTTCCTGAGATACAGTTGCCACAAAAGTTTGTCACACCCACGCAGAGACTGACAGACAAACAGACAGACATTTTCTAAAAATAGTCAAATCGTGTTGTACAGTTCTCAAAACGTGTAAATCCATCAAAAACCCGAGGTCGAAAATTTTTACGAATCCAATACTTTCTTCTATTGAATATAGAAGAAAGTAAAAATTGGGTCCCACAGGCCATAATGATAAAGAAATTTTTCTTTGTGTCCCTGTAAAAAAACTGTAAGAGCCAGATTGTCCAAACTCTATACAGATTGAGTAACTGTGACCTATAATATGTGTATAAATTTTTTGCTCGTTTGAAGACGGCGTTTACATGCTATCGCACTTTTCAGATTTTGGTCCCATAGACCATAATGATAAAGAATTTTTCTTTGTGTCCCTGTAAAAAAACTATAAGTGCTAGATTCACCAAAACCTATAGGGTTCGTACTATGGTGACTTACAATGTACGCACCAACTTTCAACTTATTCGAACAAAGCGTTTAGACGTACACACATACACACATCATCGTAAAAATAGTGAAAACGGACTCAGGGGACCTCGAAACGTATAGAAACCTTAAAAATCTCGAATTCGGATTTTTGACATGATTACAATACTTTCCTCACCATAGTGTTCGGAAAGTAAAAAGTAATTTGAAACAGTAAGTACAGATGAATAAGTATAATTACCCTTAATTTTTATTTCTCTCTCTCTCTTTTTTTTTTTTTTTTTACATTTCTTATTTCTCTTAAAGTATTTGCTAAATATAAATTTTATTCTAGAATTTTTTTGTTTGTCTTTTTTAAGTGGTTGAAAATTTTCAAATTTAAAGTTAATAAAACAGCATTTAAATTTTTTTTTACAGTTACTGGCCTAAAAAATAATAAATAGTACTATAAATATACTGGTTTAACTTTAACATGACTTTAACTATGCCTTAATAAAAATATACCAATTCTAAAGTATGTACAAATTTCTCTCAAGTGTTGTGTTGTGTTAAAACTGATTTTCAAAATCAATTATTCGCATTTGAAAGTTTTCCGACAAAAAAGTGATATTTTGATTTACAGGCTAAATGATAGTTTGACAGATTGCGCGTAAAGAAAGCAAATCTGAAAAGATACAGTTCTCTAATGATGCAATTCGGGAGATACGGATGGAAGCATTCTACCTGCAATAAAATACAAACAAATAAAGCCGAATATGTAATTGGAGATAACAGAAAAAATATAAGTGCAAACAAGCATGAAATGAAGGGAATGCAAAGAAGCGCAAAGTGTAAGCGAATCGTTTATTGCACTCTGTGTAAGACATGAAAGAAATCCTTCAAGATCGAAGAAATGGAAATGCTGTGTGTGAAGTTGACATTCAATAAGTGTATTACAAAGAAAAATATTTTTTTAATCAACGTTTTTTAATATATTTCAGTGTAAGTTTTAAAAAGGTTTTCCATTTTGTTAGTAAGCTTCTTTTTTGTTTGTTTGTTTCTTACTATGCTATTTGGATCAAAAGAAAATACAAAAAATGATATGTTGAATGCTATTAATCTCCTTATATTATTAAAATCTGTGCGCGTCTGTCTGTCTGTCTGTCTGTCTGTGAGAAATGCCTTGTGACCGCTAAAGTTCCGGCGCTAATGGTCGCATCGCCTCGAAACCGGTGTCGACAGACGCAGAATTTCTTCATCTCGAGTCTCGACAATTCGCTAAACGATGCGACCCTAATTATCGGAGATATTAATTAAAATGTCCACCCATGTCTACCGAAAAATGACCCAGAATTCATGATTAAATGCTTAAAAAGCGACATTTTTACGGAAAAAGTGAGAAATTAATTAGAAATATCAGTCGTATTGTTACAAACAAGATACCATTGGAAAGGGCTTTTTTTTTCTCAATCCGATGGTGTAAACGGCTTATCGATCGGACAATTAGATTTTTTTAAATTAACTAAACTAAAAAAAAATGGTGGCAACAAATCACAAGCATTTTAACTTGGCAGACTATCTTGAACGGAAAGAAAAAACATCTGGTGTTTAATGAGGTCACGTGTTTTTGTACTGCGATTAAAAATTGCAATTTTCTATTTTCTTCAATTTTTCAAAATCCGCACATTTCAATTAGTGTACAATCTTAACACCACAAAACAAACATGCAGTTCAAATTTCAGCGATTTTGGTCAATAAACAAAAGATTTACATTTTAATTGCAAATTAAATTTTATCTTTACATGCCTGACGTTTTATCTGTCGAAAGAAGGATACCAGTTTCAAAACGACACAAATACACTTAGGGTAAAAATATTTTTTTTCTATTTACTTCCATTAACCGACTACCGTAGATAATGGAATTCGAAATTTCACCTGATTTACACGTTTTGAGGTGTCATGGCGCTGTAATAATTTAAAATTTCAATATTTAAAATTCTAATTATGTTTAATTTTTTTTTTTTTTTTAATATGTCATTCGATACACATTTTAAAGTACGGTTACATTATCGAAAAGGGAATTCGAGATTTCACCCGATTTACACGTTTTGGTCTCCTGATTAGGTTTTCTTTTGCATCGCAATAGTGGAATTCGAGATTTCAGCTTATTTACACGTTTTGAGGTCTCCTGAATGGGTTATCTTTTGTATATCAGCTACTAATTAAAGTGTCGAAAGTGGAATTAGAGATTTCACCTGATTTACACGTTTTGAGGTCTCCTGAATTGGTTTTCTTTTGTATTTCAAGCTGCTAATTAAAATAATTTCATAAGTAATACATCATTTGAAAGCTTTGTTAATTTGGAATTGAATAGTAGATTACAGAAATTCGATATTTCGACATTTCTCCTGATTTAAACGTTTTGAGGTGTCCTGAATGATTTTCTCTTTTGTCTCAGTTACTAATTAAAAGAATTTCATAAGTAATACATCATTTGAAAGCTTTGTTGAGTTGGAATCGAACAGTAGATTACAGAAATTTCTAGCGCCAGATGGCGCTGTCATATTTTTAAATTACAATATTTCTATTTATAATCATGATTAAATTTTTTTTAATGCGTCATTCGATACACATTTTAACGTACTTTTACATTATCGAAAATGGAATTCAAGATTTCACCAGATTTACACGTTTTGAGATCTCCTGAATCAGTTTTCTTTTGTATCTCAACTACTAATTAAAATAATTTCATAAGTAATATATCATTAGAAAGCTTTGTTGATTTGGGATCGAACAGTGGAATACAGAAATTTCTACCGCCAGATGGCGCTGTAATATTTTAAAATTTCAATATTTCAATTTCTAATCATGATTAAATTATTTTTAATACATCATTCGAAAGATATTTTAAAGTTCTTTTATATTATCGAAAGTTTTCAGCAGATTTACACGTTTTGAGGCTTCCTGATTAGGTGTTCTTTTGCATCTCAGCTAATTGAGTAAGACCGTTCAAAATTGATATACGTAGGTTAATTAGAAGGGGCTGAAAGGGTGGGGAAGAAATAGGCGTGCACCGCGCGCACATCCCCTAACTTGCGCGCGCGCAGCGCGCACGGGACTGCGCTGCCGAAGGCAGTGGGGGCCCGGTCCGACTTTTTAACCGATGAGAAATAATTTTTTCAATTTTCTTTTCTTAAGAGTAAAAATTTGATTTGAGAAGGAATACGTGCGCGCAGCGTGCGTATACCTTCACACGTGCGCGCATGGGTCTGCGCTGCCGAAGGCATTGGGGTCCCGGTGTGATTTTTTACCCGATCAGAAATGATTTTTTTTAGGGGGCACGAAGTGTCAGGGAAGGAATGCGGGCGTGCAGCGCGTGTACTCTTTAATTTGTGCGCGCCTGCCAAAGGCAGTGGGGACCCGGGCCGACTTTGCACCCCATGAGAAATGATTTTTTTTTCTTTTCTTTTCTTAAGAATAAAAATTTGATTTGAGAAGGAATATTTGCGCGCAACGCACGTATACCTTCACACGTGCGCGCGCATGGGCTGCGCTGCCGATGGCAGTGGGGACCCGGTGTGAGTTTTTACCCGATCAGAAATGATTTTTTTGGGGGGGGGCACGAAGGGTCAGGGAAGGAATACGCGCGCGCAGCGCGTGTATCCCTTAACTTGTGCGCACGGGACTGCGCTGCCGAAGGCAGTGGGGACCCGGGACGACATTTTACCCGATCAGAAATGATTTTTTTTTTAAATTTATTTTCTTAGGACTAAAAGTTACTGTTAGTGATTCATTAATTATAGTGATTCATTTGAAAATACTGACCCGCTAGCGGGCGAAGCTCGCTAGTCTATCTATAATAATAAAAGAAGATGTCTGTCTGTCTGAGCATCTATACGTTCAGCCCCTACTGAACGCAGAAGTATAAAATTTGACATACGGGTACCTAGAAGCCTTCCCGAGGGGATAGTGAAAACAGAATTTAAAAATTTTAATTAGTTGCGGAGATATTAATTAAAATATAGACCTATGTCTAATCAAAAAGCGATCTCAATCACTGAGAATTCACCGCGATTGCATAAAAATAGATATTTTAACGGAGTTAAAAGCAGAAAAAATGGAAAATAAATTAGAAATATTAGTCCGATAGCTACAAATTTGGTACCAAATGAAAGGGAAATTTTTTCCGAATCTAAGAGTGCAAGCGGCTTATCGATACATCAATTAGATTTTTTAAAATTAACTAAAGTATGAAATTTAGTTGGCAACAGGCAGACGACTATCTGTGATGAAAACGGAAATGATTGTGATCAATTAAGATACCAGGTGCTTTATACTGGGGGGGGGGGGGAAATTGCAATTTTCAAACTTTTTCAAATTTTCATTTACCTTACATTTGAATGAATATTCGGCTTAGACAGCATATTATAAAGCTACTGTTCAATTTTCATGAAAAAATATGAATAAATAAAAAAATGACATATTTATTGGAATAAGATTAAGTTTTCTTTTTCATTTTTTGAAAATTCGTAGTATTTGGTTTTAATGCCCGATAATTCGATTGTGAATATTTTGGAAAGAGTACGATTATTAGGGAGGGCTTGAGGGAGGGGGGAAAAGGAGCAAAAAAAAAAAAAAAGAGTTACAGCGTTTGAAATTGGTTGGTATATTTAGATTTTAAGGCAAGGTAAATCGATTGCGGATATTTTCGAGTGTAAAATTATTATTATCGACGGAAAGGAGGTGGGGGGGGGGGGGAAGCAAAGAGGCAAAGATGTAGAAAAGGAACGGGAGTTTCGGAGAAAACCACGGAACACCCAAAACACCTTTATTCTTTAATACTTTGCAGATATTCGAATTCCAATTTCTGCTCACATATCGTACTAAGGATTTTTAACGTTATATTGCCCAAAATTATGCAAGTTTCGGAGAAAACCATGGACAAGTCGGATTACTAAAAGAAATTTCGCAGAATTAAAAAAAAAAAAACAAAAAATTATATTTTAATTTACATTTAATTGCAAATAAAATTTTATTCTAATATTCTAATACGTGTATTTCAAATTCTAATTATGATTAAATTATTTTTAATACTTCATTCGAAAGACATTTTGAAATACTTTTATATTATCAAAAGTGGGATTCGAGATTTCACCCAATTTATACGTTTTGAGGTCTCCTGAATCGGTTTTCTTTTGTATCTCAGCTACTAATTAAAATAATTTCATAAGCAATACATCATTTGAAAGCTTTGTGGATTTGGAATTGAACAGTAGATTACAGAAATTTCTACCGCCAGATGGCGCTGTAATAATTTAAAATTTCAATATTTCAAATTCTAATGAGCGAAGAAGGTGTTGTAAGTTCTAAAACGGCGATAAGGCGCCGCAGTCGCCACCAAGCTGGACTTAGCTAATGTCATAAATTTTAAAGATCATAACATGGTGAGCGAACAGGCTGTTTCAGATATTGAAAAGGGAAGAGGGCGCCGAAGGCGCTACCGCACGGGAATTTACTGCGATTAAATTTTTCAATAAGCTATTTTCACTATTTATCAATAAGCTGTTATTAGACCTGAAACGGGAAAAAGGCGCCGCAGGCGCCACCGAGCGGGAGTTTCGTAAAGTCGGATTTTTCAGGGATCGCGAACCAGCTAGTCGCCGAAGGCGGCTAGTATGATAATAATCATCGACAAAATAATTTTTACATGCGTGTTAAACGATATTTAGAAACCGCAGTTTGTGAGCTATTTAATTCTTTTCAAAATACTGCGATATTTTCCCAGTTATTACCTCTTTTTATAGAATATTTAAGAAATCTTCTTAACATTAGGAATTGTCTTTATATCATTACTTACGAAATTCGCCAGATATTCAACTAGTTTAAAAATTAACTGTAAATGTCCTTTTTATGTATCTGTGACCAAATTTAATAGTTTTTACGCTTTATTTTTGTGTAAGAAAAGGTAATTTATGAATTTTCTTAAAAAATATATTTAATATAGATAAAGTAATATTTCATGTACATATCTTTTATGGAAGAAAAAAAAAAAAAAAAAAAAAAAAAAAAAGACATCAACAGATGCGAAAAAATGTTTGACCTAAGATAATGGCAAAATATTAAGATGACTGGAAGATGAAAATTCTGGAGACAAAATAAAGTGTGTCCGTCTAGCTTAAAATCTATAGAATCTTGCGTATAAAATAAGAAAAAATGAAATAAATTAATTAAAAGGTTGGGTTTTGAAGGCTAAAAAAGGCATATTTTTTCTCTCTCTTTTAGCAAGTGTGCCTTCATTTATCTAATCCAGCGGACAGCCGTTGCCAATGTTATTCTATGGGAAAATTTGTTCCCACAATTACTCATTACTTAATGTATTTTTATTAACTCCGTTTTCACAGTCAGAAAATTTATAAGTGTTAAATCAGTACTCATTTTCGAAAAATTGATTTTTAAAATTTTTACATTTTAATTTTGAGTTCAAAAATGCGATTTTTTACAAAGTGCATTTTTCTCATTTTTTAGTAGCAAAATGAAATACTAAAAATTAAAAAAATCAATTTTTGGAAAATAAGTACTAATTTAACGCTTATGAATTTTCTGAATGTGAAAACAGAATTAAAAAATATTCGTAATGAGTAATTATGGAAACAAATTTTTCCATAGAATAACATGGGCCACAGCTGGCGTTTTCTCAATAAATTAAGGCTGTGCAAGTGCATCAGTCTAGTCAAATAGCTTCCATTCACCCTTCTCATGTTATCCTATGAGATTTTTGTTGCTTAGTTTTTAGGATAAATTATTGAAAAATGAAGTTTTTTTAATTCTGTTTTTTTAACATTACTGTTTGAATATGTCGTATTTTAACTTAGTGAGCAAATTTTATCATGATGATGACGATGATAATAATAATAATAATAATAATTCAAATATTTTATTTTATTGAGTAAATTCAGGACTTTCGATTTCTAAAGAAAGATCAGAAGTTTCGATTTCTAAACGAAGTATTTAAATTTATTTTTATTATTTTTTTTTTTAAACCGCTCACTAAGCTAAAAGACGACATATTAAAAAAAAAATAGAATTCGAAAAACTTCATTTTTGAATGAGATATTCTTATAAAAACGAAGCAATGAAAATCCATTGTACTGATATACAGCCGTAAGTTGAATAAAAATTCGGAATTGCACGGTTCCAGTTATTCCGGATTATCGGCAGAGATCTGTACAAAATTTCTTTCACACAATACAGATTAACAGACACACATTTTCCAAAAGTACCCAAATTGCGTTCACAGAACATACGGAAATGTGTATGGGCAAGGCTGAACTGGATCCGACGCTCCTTCGCGCCGATTCAAGGCTTTAACATTTCCCCCATTTTCACCAGACAAGTTTCGGATTTAACCTGCAACGTAAAAGCGCACCAAGCGGCAAAAGCTGAATTACTAACGTAAACATAAGACGCGATCTTTTATCGGCGCTGCGCTGGATTATTAAAATTTCTGTTTTTTCTTCGTCTACAACATGTTATTTGTTGAAATTTCTCATAAAAATATACTTTGACACATTTGAAATTTCTCATAAAAATATGTTTTGACCATCAACATATAATATATTGCAGCTTTTTTATTTACGAATGTATATATACATGTGTGTGTGTGTGTATTGCTTACTAATATAAATAGTTATTTTAATATTTGACAATATTTTATTTAACAATAAATAGATAAATAAAAACTACTACTCGTACAGCTTAAAGCTAAAGATTTAGTATATTTTGTCAATTTAGTTTTATTTCATTTTCTGAAATAAACAATATTCTCAAGTCTCCTATTCAAAACGAAGTTCAAAGTAATTTCTCTTCTACTTTGAATTCATGCAGCTTATTTTGTCTAAATGGTTTCTAGTACATAAATGTATTTAAATGGTTTCTATTAAATAAATAAATATATATATTCCTTCCTCTCTTATTATCTTAAATAAATGCAACTTTGTTTGCACTTCTAATTATAATGTAGTAGGTAGAAACTCTTATCTTTAACCCCCCCCCCTTTTTTTAAACCCCCTTTTCATTGGTATAATTTGACTTTTGCTTTGCCCCTTAATCTTACATTTTATCTTTGAAGTAATATCAAGGCAAATTTCCCACGAAGTTAAGAACAAAAATTAAACATAAAAGTTAAGCATACTTCTGTTTCGGTAGTGTTAAGCATACCCTTATTAGTGCAGAAATATTACAGATACTTCCAAAACTGCAGAATGATTACTTTTCATGTTTTATTTGGACATTTTTAACCACCAAATTATTTTAATTAAACTTTATGTTGATAAAAAAAAATTTAACATTGGAATTTTTTTTTTTTTTTATTGTATTACTAAGGTCTGTATTTTATTGTATTAATATAAAAAACTCATAAACCTATCCCAAATATAATGCAAAATACATACCGATTCGGTATTTACGTATTAGCTCTCACTAGTTTGAAGTGAAATAGCTAACTCATCTTAAGAGCAGATAATATCTAACCTCACCAATAGCCCATGTTATTCTATGGGGAAATTTGTTTCCATAGTTATTCATTATCAAATATATATATTTAATTAAGTTTACACATTTAGAAAATTCATAATCATTAAATTAGCACTTATTTTTCAAAAATTGATTTTTTTATTTCAATTTGCATCTAAAAATTGAGAAAAATGCACTTAGTAAAAATTTGCATTTTTGAACTAAAAATATAAATTTAAAATAAACTTTTTTTTCTCTTTTTAATTGATACTAATTTAATAGTTACGAATTTTTTAAATATGAAAACGGAATTTAAAAAATACATCAGGTAATGAGTAATTGTGGAAATAAATTTTCCCATAAAATAATATAGACCTTCGGTGTCTGCAGGATACTATTATTTAAGGCTGCACATCAGTCAAATTGTCCCTTTCTTCCTTTTTTGGACTTTTTAAGGGCTTGCAGAAGATTTTTTTAAGGACTATGTAGAATCCTTATTTCCACACACATGTATATATACACACAGTGGCACAGGGTTTCGGACCCGCCCACAAACTCCCTCCCCTCTTAAAAAAAATGGCCTTTTTTGGGGGGTATATAATAAACAGGCAATTTTGAAAAGTGTGCTCTGTATAAGTATTAATTTATGTGGAAATTTAGAATTTTTAAAAATTTTGCTTTTAATAAAATAATCGGATTGATTAAAGAAATAATTAAATTTATTTAGTTGTAAGTATTAAAATAAAATTAATTCTTTAAGGCTAAAAGATAAAATCTTGAAATTACTAAACATGAAATGCTAAGTAACAAACCATTAATGAATTTTTTTTTTAAATTTCATTACAGATATTATTTTTTAAACATGACATTTAAAAAAAAAAAAAAAAAAGAAGAAAAAGAATGTATTTCTAATTATTTATATTAATAAAAATTATTTATATTATAAAATGTTTTACACGTATCTGTATGAGATAAAAATGAATTTATCCAACAGCTATTTAAAGAGTAAACATACGACACTGTTTTGAAATAAAAAAGAAAAAGTGTGTTGAAAAGTGTGGCAAATGGAAACATTTTTATCTTAAAACATTACATTGTTCTGTTTTTGCAAACTGAATATATATATATATATATATATCTGTACTGATAAGTATAAAGGATTTAAGTCCATATTCTTGATTTTTCAGGAGACGAAAAATAAAATTTAACTAAAAACTAATCAGAAGAATCGATTAGGAAAAAGGGATTATGTTGATTTTTACCCTTTATACAGTTCAGTGATTGTCAACCTTCATTTAATAAAGGGAAAAAAATTGAATTAAATATTTTATACAAAGATTAATGCTAAATTTCTGTCTTGAATCTTTTTTTACCAATGGATTTTCTCAAAGACTAAATGACATGGATTTAAATCCTTTATACCAATCGATAGAGAATTTTTTTCTGGGTCTGACTATGTACTTAACTCAAAATCGACATTTTTGGACTTAACTCCTTTATACCTATCACTACAGATATATATATATGGGCTATAACCAAAATTTGTTGATTGAAAATTGTACTTTACACTTTCTGCTAATTAGCTCGATCGTTCATTTCCTGATTTTATTACATACGACTGTTCCAAATGCAAAAATGTAAGTGGATGTCTAACCTGCACGATTGTATGATCTGGGTCTGAAAGGGTTATTTGATCTTTTATCAGAAAATGAGACTGACTGTTTGTTTTGATTTTAAATTTTATGTAATGAATAACCAATTACAAAATTAAATTAAATTTCATTTTTAAGCTATTTGTTATTTTGTTTTTCATGCATGTTGGGGTACTACATACACATTTTTCAATGACAAACTCAAATTTACTCTTTTATGACTTGTGTCATTTTTATGTAAATGACTTTTAATTCAGATTATTTCATTTGTACCTTTGCTTTAGAGAAGGTTTCAGTTATGTGTTTTATATGTGATTAGCAGGCTTTATTAAAAGTTATTATGTATGGGAGGGGGGAGGGGGAAGGGGAAATCTAGAAATTGTAGAAGAAAAAATGTCTATATTAATTATCTTAAAAAATTATAAATTAAAGGGTCTAACGCTAAACACAGTAAAGTAAAATAAAATAAATATTAATGGACGTACATTTATTTTGTACAAGATATAAAGTGAAATTTGTATAATTAAAAATATTGCTCTCATCTTTGTTTTATGCAAAACTGAACAAAGCAGTCTTTAAAAAAATTATGTATGTGGTATTTGTTATAATATGGTAATTAATAGCAACCAATTTTCTTATCTATATACTAAATCTAAAAGCAAGATATACTGCTTTTAAATTATCAAATCAAATAAAAAAGAAGCTGCATTAGAATTTGTCCAGCCAGTTTAAAAAAAAAAAAAACCTTTGATTTTAAAATTTCATGCAAAAAGTTCTCCATTCAAGGACATTTTGAGAATTATTTTATTAAAATGTAACAGCTCTAGAATTAAGAAAATGATATTAAAAATTTTAATATCCAAGTATTGAAAAATGTTGAAATAATTCTAATCGCAAAAGGTTCTACATCCGATGAAGAGTGTTTTCTTGAAATAGAAAATTTAGTTTCAATAAAAGCTATAAAACTTCTAATTTTATTTAAAATATTAAATGCGAATTCTATTCAATATGTAAATTTCAAATGGATTGCAATATTCCATTACATAATCCAAAAGCATATTTTTTTCTTAAATTTCTTCCTATAACTCTTTTTTTATTGTATTGAAGTTTTTTTTTAATTTTTACCTAATTCATTAAATTAAGAATTTTATTGTTATTAAGTTAATTTGTTATCATTAAATTATAGGAAAAGCATGTTAGGTTTAACATTCACTAAAAAAAAAAAAAAAAAAAAAAATTGTCAACTCACAGTCATCCTGTTATTACCATTTACATCGTTTTAATGAGCACTCAATACTACAATTTTGGAATATTTTTAGAAGTTCTGAATATAAAAAAATTTAATCCTCTTTTATATAACAGTTCTTTAATTCATTGATGAGATCGACAAAAGTGTTTAAAAAAAAAAAAAAAAAAAAAAACACTTTATGTAAAGGATAAATATTAAAGCAAAATATAAGAATTTAGGTGGGAAAAGCCTGTGTTAGAGAAATAAATGATTTGATTGTTTTATTTTTAAACATAAAATTCCATGTCTGAAAGTACAAACTTTACATCTTGTATACATTATTACAGAAAGAAAATCACCACAACCTAAAAAAAAAAAAAAGCTGAAAAATCTCATCCCTGTTTATTATTAATAATTTAAATTATTTTTAGATGAAGCAATAATTAATGTTGGAATATTAATTACTTCTTAAAGTGGCAAATTTATTTACGAATAGGTATAATATGACTGGAAAACATATACTAATAAAACCTGGCTTTTAAAAAAAAAAAAAAAAAAAAACACCCTGGTTTTTGCCAACCCTGAAATACTGTATAGAAAGAAATAATTCATTTTACATAAATATTAAGAATATGAAGGTAATTTAACTTTTAATTAATTATAATAAATTAGTATTACTATTATTTTGTAATAAGTTTTCTTTTAGTCTAAAACTGTTCTCTTTTTAAATAAACTTAAAATTCAAACCCAATTGTGTTAGTCTACATTTAACATAAAAAAAAACCAATTAAACCTAAAAAAATACTCCACCCGGGTTGGACTTTAAAAAAAAAAAAAAAAAAAAAAAAAATTCTTAAAACCTTGCAGTGGCGTATCCAGGATTTTATTTCGAGAAGGGATGAGTTAAGTTCGATAATGTTTCATAGCATACAGAAATCATAAATATTACTCTTAATCTTTATTTTTTAAAACTTTCTACAAATTTCAAGAGGGACTGTAGTCTATCACCCCCCCCCCCCCCCCCCACACACACACATACCTCTGGATACGCCACTGTATACACACATATATCTATATACAGTATGGTTTTGGAAAAAAGTTAAATAAAGTAGTTTAGAAAAAAGTTATTTAACAATATAGTAGTCTAACACAACATGAATTTTCGTACAAATATAATTTCGAAAAGGAGAATTTTGAAACAATCTTTTTAAATTCTTGAAAAAATAATAAATTATTCAATTACTTACGAGATGATCCTGGAATGTTTTTTAATCCAGCAAAGTTGAAAACACATTTTACATATGTTTCAAGTGTTAGAGAAAAAAAAAAAATAGATACACAATTGTTTTTTGATACTAATTCTTCATTAAACAGTAAATCTCAATGTAATGATTTAAGCAAAATATATTACTATAATACCATTTTAATAAACTTTTAATTTAACTCTTTTCTAAAAAAGCAAATTTGATAATTGCTAAAAATGTTTTTACAGAATCCATTTTCAAAACATGACATACATGTCAATCTTTTAGCAAGCTGTTTAGATAATCTTTCAACTGCAGAATTATCATCTCCTTTATTATAATTTATTTTATTTTAAGATAGAGGCGATTTAAGCATTTAATTTGAGGTATCCACCTTCAAATTTTATACATTTTAAGTATTATTCAAAATTCCTTGATCTTTAAGAGTATTTACAGGTGGCATGTTTAGTTCAGAGTTATGAGAAAAATTCAACAATAGCTCTGCATCTTGTACTTTCTACTTTTACAATTGGGGTTTCTTCATGCTTACGTTTTGTTCTGCTTATGCATTAGAATTAGGTTCCCTTAATTGCCGCTTTAAAATTCGTCTAAGTTTATCCTCAGAAGATAATTTATACAAAGGATATACTGGAAAAACAGAAGGCACAGACATAGGCTTCAGCCGTCGTCTTTTTTTAATTCTGTATGCAATCTTCATTTTTAAAATGTTCGCTACAAAACACGTGACGAATTGGATTTATCCATTGCATAATATTCCTTACGACAGATAATTTTTAACCAGGCTTTTAACCATCATTATCCGAAGAAAATTCATCAAACGATAGTCTTTATTTTTTCTGGAATTCGAGTTGCAAAATGGAACATAGTAGTATGACATATTCACGAAGTTTATAATCTATCTCTTCATTGACTGAAATCAAGTTCTTGCCACAACTTAAGTTACTATTTAAAACAACATTTAATCAGAATCCTAATATAACATATATTCGATAATTTCACAATCTATAGAAAAGAAAACAAAATAAATACTCAAGATCGTCCTAATAATTCCATGTAAATAAACCGCGTAATGACCTACGTACGCAGCGCCATCTGGTGAGAAATCTTACGTAGATTTGTGTCTTTTGAATTCTTTTGTTATTTTCAGAATTGTTATAGCCTTGTATCCGCGCTGCGGAGGAGCGTCGGATCCAGTTCAGCCTTGGTATGGGTAAATGGGGTGTGTATACGGAAATATGTAAATATAGAAGAAAGGGGAAAAAAGATATATATATATATATATATATTCAACAATGAATTTTAATGTTTAAATTTTGAGTCAAATTTGCTTTACCTGTAAATCAATCAGCCAGATAATAGTTTTGAGGCGAAAAAAGTACCAACTGAATTTGCAAATAAATATATAATAGTAAACGCAGCGAAGCAGATTACGTTAGATATTAACCTGCCTATTTACCAATTATTTCTCTAGCGATAGACTTGTAAAAGATGGAACGATTCACGGTTTGCTAACCGTGTGAGTAGAAGCATTTAGTATCAAATATGTCCACGAAAATTTATTTTGGAGGATATACCGGAATACTATAGTGACTGACAATTCGTTAGTAGAAAATGAGTTTGTGAAAGGAGGGGGGGGGGGGGGATAGAACGAAAGAAAAAATAATCAGAAATTTAAGACAATATATGTCGATTCAAATAAGGTCGGCGAAAGTGAGTAATTAAAGACACATTAAGATAAAAGCATGTTAATATAGATTTTCAAAGCCAATGAAAAATAAGACGAAATGTCAGTTTTCGGAAAAACTTTGTTATCAAGAACTGCAAATAGTATATGCCTTAAATAAATGTAGGACTAAGTATTTGAAAGTGCGGTATTGGAGGAGTAGACTCGAGCTATTTTAAGGAAAGTCAAGTGGCATCCAAAGATACTAACTCTGGCATTAATGGATTGTGTGCGTGTGTGTGTGTGGGGGGGGGGGGGGGAGGATATTAGTCAAGAGAGAGTCATATCTGAGAGTTTTATAAAACGGTACTATTTACAAAGGAAAATAAATGCCTGTGATTAAAAAAAAAAAAAAAAATGCGGTTATGGAAGTATTTGGCTAACATTTTATATAAGCCATTTCAAAAAGGAATGCGTCTTACGGGATTTACAATAAATATCTTGCTAATAATACAGTTTATTAAACAAATAATCGGGTGTGTCACTCATACGTCATACGTATGACTTTGTCTTATCCAGCATTTCAATACTATAAAGACAAATTTCAGATTAAAGAATAAAATTAGCAAGTACCTACTGTATGTAAATTTATGTTAAAAAGAATTCAAATTCGTTTACTAACAGTTTTATTCGACATATAAACATATACGAGGAGGCTATCGCCTCTCAACCCCCCGTTTAAATATAGTATTTACATTTACATAGAATTCAAAGCTATTAAATTTAAAGGTTTATTTCAAATTATTCAGACAACTTTCACATGCACCACTCTTAGAAACTTATCGATCTTGAAATTTTTTTTATAGTAGCAACCTCATATGAAATTCAAACTACAGCCTTTGAATTGTTTGCAATTATTTCTTTTTAAGTTACGTTGATAACAGGCATACACAAAGATCAACGGTTAAAAATTGACTTTAGTATTCAGGAAACCTCAAAACATGTAATTATACGAAAATCAAAAGCTGAAAATTCAACTTAAAAAAAAAAAAAAAA